>JALPQD010000057.1:3540000-3940000 GCA_023101885.1 Typhlomys cinereus | reverse complement strand
TTACCAGTCTCCTGTTCTGTGGTTCCTTTTATCTGGTCCACTACTGGGAAGTTCTAAAAAGATCCAGGAGGTTCCAACAGGATCTAGGGCTTGTCTTTGTATTATAAGTGTATTGTTCCAGATAATCTCTTCAGGTGCCTCAGGTGATCTTAGGTTATGCAAGATGTGTCAAGTTGACACTCAGGATTAACTATCACAAGCAGCAAAATGAAACTTAAAAAATTCACAAATATGTTGATATGAGAAGATATACTATCAGCCAGTGGTTGAAAGAAATGACAAGAAAACTTTCAAAATACCTTGAGACAATGAAAGTTAAACTGCAACACACCAAAACTTATAGGGAGATGTTAGTAAACACAAATGCATACATGTGAATAGAGTAAAGATCAAAAACTGAACTCTCCAATTTAGAAGTTAGAAAGGGAACAAACATGAAGAGAGTCAAAGGAAGAAAACAGCATCAAGCACAGTATAATTGAGTGAAGATTGAAGAAAAATAAACAAAACTAATAGTTAACTTTTTAAAAACCATCAATAGACTAGGCATATGACTCTGGGGCTAAGACTCTTCTGCCTAAGCAGAAGGACCTGAATTTGGATTGTGAATCTCACATTAAAAATACCAGGCAGAAATGGCAGTAGCCTGAACTTTCGGCTCTGGAAGATGGAGGCAAAGCAGAGCAGAGCAAAAAGGCGGTAGAAGCAGTTTGGGATCATTCCAGAATTGATCCTTGGTCCTCCACAGGGACACTGTATGTGTCCCTCTGAAATACGTACATAACGTACTCACGCACACACACACACACACACACACACACACACACAAACACACATGCACACATGCAAAAATCAATTAAAATAATGATAAAAATCTTCAACAAAATTGTCAAAGTATTAGTTAGATGCACCAACAATGCAAGATGACTTATAAAAAGGCTGAGAGGAAATGGAAAGAAGAAGGAAGGCCACAGATGAGAACACAGAACCAGAATAGGTGTGAGAAGGCCGAGAACAATGCTCCCATGAACTGAGCAACACATGAGAAAGTATAAATTGTCTAGAAAGATAGTACCAACCCTTTCTTTGAAAATATGAAAAGCAGAAACGATGGCTAGGCCCATAATGAGCAGTGAAGGTAGACAGCAATTAAAATTCTCCCAACAAGAAAAGTCCAGAGACACACGGCTTCCATGAACAATTCTACTAAGCACTCAAGTATAAGGAATGTAAATTTCATGAAACTATCTCAATAATTAAGGAAAGGATACACTTAGAAACTCATTGCATGAGTGAAATATCAAACATCAGTAAAAGCATTACAGGAAATGTAGCAGGATACAAAATGAACATGGAAAATTTACTGGCTGGGTATAAGGCTTGTCTGGCATGCATAAGTTCTAGATTAAATTCCCAGAACCACAGAGGCAAAGCAAACCAAAACTCAGTAGCTTTTCATATACTTGCAATGAACTTTCTGAGAAAAGAACCAGTAAAAAGAAAATTCTATTCACAATACCTAAAAGAATAAATTCTGAGGATTTAGAATTGCAGAAGACACTAGAAGATGGAAGCATTTCCTGAGCTCATAAATTGATGCTATAAAAGTGGATGTATTATTACAAGATATATGAGATTGTATTCATGTGCTGGGGAGAGAATACAGGGCCTTTTACAGGATAGATAAGGTCTGTACCACTGAACCATGCCACAACCCAAGTTAGCATAATTTTTAATAAAGAAAGAACAGAAGACATAGAATTAGAAACAAAATAAAATATTCTTTCTCCTGAAAATTCTATTTAACATAATATAAGTTTAATTGAGAAAATAAAAGACAACCAACCATTAAAAAGAAGCAATTTTTTTTGGAGTTGACCTGGTCTTATGTTTAAAACTCTAAAGCTCATAGAGAGAGAGAGATACAGACAGACAGACAGACAGACAGAGACAGAGAAAGAGGAGAGCAAGAGAAAAAGAGAAAAACTAAATTAGACAAAGTAACGAATTACCAAATTAAGAGGTAGTCATAGCTTTTGCTTCTATATGCTAACTATCTTAAGAGTAAATTAAGACAATTCCATTTGCAATCACATTAAAAGAATAAAACATGTAGGCATAAAACTGAGACAGTGAAAGAGATGTATCAAAAAATGTAAAATAAATCTAGAAAAAGTAGATAAGACATAAATAGGTGGAAAAATCTATCATTTATGAATTATTAGATTTCCAGTCTACTCTAAAAGCAATCTAATCAATGCATGTCTGTTGTTTTTTCCCCCAGAAGTGAAAGCATTCCTCTTAAATTCATTTGAAATCTTGAGCAATTTCAAGTACCTAAATCAATTTTGCAAAAGAAGAACTTAACACTTTCTGACTTAAAGAACATTATAAAGTAACAGAAACTAATATAGCATGGCATTTTAAAGTACTAGAAACTAATACAACATGGTTCTGGCATGAAGACAGGCAAGAGACCAATGAACAACCCAGAAAATGTCTTTGTGTATATGGCAAAAGTGCTTTTGACAGAGGTACAAACTTTACTTAATATGATAAAAGACAATGTTTCCCAAAAATTGAAACTGGGGCATGTGATAGTTAATTCTGGATGTCAACTTGACCACACTTGACATTAACTAACAACAGCTGTTTGAGTATCTCTTGGGATCCCATGAACACATTTACAAAACAAAGACCAGTCCTAGATCTGATTGGAATCTCCCAGTAGCAGACCAGATAAAACCATAAAACATAAGACTTTGAAGACTCTCCAAAGCTGTGCTAGAAAACTCTCTTCCCTCCTGCCACCAGGCTTCTTCTTTGAATCTCCAGGAATCCTCCAGCATTTAGCTGTCATCCACTGGTCTA
This sequence comes from Typhlomys cinereus, assembly GCA_023101885.1. Taxonomy (NCBI): domain Eukaryota; kingdom Metazoa; phylum Chordata; class Mammalia; order Rodentia; family Platacanthomyidae; genus Typhlomys; species Typhlomys cinereus. The sequence continues at coordinate 3,937,129 of JALPQD010000057.1, read as the reverse complement.
CTGGATTAAGCAGCTCTGAGCCTCCAGGATGTTTGCAGTGACTTAGCTGCCTCCATCTTCAGTCCCCAGCCATGTTGCCATGAAAGACTGTTTCTCCACTCTGGAACTGTAAGCTGAATAAATCTCCCTTTCTCCCTTAAGTTACCTGACTTTCAGTGCTCTCGCACAGCAAGAGTTAAGAGTAACCATTACAGATAACAATGTATCAGTGTTTAAATGACATGAAGTTGTCTTTTTAGCTTATAGCATATTTTAAAATTAAGTCAAAATGAGGTAAAGACTTAAGTATAAGACCTAAAACTATAAAATAACTAGAGGAAAATGTAGGTTACATATTCATGATTTTGTACTTGACAATAATTTCTTACACATAGCATTAAAAGCAGGAAAAGACTATTATATCAGACTTCATCTCTGTGTGTGTGTGTGTGTGTGTGTGTGTGTGTGTGTGTGTGTGTACAGCAAAGAACACAAACAGAAAAGAAAAAAGAGATAAAAGAGAATGGGATAAAATATTGGCAAGCCATATGTTGAAAAATATAAAATCCAGAATATTTGAAGAACTCTTACTACTTAACCACAATAATTGATTAAGACCATATTTAAAAATGTGTAAAAGACTTGAGTAGTTTGTTTCTCTGAAATTACTGTATACCTGACCAGAGAAAATACATAAAAAGATGTTCAATATCACTTTTAATTTCATGTTTCTGGTGTGAGTACATGACCCAAATAATTGAAGGGAACAAGGGGTTTACTGATGTTCATGGTTACAAGTTACAGTCCATTAGGATGTCAGGGCTGTTCATATCAGCAACAGGAGCTGAGGAAACTGATCACACTGTAATCACAGAAAAAGCTGTGAAGGAGGCACACTTTTTACCTTGCAAGTCTGAAAAGTTCCAGGGAGCATTCTGTCTTATCAGTCTCCCAAGGAATGGTCCCACCCACAATTGGCTGGATATTTCTAAGTTAAACAATCTCCTATAGGCATGCTCATAAGCTTGCCTTAGCTAAATAATCCTTCATAGATGTTCCAAAAGACTCAGATATCAATTGTCAAGTTAACATCTGAAAGTAGCTGCCGTGATCACTAATCACCAAAGAAATACAAATGGAATCCTAAGTGAGACATTACCTTGTGCACTTTAGGATGGTTATTAAACACACACACGCACACACACACACGCTCAAACACACGTACACACGAGTGAATAAAACACATGTTGACAAGGGTGTGGTAACAGGAAACGTGCACTGTTGCTGAGATTAAAAGGCAGTGCAGTTGCTAGGAAAGCACCCTGTGACTGGTGGAGATGCTTCTAAATCAGTGTTGATACACTCACTCTGTCCTCTCAAAATAAACCAAATAGTTTGTTCTAGATTTTTCCTTTTTTCAAATTACAGTAGGAGACACTTAATGGAAATATTATTCATCTCAAGTACTCGGCTTCCTGGCACCTTGGCACTTGAGGTAAGTCCCAACCTGTCTTGTCAACAAGCCATAGGTTGGAACTGAGGCTGTAGAAACAAAATTCAAATAAACATATTCTAAGCAGAAACTGGCATTTCTCTTCCAGGTTCTTTTCCTTTCAACTCTTTGTCAAGAAATGTGAACTTTGCCTTTGGTAAAGAAAGAAATTAGCAAACAAAAAATAATTGTCAAATTAAACCATGTAAAGTGCAACCATCTTGGTAGCCTGTCCTAAGCAGTCCAGTTGTTGCCAGAATCCATGTGAGTGACTCAGCACTGCCTGTTTATCTCAGAGGAATAAAGGCCTCAGATGGTTTGAATAAATGTGAAAGCCAGCTTTTAAAATGGCATTTAGAATTCAGTAAAGACAGTGTCCAAAAATTGTAGTTTTGAGCCCACATATAACAGATATTTGAATTTTAAAAAAAATCAGACAATAGTTAACTTCTCTGTAAGAAGTACTCACAAGAACAACACACTAGAATTCAAAATAATGGGAAAGATAATTAGTATTTAATAGGACTTGCTCCACTCCAGTAAAAAGATTGCTGAAGCAAAGTTAATAAACCTAAAAGTAGGTTAATCTATTTCATCCCTTAGCCTGCCATTTTAATATCTTTATTGTATCTCAAATCCACTCAGAAATAGAAAGGCCCACCAATGAGGTATTTGTTTAGCTACATTCAACAAATACTTGAGGAACCCCTGTTATAATCACTAAGGATACAGCTGTGAACAAAGCAAACAAATGAAAACAATTCTTCAACTCTGAATATGAAAATACTGGCAGCCTTTTTTTTTTTTTTTTTTTGCACACATTGAAGAAATGTCTGAGAAATCTGAAAATGTAATGAAGTGCCATACTTTCCACATCAAGGACCCTACATTGTTTACTGTGAAGCTCGGTATGGGCAAATGATGGCCAGTTCCAGATGCATCTGCCCCTCAACCCTCTCAGTCACAGGCATGTGGACTGTGTTGCTGTGGGCCTCATGTGGGAGCTCTGCAAACGATTCATTGAGGAAAGGGGTGTGATGAGAAACTGGCAAGGAAATAAAGGAAACAGGCAGGAGCTGAGCTGCAGTGTGGTCTCAGCTGGAACCTGGTTTCATACAGATCTTAGGAGCAGCTCAAGAGTGAATTTCGGGCTAAATTGCAATTCCCTGATCCTACCGAAATACACTAGGCAGAAATGGTAGTAGCCAGCAGTTCCATCCTTGGAAAGGGGATCCTGAGAAACCCCAGAGCAAAGCAATAAGTAGGTAAAACAATGCAAAGCCACCCTTAGGCCTCCACAAGCACACACTCAAGTGCCTTCTTCCACACCTACACACATACCATACACACACACAAGAATGAATTTCACAGCAGAATGCTCTCAGCTAAAGGCCAGCAGATAGGCTTTAAAATTTCAACATCTTTTCTTTGGTCATGAGTGCCTCTGGCCTAGGGTAGGTGGGTTGAGGAGGGGAAGTGATAATCTCTCAAACACCTGCACAGAAGATGTCTCTATCCACATAGGACAATTGGAAAACAGAAATTAGACAGAACTCCAATAGCCTCCATTCTGGCATGAGGGGAGTTTTCAGAGAAGCAGACTTAACTACTACTTTAGAAATGTGTTCAGACACCCCGGGCCCTAGGACCCCAGGTCAGCCCACAGGGACCTGGCTCCGACTCCCACCATCCAGCCGGAGCCGCGCGGGGGCCGAGGGACGAGGAGGACCTCCCCCTGCGCCCGGGCCCCGCCCCAGCTGCCCTCGGGTTAAATAGCTCCACGCCGACGCGCCCATCCTCCCTTTTCACCCCACCCCGCTCCGCCGGTCGGGACACGCGCGTGGTCCAGCTGGACCTCACCCCGCGCCCTAGGTAAGTCCCCGTTCGGGCCCCGCCTACCAGGACCCCAGATCAGTCCACAGGGACCCGGCTCCGACTCCCACCATCCAGCCGGAGCCGCGCGGGGGCCGAGGGACGAGGAGGACCTACCCCTGCACCCGGGCCCCGCCCCAGCAGTCCTCGGGTTAAATAGCTCCACGCCGACGCGCCCATCGTCCCTTTTCGCCCCACCCCGTTCCGCCGGTCGGGACGCGCACGCGCGGTCCAGCCGGGCCTCACCCCGCGCCCTAGGACCCCAGGTCAGCCCACAGGGACCCGGCTCCCACTCCCACCATCCAGCGGGAGCCGCGCGGGGGGGGGCCGAGGGACGAGGAGGACCTCCCCCTGCGCCCGGGCCCCGCCCCAGCTGCCCTCGGGTCAAATAGCTCCGCGCCGAGGCGCCCATCCTCCCTTTTCACCCCACCCCGCTTCGCTGGTCGGGATGCGCAAGCGCGGTCCAGCCGGGCCTCACCCCGCGCCCTAGGTAAGTCCCCGTTCGGGCCCCGCCCACCAGTACCCCAGGCCAAATAATTCAGTTTAGTGAAATTGAGAGATCTTAAGAGTTAAAATGACAATGCCAAAGTCAAAGTGCAAAACCATGAGAAGCAACACTCAAGTAAACAAATTTCCCACTGAAGAAATTAATCCCATGTTAGACTCCAACAAGAACAAACCCGTGGAAAAAGGCCAAGAAAGCCTCACCCAGGATAAGGTCTTCCAAAATATGATCATTACCATGTTCAATACTATGAAAGAGGAAATCCAGGAGGAATTACATAATCGAATCAATCGCTTTGAAGAGGAACACAACAGACATCTGGAGGAGTTGAGAAAAACAGTGCAAGAAACAAAAAGTGGCATAGAGCAGTTAAAACAAACTCAAGCAGAGTTTAAAACTGAGCTAAAAGACAAGTTATCTTCAACCCAGAACGCCACAGAGAGTCTTATCAACAGAACTAATGAAGCAGAAAACAGAATTTCAGACCTTGAAGATAAAGTGGGAGTACTAACCAGCTCAATGGAAGAGGTTGTTAAAGCCAAAAAGATACTTGAGAGAAATATCCAAGACACCCTGAAGAAGCCTAACATGCGTATTCATGGAATACCAGAGCAAGAATCTCAAAATACCACCCCTGAGGAAATTTTTCAAACGATCATCAAGGAAAACTTTCCTCATCTAAAAAAAGAGAGGCCCATTCATATACAAGAGGCATTCCGCACCCCAAACAGACACGACCAAAATAGAAGCACACCGCGGCAAATAATAGTTAAAACACTCCACATTCAAGATAAAGAACTGGTACTGAGAGCTTCAAGGGAGAAAAAACAAGTCACTTTTAAAGGTAAACCTATTAAAATAACAAATGACTTCTCAGTCAAAACAGTAAACGCAAGAAGAGCTTGGAGAGACATAGTTCAAGTATTGAATGAGCAAAAATGTCAACCCAGGCTGATTTACCCTGCAAAACTATCAGTCATGATCCAGGGAGAAAGAAAAATTTTCCAGCACAAAGACAACTTGAAGGGATACATGTCCACCAAACCAGGCCTTCAAAAACTGCTAGAAATGATACTCAAGCGTGAAGAAAAAAACAGGCATATCCAGGAGAACAGAAGGCAAATATAACACCATTAAAAGCGAAGCAATATACTTATAAAAGCTACTAAACATAATAAATGTCTGGAATTAACAATAGTTTCTCCATTACAACACTAAATGTTAATGGACTTAATTCACCGATCAAGAGACACAGATTACAAACTTGGATTAAAAATCACAATCCATCAATCTGTTCCTGCAGGAAACCCATCTCACCACAAAAGATAGGCACGCTCTAAAAATAAAAGGCTGGTCAACAATTCTACAAGCAAATGGAAGCAGAAAACAGGCAGGGGTAGCCATTATGCTATCAGACAAAGTGGATTTCAAACCAAAAAAAATTATAAGAGACACAGATGGATACTACATTTTAGTCTTAGGTACAATTCACCAGGAAGATTTCACAATACTGAACATATATGCACCCAATACGGGCCCCTCCACATTCATTAAGAAAACCCTACAGCGTCTAAAGCAAGAAATCAACCCCCAAACGATAATTCTTGGGGACTTCAACACCGCCCTCTCTACATGGGATAGATCAACAGGTCAAAAGCTTAACAGAGACACTTTGGAACTTAATCAAACCCTGAAAGAAATGGACCTTACAGATCTCTATCGAACTTTTCACCCACGCACCAAAGAATACACATTTTTCTCAGCAGCACACGGAACTTTCTCCAAAATAGATCACATATTGGGCCACAAAACGAATCTACACATATACAAGAAAGTTGAAATTCTAACCTGTGCCCTATCAGACCACCACGGCCTAAAGCTGGACATCCACAACACATCAAACAAGAGAAAATAAACTAACTCCTGGAAACTTAACACCATGATGCTGAATGAGAACTGGATTCAGGAAGAAATTAAAAAGGAAATTCAAGATTTCCTGAAAGTGAATGATAATGAAAATACAACTTACCAAAATCTCTGGGACACAATTAAAGCTGTTCTAAGAGGTAAGTTCATAGCTCTTAATGCCCACGTCAAAAAAATGGAAACATCAGAAATAAACAACTTAACAATGCAGCTTAAAGCTTTAGAGAAACTAGAGCAATCTGATCCCAAAAGCAGTAGAAGAGAAGAGATTAGCAAAATAAGGGGAGAAATATCTGAAATCGAGACTAAGAAAACGATAGAAAAAATCAACCTATCAAAAAGCTGGTTCTTTGAAAAAATCAATAAGATTGATACACCCCTAGCTAAACTAACCAAAAGCAAGAGAGAGAAAACCCAAATTAACAAAATTAGAAATGAACATGGAGTTATCACTACGGATACCCAAGAAATCCAGAGAATTATGACATCATATTTCAAAAACTTATACTCTGTGAAGTTTGACAACACAAAAGATATGGATGAATTTCTAAGTAAACACAACTTACCTAAATTGAATCAGGAAGTTGTGAATTATTTAAATAGTCCTATAACATATAAGGAAATCGAGGAAGTAATCTCGAATCTTCCCACCAAAAAATGTCCTCGTCCAGATGGATTCAGCACAGAGTTCTACCAGACATTAAAGGAGTTAATAACACCAATACTCCTTAAACTGTTCCATCAAATAGCAAAGGAAGGAACACTACCAAATTCCTTCTATGAGGCTAATATCGTTTTAATCCCAAAACCTAATAAAGATTCGCTTAAAAAAGAAAACTATAGGCCGATCTCCCTGATGAACACAGACGCAAAGATTCTCAACAAAGTCTTACTTAGCAAATCGGGTTCAAAAACATATTAAAAAGATCATTCATGGGGACCAAGTAGGCTTCATCCCTAGCACACAAGGTTGGTTCAACATACGCAAATCAATAAATGTAATTCATCATGTAAACCAGTCCAAAGTCCAAGACCACATGATACTCTCGATAGATGCAGAAAAAGCTTTTGACAAGATCCAACAGCCTTTTATGATCAAAACGCTAGAGACAGTGGGAATGGAAGGAACCTTTATCAATATAATAAAAGCTGTATACAACAAGCCCACAGCAAGGATTATGCTCAATGGGGAACAATTGGAATCATTCCCACTTCGATCAGGAACTAGACAAGGCTGTCCACTCTCACCACTTCTATTCAATATTGTACTTGAAGTCTTAGCTGAAGCCATAAGACAAGAAAGGGACATAAGAGGGATTCAAATCGGCAAGGAAGAAGTCAAGCTATCCCTATTTGCAGATGACATGATCTTATACCTGAGGGATCCCAAAAACTCCACCAGGAAGCTCCTGGAACTAATTGAGAAGTTCAGCAGGGTGGCAGGATACAAAATAAATGTGCAAAAATCAAAGGCCTTCCTATATGCCCAGAATGAAAGAAGTGAAAAAGCCTTGAGAGAAACCATACCATTTACTGTAACCCCTAAAAAAATGAAATACCTTGGTATAAACCTAACTAAGGAGGTGAAAGACCTTTACAATGAAAACTTTAAAACCCTAAAGAAAGAAATTGCAGAAGACACCAGAAGGTGGAAAGACCTCCCTTGTTCCTGGATTGGCAGAATCAACATTGTAAAAATGACCATCCTACCAAAGGCAATATACAGATTCAATGCTATACCAATCAAAATCCCAAAGCAATTCTTCAAAGAAGTTGACCAAACAATCTCAAAGTTCATATAGAGGCACAAAAGACCCAGGATAGCAAAAACAATCCTGAGTAACAAAAACACAGCTGGAGGTATTACCATACCAAACCTATGTCTATACTACAAATCCATAGTTATAAAGACAGCCTTGTACTGGCTCCAAAATAGACACACAGATCAATGGATAAGGATTGAAGACCCAGATATAAGCCCACAAAGTTACAGCCATTTGGTCTTTGACAAAGGGGCCCAAAGAATCCAATGGAAAAAGAACAGCATCTTCAACAAATGGTGCTGGCAAAACTGGATCTCCACATGCAGAAGATTAAAGCTGGACCCGTACTTGTCACCATGTACAAGACTTAATTCCAAATGGATCAAGGACCTTGATATCAGGCCAGAGACTATAAAAACCATAGTTGAAAGGATAGGGAACTCCCTCGAGCTGATTGGGCTAGGCCAACAGTTCCTAAACAGACATCCAATGGCACAGTCACTGCTACCAACTCTCAACAGTTGGGATCTTGTGAAATTAAAGAGCTTCTGTTCAGATAAAGAGATTGTCACACGAGCTCAAAGGCAACCCACAGAATGGGAGAAAATCTTCACTAACCACATATCTGACAGAGCTCTACTGTCCAGAGTGCACAAAGAACTTAGAAAACTAAACTCCAAGGAAAACACTGGGCCAATTAAAAAATGGGCCCTGGAACTTCAAAGAAACTTTACCGGGGATGAAATTAAAATGTCTAACAATTATCTTAAAAAATGCTCCACTTCCTTAGCCATCAGGGAAATGCAAATCAAAACTTCCCTGAGATATCATCTCACCCTGGTCAGGATGGCAAAAATCCACAATACAAACAACAACAAATGCTGGAGAGGATGTGGAGAGAGGGGAACTCTCCTACATTGTTGGTGGGAATGCAGGCTCATACAACCACTCTGGCGAGCCATCTGGAGATTCTTAAAGAAATTAAAGATTGAAATGCCATATGACCCTGCTATCCCACTTTTGGGAATAAGCCCCCCATGCAGCAGAGGTTCGCCTCGATAGCACAAGCTCGACCATGTTCATAGCAGCACTGTTTACAATAGCAAAGTCATGGAATCAACCTAAATGTCCAACAGTTGACGAGTGGATAAGGAAACTGTGGTACATCTATACAATGGAGTACTACTCAGCCATCAAAAATGATGAATTACTGGAATTTTCTGGGAAATGGATGTCATTAGAAAGAATTATATTAAGTGAAGTATCCCAAACCCAGAAAATTAAGCGCCGTATGTACTCCCTAATAGGTGGCTCCTAGTACCAAACTCACCCAGCCCTCATTGAGACACTCAAAGGTAAACCTATGTAACACAGTAATTGCAAGGATTATGAACAAGAGAGATGGGGTAGGAGGGCCACACCAGAAACAAGGAGAGAGGGGACCATATTACAGCAGAGAAAATAGGCCTCCATCAAGGTCTGCAAGTAAGTAATGAGAAACCTGGTTAAGTTCACAGACGTTCTTTCCTGATCTCACCAGAAGGGGAGGGCATATAGTCTAGCAGATAAAAAGTAATCATTTTGCAAATGGGTGATGGACCCCTCCCTCAGTGAGGTTTCCTACTCTTATTACATCTACCCTTGAATGTGCTATTACAACAAGACTCCAGTTTAACAGCTTTTTGTCTCTGGCCAGGGGGTGACATACAGTGCCCAGCAGAATGGAGTGAAGGGAATTGCAGGAGCAGCCAAAACTGCAAAAGAAAATCAACAAACCACAATCCAGAACTTCAGAGACTCTATATCAATCACATAGAACTAGGCCAGCCTAATCTCTCCCCATCCTGGAGCTCAGGGACATTTGCGTAAGAGGGGGCGGTAAGATTGTAAGAGCAAAAGGATGGGAGGAGCAACGATTTGCAAGATTCTCAACAATAGTTGGGGCCAAAGCAATCATAATGGGACTTTGCATGCCCTGCGCAATGTCCAGCGCACTGTTGCCCTCATAAAGTCTAGCATCTGTTAAGGGCACCGAGACCCCTGGAGGCAAGGGATTGACAGCCATAGTAGTGATCTTATGCTTAAGGGGAACAAGAGAAAGGGCTTATGGAAATGCCGCTGGGTCCTTATATGTCATCGGTGAGGAGGACCCAGTGGAGAGTTAGGCGTACACAATAAAGGACTCTCTGGGAATTGGGGGGGAGGCACTGGGGGAAGGGGAGAGGGAGGAGGGGGTTCGGGGGGAGGAGGGGGAGGGAGGGAACTGGTAAAAAATTTTAAAATGTATAATTAAATTTTTAATAAAAAAAAACACACAAAAAAAAGAAATGTGTTCAGAACTTGAGCCTTCAATTGACACCTAACTATAATAGTAAGCCCTGAGCAAGACTGCAGGAGGGCATCTAACTGATGTGGGAAGACCCAGCCCATGGAAGGTGGAACTGTTTCCTAAACTGGTGGATAAGAGGACAGAGCTGATTCATGCTTTGATACCCTTCAGCACACTGTGAACAGACTTGCTCTTTGGAAACTGAAGCAATCCCTGCAGAAATGATGTGGCCAGTTCCCATGGCTCGTATTGCTGGTATGAGTTCTCCTGCCAAACTGGACTAACTGTAATTGAACAACAGTAAGCCATAATAAACCCCTTATTCTTATAAGTTGTTTGGATGTGAATTTATTGGAAACATGCAGGGAAACTATAGCACAGGCATTTCCTGGAGAGGCAGTTCTCTGGGAGAAACCCTCCTTCCCTAGTTCTTGTAGCCGGCACACCTGCAAGAAGGAAGGAAGGAGCTAAGCAAGCACATCACTGATTCCATACAGTTATTCATGTGGGCTTCACATGATCTGAGCCCAAACCTATAATGGTGTCTAAGAAACTGCTTGAAAAGACACAATTACATCTACCACCTACAATTTCCATTTGGTCTTCTGTTTCTCCCCCCAATAGTGTGAGATTGAAGAAAGATATTTTTAACAATATGCTTCCATATTTAGGTTATCTCTGAAGAAGCCAGCTTTCAGTTCTACAAGAATGTTGCCAAACTATAGATAAACCTCTGTGTTCATTGAGGAGATTCACAGTTTCAGCTAAAGCTGTTCCTTTTCAGTCTGTGTGGCGGAACTGTACTTATTGCAAGACCCTTCCCTGGCGACCCCTTCTCTCTACACCTTCTCTTCTCCAGCAAGTCCTCACATTCAGGGGTGATATCCCAGCTTGTTTCTATGACAACCCAACTGTAGGCAGTCACTGGATTTGAAATATTTTGTTGTTGTTTTTTTCTCCTCGTGAGTTTTTTTTTTTTCTTTTGCTCTTATTGCTGCTGAAATCAAAACAAATATTTTTTCTTGAGTTTTTAAAGGACATTTTTTGTAAGATGAGAAGAGGAAGAAAAGACACCATCAGAAGGTAGAAGCAGAAAATAGCTTGCTAAAAAAATGTCAAACAGAGTGCTACAACTACAAAGAATCATCTAGTCTAAATCATATGTGACATAGGCAAGCATAAGAAAGGCGTAGCTTGCACCTGGCTAGGACTATGTGCACACCCCTCTCCTAACAATGCACCCAACAACCTGTTACCAACCTACGACCCCCTACACATACACCTACATCAAAATTTATACACTTCTGCAAGATGGAATAAATCTCTCCTACCCTTAACAGCCATCAAACATAGTTTCTATTCAAACACATCCTAAAATGTAATTATGGATAAAGAGCTGATCTGGTGTGATCTGGTTTTGGGTGCATGCGCAATAAAACAAAACTGTACCCTCAAGGGAACTTTTAAGGAGAAACTATTATTTACCTTTTTCTGCTTATGCATGTGATTAAAATTAGATGCATTATGGGTAGAGAGATGTGCAATAAGCAAAGGTTTACATAAGCTAAACCTTTCAATCAAAATAGAGAACCACCCAAGCTACACCCCTTAGCATCCAAATCCCTCCTCTTCTAAAAGAATCCCAAAAGGAAACCAGCACACAACAGTGCTTTCACTCCTATGACAATCCACTCTATTTGCATGTAATCTAATCTTCTTCCTCTTTTGCCTTAAAGTTTCCTGGCAACTTTTGAAAATATAATAGTGTGGGCTTCTTTGAGAACTGGAAACACCCAGCCCAGACCCTGATCACTTGTGACATGTGCTAAACTATTTTATGCGGTATCCCTTGTGGATGAGAGATATTTCATGCTTGGTGTATATGTGAGTGTGACATGGTAGTATATGCCAGCACTGAGGGGGCTGCAGCAGGAGGATTGCCAGTTGGAAACTCGCCTGTGTTATGAAGTGAATGCCCATCTCAAAATCAAAAAATCAAATGAGCAAGAGTTTGAAAATCAGAATGAAGTGTGGGGTGGATGCTGCAAATTAGATCCCATGGGACCCCAGCACTTTCCTTTCCACAGGCACCATCTCATTCCTTTAGCCAGAGACTTTGGTTGCTCTGCCGCTTGCATGGGCTGATGGACATGGCAACCTCAACCAAAGGCTCTTGGTGGTTGCTGCTTAAACACCTCAGTTCTGTCTCTGCTCAGCTACGACATCCTGGAGCTGCTCTCTATAAACTTTTCCAGCAGGAGTGAGTCCCAGGTGCTTCCTCTTCCCTTCCCAACAGTGTGGAGCTGTGCTCCCTTCCTAGCTTAAGCATTTGCACACGAATCCCACACTCAACTTCCAGGGCGGCCCAATCCTACACAGTCCAGCTCCATTCAGTTCATCAGTCAACACTAATCATTCCAAGTGGGAAAAAATTTCAGTTTTTTTACTTAACTTTTATATTTCCTTTCTCTTTAAAGATAACATGAATTGGTTAAATTTAGTGACTGAATGATAAGGAAATAACTTCTTGCTTCATTTCAAGGAAATTACAGGCACATTAGCTAAAACCAACAATCCTCTAACAAGAGAGAACTCTGTTATTCAAAGAACTCAGGTGAGTAACTCAAGGGGTTTATTCAAGGTGTTCTGAAGCAATCCTGTCCCTGTGTATAAAAACTGGTCCCAAGATGCCATGAGACTGCTGAAGAGACACAGACGGATCCAACTTTGCAAAGAGTGATGTAGTGAGAACTCAATGTATCACCTATTCTGGACACAGGGTCAAAACTACAGTTTGGTTGAAAGGGAGAAAAGTACAAAGAAGTCAGGATAAAAGTGACTTCATCTTAGATGATCATGCCTAGCTTCTTTTTAGGCAAGATAGTGAGACCCAGACACATTTATGGTTCAAATTACCAACTACAGAGCTTCATTATTACTATGATGGTTTTGCCTGAATAGTAAAACTACACAGGGGAGGAAACCCTACCATTACTCTGGGAAGATCAGTTGGTTATAATCCAAGATGGCGGTAGTTATGTGAAGTTCATTTTGAAGTTTTAAATTTCACCTTTCCGACTCAATCAGTGCAGCATAACCATTCGTATTTTATGAACCTTGGAGTCTCAGTCACTTATTTTCTCACAGGTTATTGACCCTCAATAAAATATATTCCCTAAACTCACTTAAAATAGTTATACATAAATCAATATTTGTATAAATTATAAAAAATGTATTATTTAACATAAAGCTCAAGTGTTACTTTGCACATTATCAACCATATAAGACCTAGCCAATATTTAGTTAGTTAGTTCACCTATTGAGATTGTATTAACTCCCTGCCTTGTTAAATAAAGGAGAATTATAAGGCTTTTGTTAGCTTTTTCAAAAAGTTCTGATTTTATGCAATAAATTCTCATGTCTTAATTCCCTTGCCCCCCACCCAGATATCCTCCTGTCAGTGAATAAATACTGATGGAAAAGAGGCTAGAAAACAAGAATCAGTCCAGGTAGCATCCACTGTGGAGGTTACAAAATCACTTCCTCCAAGGATCTTTTACTACCAATAGGAGGTTTCCCCCAGGACCTCTCACACACTGACCCCTGAAACAGGATGGCAATGAGCAAAAACTTCTGGATAATTTACTAAATTCCTCGCACTGTAGGTTTCAACCACTTTCCTGTGTCATTTCTCCTATAACTTCATTCCCCACTCACTCTGTTTCTGTAGGTCTAGGCCTTGTGGTTTACTGTGACCAATGAAATGTGACACAAAGGAGACTGCCCAGTTCTGAGCCTAGGCCTACATCTTGAATACCACTATGCTTTTTCTATCCAGTCTTTTCTGCCTGCACAACAGAAAACCCACAGTAGTATACCAGAAGATGAGGAACCACAAGACAGAGTACCAAAGTGTTCCAAATCAACACCCAACCATCCCACTTGCTCGAGCTGACTATTTGAACAAAACACAAACAGATCATGGAGGAAGCCTACCTGAGACATAAAGAATTTATCAAGCCCAAATCTTCAGACTACACAGTCATGAACTAATTGGGTAGGTTTTATCTTAAGGCATTATGGCATGGGATTAATTTGCTATTTGACATAAGCTAACAGGTACCACTTTCTTACATTGAAAAATTCTAGGAAAGTACATTTAATATTCATTGGATTTATGCTGCCCACAGGACCAAGGAAAGCACATTAGTTTTGCACAGTAGCAATTCCCCAGCTCAGCTTCCTCAAATCTTGCACTCTCACACTCACTTCATAAGACCTTTGGGTACAACATCGAACCAATCCCAGTGAAATTCTCTTCATTTTTCTGTGAAAGCTTTACGTTTTTCAATGTGAAATGACAATAACAGAACGTCACCTGTTACTGAAACTGAATTGTGGTAACTTCATTAACAAGTTAAAATTATTCAGGCACATTTTATGACTTATAATTATTTTTCTACAACAGACACTTTTACAAGGACAAAAAAGAAAACTTCTCTGAGGCAGGTTTTACAAGCTTTGAAGTTAACACAAAAGACTCTGTAGTTAATTTAAAACATTGTTACCTCAGGTGTCCTCATTTTCTTTCTAGTGAAGACTGGAAAGGAAAGGGCCAGTACAAAGCCAATAGCCAGAATTGTGGCAGGAATTTCTGACTCTTCCCAACGTTCTTTCTCATCTTTTTGTTTTGCTTTCACCAGGATACAATTGATATGCAGTTCCTATGCAGCTGAACTGACCTAGTACTTCTTGCTTGTTCACCGTTACTGCTGGCTGGGGTAGCTTGGTTTCACCAGTGGTATGTGAGTAGTAGTGACAGGGGCTTTCATGGGATGCTTCCTTTCCTCTCCTTTTGAGCTTTGCTATAAAGCTCCATCTGCTCCATGGCATCTAACATGCAAATTAGAGCATCCTACATCCTGAGCACAAAATAGAGCATCCTGTATCCTGATGAAGCACTGAGAAAAACCCAAGTATCGAAGAGTGCTCAGCTGGTTTAGTCACTAGCTTGAGACGATAACTGGTATGTACAATAAATGGCTACCTTTCTCTAATACATTGCGTTTTGAGGTTCATTTGTTACAGAACTAATATCACTTACACAAAAGCAGATGCAGACACAATTTTCCTTGGACACATTCTTTTAGCTGTGCATGTCAGAAATAAGGATTTTTGTTGCATACTCACTTGTAAACATTTCGTATCCTTGCTTACCATTTAGATGAAAATAAATTTATGCTACTTTTCTTAAATCGATCATGACTTTTATCCCCAATGCAATTGCTTCCTGTTTTTTTTAAATGAATCTCTTGTCCTGGGTTGGGCTCCCTAGAAACAGCATTGGATCTGGGGATTCTCTTGCTATTTATTAAATGAGGATTCTGCAGAGAAACCTAGAAAGTGGTCAGGAAGGGTGGGAAAAGAAGGAAAAAACAAGACAAGATATGGATTCAAGTGGAATCTAAATTTGGCTTGAAAGCTTCTAGACAAATGTAATCCTTGAGTTCAAGTAGTAATGTTAATAAGAAAGAAAATAGCTCAGTTTGTTTGTTTCCTAAATTGTTTGTTCCAAATTTGTTTCGATGGTTCCTCTGACAGCTTGATACTCACAGAAGGCAAAGCTTTGTTTCTTCACTGTGCTATAGCCTTGCTATCTTCCAGGGTAAAGGAGATTGTCAGCATACAGTAGGCACTTAATGGAAAATATTATAGGTCTCTTATACATATGATTTGACTTAGCTGAAAACATTTTGAAGTAGGGTGTAGAGATGCACACCTTTAACTCCAACGTTCAGGAGACTAAGGCAAGAAGATCTTGAGTTCAAAACCACAATTGGCTATATAATGAGTGTGAAGCCAATCAGGATTACAAGAGATGCTGTCTCAAAACAAAAGTGTTCAGAAGATTTTGAATGTGCACATAACCAATAATGAAACAGCAATACATATAAATTATTGCATCCATCTGATTTAATTTTTTGAATTGGCACAAGTGCTGGACCAAATGCATCATGATTATCGTGTTTTAAGGCTAGATATTAGCTGTGACATACATATATTCCAAATAAATTCTTCACACTCCAGGCATTTTACATATTTTTTGCATATATCACACAGCATCACCCAATCGACAGCTGCCTACAACTTTACTAGAAGAGCAATGCATGAAGCAGCGGCATTCATGAGTACATCTGCCATCTGGAGTCAAGATGAATGCAATTTATCCATGTCTGGGTTAATCAGAGTTTAAACTCAGCAATCTGATGGACCAGTACTGAAGAGTTGTTTCATGAATATGGGTCTAGTGAGTCTCAGAGCTCTTATGCAGATATTTTCTGCAGCAGCTCCTCTTCTTTGTAGAGGAGGGCATCCAATGCTCTGCATGAGTTTTATATATTTGGTGAATATCATAAAATAAGACATCCTTGCTAAGACAGTTTTATTTAAAAATAAATTTTTGAAACATGGAAAAGGGTTTTCCCCCTACTGTAAATTAACAGGGATTTAAACACACACACACACACACACACGCATGCACACACACACACGCATGCACACACACACGCATGCATGCTCACACATAGAACATGCTTTGAGATACAAACCTCAAAATGTTCTACGTCAAATTAAATGGAAATTAATTTCTGTCTTACATTCAGTTATAGTTCAATATTTACAGATAGGATTAAAAGTAAGCACATCCTATCTCTTTAGACCAAATACGGACCCGCAACTAAAGTATAAGCATATGCTTCCTTACCGCAGTGGCCATGTGTATAATAGAGGAGAAAACATGGGATGGGACAGAGATGAGGATGAGAACATAACAGAGATGAGGTTTTCTTGCCAAGCTCTTTTTTTCAGTAGAGGAAGAAAATATCGCCCAAGCATTTCCTGCAATTTTGAGGTGACTATGGGTACTTGGTACTGAAGAATGATGTTAACATTTTTTTAATGCCAAGTTCATTGTTGCCATTGTCTTACTGCCTTATCAAGGCAGCAGTAACTCATATATTCTAAATTAACATTAAAATCCAACTGTACTTTTAAATTTCAACTTTGCATTTATGGCTAAATCTGAACCATTATAACACAATTAAATGAGCCAGCTTTATTTTAAACTATCAAGTTTCTACTAATATAGGAGAAATACTAATGACCAAAGAAAAACACTTGCTAAAAAGAAAGAAACATTTCCTAAGAAGAAATGGTTGTTTGAAGAGATTTATGTTCTCCAACAGGATTTTCCCAGAGCCCAAAAAAATAGGATGGAACATTGTTACTACAACTTTTACAATTCTATGCTCAGTCAGTGAATAAAGTAACACTTATGTATCATTTACGACTTATGGTAAAATAAAATTACAACCTCCACTCTGTTGTGTGCAGGACCATAATGCACATTGAATATATTTCAACATCTGTCCATAACAGTAACATGCACACACACACACACACACACATACACACACACACACGTACACACAATATAATAAGTATTTTCATACATAAGAAAAATAAACAACTAAATCCAAAAAATATGAAAAATAAATAATGAGAATGATGTTTTTCAAATACCAAGTATGAATAGAGGGTTAAAGCTATTGAAAAAACAAATCTAAAATGTGAAAATTATAGTAACTAATTTTTTTAAAGTCGCCAGAAATGCAAGGAAAAGAACAATTTGAATGCATTTGAGAATAGGTTAATGGAGGATATTTAGCCCACTGAGATATAAATGTGAATGTCACAGATTGGGGGAATTGTTCAACATATCCTCACATCTCATTGGAAGTCCCAGAAAGAAAAAAAAAAAGAAGCAGATCACGTAGTATGATGTAATCATAGGATCCAGGTTCTAGACTGAAAACAGCTCTTCATTCTTCGGAGGATGCCATGAAAACTGAGCACAGAAGGAAGTTTCCAGCACTGCAGGCAGTGGACTGACATCAATCATGTAAGCATTCACCTTCGGAACATAGAAAGATAAAAGGAAAGCTTAATTCTAGAGTAAGCAGAAGAAATAATTAAAGTTAGTGCACAAATTAATGAAGTTGCAAAAAGAAATTAATAAGGAAAAATCAACCAAACTAAAGTCTGTTTTATTGGGAAGATGATGAAAATTGATGATTTCCTAGCTAGGTTAATTAAGGAAAAATACATGCAAATTACTAGTATCATAAATGAAAGAAAAGGCATCATTATAGATCCACAGACATAAAAGGTATAATAAAAAATGCTCTGCTCACAATCGTGATGACAGAGATGAAATGGATCAATTCTTTGAAAGATACAATTATCCAAAACAAACCCAGGCAGAGGTAGATAATTTCAGCAGGATTATACCTTTTAAATAAGTTGAATAAATAATAACTTACCAGAAGAGCTATGTGTGCACTCAATGTTAGAGGACTTGCCTCTATATAATAATAATAATAATAATAATAATAATAATAATAATATTTAAGTATATTATTAATTATTTTATTTAAAGTATATTATTATATTATTATATGATAAATACTATGATTATAAGCCTTTATTAACAGAAATCATTAAATTTAGATGAGTTCACTGATGAATTTTACCAAACACTAAAAGTGCTCTACAAATTCTTCCAGAAGATGAAAGCAGAAGAAAAGGAGGGCTATTATATGAAATCATTACCCTAATATCAAAGTCATACAAAGATATTACAAAAAAAGAAATCTCTAGACTTGCATGTTTCCTAAGCATTGAAAAGAAAATATCCAACAAAACATTAGCTAACTGAATCAGATAACATGTGAAATGACTAATTCTCTCTGAACACAGTGGGAATTATCTCCAGTATGCAAAGCTAATTTGATATTTAAAATAAATGATTGCACTGTATCATTTAACAAGCCAAAGAAGGAATGATGAGGACTTCACAGATTGAATGCACTCTTCTAAGCATCCTTGATGTTCAGCAAACTTCAAAAGAATAAACACAAAGAGAAACACTTTTAGACTTATTGTAGGACATAGAGAAGCTGAACTAGAACTCAACTGGAAGCTTCCTCCATGCTAGTTAGTTTTCACAGTATTATAAAGTACTATGCAAACAGCTATAGGGAAAAATTATCAATGATCTTAATCACCTGTGGAACACACATGCAAGAAATTATACTTTCCAAGCAAGTCATGTCCACTAGTGCAATAGTAACTAGTGCTATAGGGGTAACCAACCATTTTCCGATTTGGTTTGAGGCTTTCTCCCAGAAGAGAAGCCATGCTTAGTACTGTGAACTTTGTCAAAAGCTTATAGAAGGGGAGGCTATGAGCCCTAAAGGGAAACCTATTACTGTTGTTTTGTTAAATCCACTTGTCAAACTTCTGGCTTAATGTTCATATTTCTACCCAAGATTAGTGCTGCTTTCAGACTTGTTCAGAGAAACTTTATTCTGTAGTGGATGATGATTAACACATAGAATCAAGGTCATTTGTTTAAGATGCTGAGAATAAGCAACTGTGGAGTCCTAAGCCCAGGACTGGTCATGTACAAAAATACCTAAAAATATTTGGAATATTGCTGATGAGGATACAAAAAAAATAAGAGACAGATGAGGAAGAAGAGGAGGAGGGCCATGGAACTCTGTCTTCTGGACATAACAGGCATGACAGTTCCATTGCATCCAGAGACTATGACTGTATAGAACCTGCATAAGATTGCAACCCTTAAGATTCCATCATAGATGGGGTAGGGAACCATGAGTTCCACCACTCCCTGAGTAGTTGTTAGCCTTCATGTTTACCCTGGAAGGTGGGCCCATTGTCATTAGTGCTGTAGCCACTGTTAAGTAATCCTCAATCCATGCTCAAGCAAGCAATCCCACTAAACTCAATGGCTCACAAAAGAACACCTGATAGTAGGAGGATTTGTTCAGAAGAAGGGCTCAGGAGGATTTAGAAGGGGATAGGAGAAGGTAATAATGGTGAATATGATTAAATATATCTATGTGCAAAATTATCAAAAAAGAAACTATTAAAAAACAAAGAACAAATCCTGAGAGAAAAAACTTTGGAGAAAACCTACCTTATTGCATTCAAAGAATCCTCAGTAACTCAGAACTACATATACTAACTTCAATGATTTAGTCAGAACATTTTTTAAAAATAAAAAAAATATTTCTCATCAGAAACCATGGAGGGAAAACAGTCCATAGATAATATCCCCAAAGTGAAAAACATAGATTGTTCGCGAAGAACTTTATGTGAGAAATCTGTCCTTAAAACATAAGAGAAAAACATGATATTCCCAGATAAGAACAGGACGAGCATGCCACTGACAGTCCAGACCTACAGAAAATATTGAAGGGAGCTCGCCAGGCTGGGGTAGAAGGACACTGAACAGCAGAATGGAGGAAACAGCTGTAGCTATTTGGAATGCTGCATTTTCTTCTACATGCTGCAGAGTTACCTGGATAAAGCAGTAACTAAGAATCTACATAGGTGGTACACATTGTGTGAAGATATATATTATAGCAACAGAACAAAGCATAGGGAGCATAGCAAATTTTGTATATAATTTAGAAATTAACCACTAAACTGTTATGCAATTAGTTGTTAGTGATAATCCCTTAGGTGATTATAAATTATACAGGAAAATTAGTAAGAAAGAAATTAAATTGGAATACTATGAAACACTTTTAGTGTTTCAATAGAAAGAAATAGTAGAAGAACGAAGAAAGAATAAAAACATTTAATGTACGGAAAATAAATGTTAAAGTATCAGATGTGTACCTTATGTCACTTTACTTTTATTTTATTAACACATCACAGACATGCTGCAAGATGTTTCTGATAATGTAGGGTTGCTTATAGAGCAGTCATCCAATAAACTAAACTCTCTAATGACATTGGAGTCATCTTAATATTTATAATCATATGCTTTGCACACCAATGAAGCAAAAGAATCTCTTATTTAGTAGTAAGACAGAATTTCATAAATATCTAGGATATTTAAATAATTCCTTACATTCACAACAATAAAATTTTATTGTTTAACAGTAGTAAAATATATAGAGCATGAAATTTATCATTGTAGCCTTTTAAAGTATTTGACTCACTGACAATAAATATATCTACAATGTTATAAAATTATCACTAATCATTTATTTCCAGGACATTTTTAATCACTCCTATAGACTTTTTCCACCTATTTAGTAGCAAGTTTCTATTCCTCTCTTTTTCTCTATCTCTTATTCTATTTATCTTATAGTCATATGAACTTACTTCTTCTTCATATAAGTGTAATCATGCAGTACTTGCACTTCTTTGTCTAGCTCATTTCATTTAGCATAATGTCATAATGTCCATTAATGCTGTAGCATGTCCAGAATCACATTTTTATGAAGATTAAATGACACTCTATTGCATGTATATGTCATATTTTGTGGATATCTATTGGTGGATATTTGGATTGTATCTTTTTGGTTATTGTGAACAATGGTGTTGTGAAAGTTCTTCAAGTATTTGTTGAATTGCTGTATTTTGATTCATTACATCATACATACAGAAGAAAAGTTGTTAAATCATGGCACAATTCTGTCTTTTCTGTGGAACTTGGGCAAAGGATTTGAATGCACACATTGGCACAAATAGAATTCAATTATCCAATAAGCACATAATATCCCTAGGCATCAGGAAATTACAAATGGAATTCTCAATCAGATGCTAAGTCAAAACCAGAGAAATGGTGTCCAGAAAAGAAACAGTAAACTCTGTCAGAAGGCAGAGGCAACTACACATTCTCTATTCATTGTCAGGAATGTAAAACGACACAGGCAGCATGGAAGCACCTTGCCATCTCTTACCATACTAGAGGTATGCTAACCAACTGAGCCACAGATCTTACTCTTGAGTATTTACTCTAATAGTGGTAAAATATGTTCAGCCCAGGCCTGTATGTTGTTAGGAAATTACAGGATACAAACACTAACCATATTCATAACACCAGATTGAAGATAACCCTATTTTCTTTTCTTGGGAATGGACACAAAAATGTGATAAATGGACATAATTAATGATTTTTTAAGCAATAGGAATGAGACAATTAATGACAGATATATCAAAAATGATTAACTGAAAAAGTGTCATGCTAAGTAAACCAGGCTAAAAGGTCTTCACACTTTCTGACATGATATTCTGAAAATGATAGAAGTATAGGTATAGGAGAGAAGACTCAGGGGTTAAGACTTTGTCTCGCAGGCAGAAGGTCCTAAATTCAGATCCCAGGTCCCATGTGAAAATGCCAGGTAGAAAAGGCATCAGCTCCTGCACTTCTGGCCCTGATGGTGGAGCCTGGGAAATCCCAGAGAGAAGCGAGAAGGAGGGAGAAGCAATCCAGCATGATTCCCAAAGTCACTCTTGGGTCTCCACAGGGACACACAGACACACACACATAAAATAAATATTTTTAAAGAAGTATAGGTATAGAAAATAGCAAGTAGGAAGATGGATATTACAAAGACACATGTGAGAGATGAGGAGGTAATTGTTATATATAGTGGCCATGATGACGGCATGCATACTTGACAAAACCCCCCAAAACATTGCTCCTATACAATATATCATCTTATTAGACATAAATGATTCCTCAGTCTTCTTGACAAAAGAAACACAGCATGATGCCAAGAATTTAACACTGCTGATCTTTCTTAGCAGTGCATTCACTGTATTTTCTACAATTTTTTTTCCCCTACAACAACAAAGCAAAGGCCAGGATGATGAGACCAGTGGCCCTCAGATAGTAATTGGGGTCTTCAAATCTTATTTCAACCAAAATGAGCCGAAGTAAATGATACACTGGCGACTTGGAGGTCCCTAGAAGAAACAAAGCAGACAAAATAAAACAACATGATTTCATTTGTTGAAATTTATGAAGTAATTTATTTATAATGACTACAGCTGTGTAAATAGCCATATGGGGGCTTGCAAACCCTCTTGCAAACTCCGTATGTCTAATTGCCTCCAGGAGAATGGGAACCCAGTGGAGTGAGAAGCAAGTTAAGCATTTGAGATAATCCAGACCTTGGGAAGAGTCTTGGCTGCCTGCAAAACTTTTGCTGAGTTTGACTTCCACTTTAGACAATAACTGAAGACATGTTTAATACACAGACCTTGAACTATTTACGGCTTATGAGTCTCTGAAAATGTCGATATTTCTTATCAGTGTCTCACATTGTAGGAGAAGATGAAGGTAGAAAAAAACGCGAATTGTACCGTGCTTTCCACACACACTTTGTTTTTCAGGTCTCATCAGTCTGTAATCGAGATTTACAGTCTGCGTTTAGTAGAATAATAAACAAATTATCCCTGAATCAAGGGTCAGCTGTGTGAGTTTATCAGCTAACATCTGCTGCGGATCATGCAGAGAAGCAGGCCTAGTTTGGAAGTTACATGCACTCCCTCTCCCTGGGTTCTCTTCCTCATCTGCCTGCTGCCTTCTCTGTTTCTGTTCTGTTTTACAGTTGGGTAACATCCCCATGGCTGAACTGGACTAGAAGACAGAAAAGGAGAGGTTCATGACTCAAGCAAGTCACTACCTCTCAAGAGCAAGAATCTAACCCACTCTGAATTCATTTTTTATTTAACTGCACTGACCATTTGTTATATGAAGACAACACAGGGTTTGTGAGTGTGATCCGAGAGCCCAACTAAAGGTTCAACAAGTGATTTCCTAGAGCTTCCCAAAAGCAACTTCCTGTCTAGTCCACGGCCTTCACATCTGTGACCTCTTAAATTAACATCGAAGACCGACAGTGTTCAAGGTTTTTGTTCCCCTATCATCAATATAAATAAAATTTGATTTTGAAGAAAAGTAAAATAATGCTAATAAAAGAAGCTTTTGTTACTTGTAACATAATTACTCGTATTAGATTTAATTTAGTTGACTTAATCATTTATTCTAGCTCAAAATGTACAGAACTTGCAGGATCTGTGATTATAGAGTATAACTGTGAGCATCCAGTTTCCTCATTCACATCACACAAATCGATGCTAGGGTACATAAAATAATAAACAAGGTACACAGTTTTCACATACCGCACGAAACCCAGAATACTAAAGAATGCATGGGAACAGGAGTACACAAATTAGAGCATGCTGAGAAAATGAAAGAATTCAATGAGGTAGTATAAAGAACCAGAAAAGGGCTATAGAGATGGATCAGGGGTTAAGACTGTAAAGAAAAGGAACCTGAGTTTGGATCCTGGATCTTATGTAAAAACACCAGGTGAAAAATGGTAGCAGCCTGTACTTCTGGCTCTGGAAGGCAGTGTCTGAGAAATCCCAGAAAAGCAGAAAAGAGGCAGAAGAAATCCAGGATGATTCCCAAAGTCATCCTTGGACCTCCATAGGCACACACAGTGCTCTCTGATACACACAGACCTGTGCACACGTGTGCAGGCGTGTGCATGTGTACACACACACACAGAGCATACACACACTAACACTTGCACATGACTGGAAGGGAAGGAAGGAAGGAAGGAAGGAAGAAGAAGGAAGGAAGGAAGGAAGGAAGGAAGGAAGGAAGGAAGGAAGGAAGGAAGGAAGGAAGGAAGGACCACAAAATATAGAGTTCAGGAGGTCAGTTCCATCTCTCAGACTGATGATTTCTGAACTGCGTTGGGCTTCCCAGCTGGAAGGAAGCCAAGAGACATCAATTCTTTGCATATTCGATTTGTACATTATAATAACATGTTCCAGTAGGGCCACAGCAAAGGTTTAGGTGAGCCTCTATGAGCAGAGCATAGGTTGAGAACCAAATCCAGACAGAAATCTTCAGGATCCCTATCTTTCCCTATGCCCAACCTCTGGCAATCTTTCTGGTAACTCCTAGATAATCAGCTTTGGAGTCATGTTCATAAAGCAGCTGCTTTAGAGAAGACTTCACAATATAAGATTTCTTATAAAAATATCCCGACTTGTGTCCACCAAGTAGTCTCAATGGGTACCAAAAAAAAATAAATAAATAACTGTATGCTTCATGACTTTTATAATTGTATCAGCAGGTATCACGCAATAGTTCCTAACAGGACACAATACATATGGTATGCTTGTTTGATGTTTGTTTGATTGACTGATTGATTTGTTTGTTTAATTTTGAGACAAGACCTCATTAAGTATTCCAGGCTGACCTCAAACTCATGATTCTTTGGCCCTTGCCTGGGATTAGAGGAAAGAGTCACCATACCTGATCTCAAAGTATCTTCATAAACAGCACATCTTATTCGACAATACCCTGAAATAGAGCATTTTTTTATACCATAGAATAAAAATCAAGCCTTCGAAGGCCACATTTTATATCTTAATTTGATGTAAGCCAGCCAATTGTCCCACATTACTTAGGACTGAACAGGTCTCTAGGATATGGACATTTCAGCATTACCAGGATGATATTAATCAAAGCAAGTTATCCATTAGCCCTATTGTGGAGTCCATATAATTTAATGTTCAGTGTAAGGACGTTTAAAAACAGTACGTAGGTCACTCCTGCTTGGGGTCCTAAAGCCAGCCATTTTCACCAAATAGTGCTAGGGACCTTTAATGAGTCCTGTTTTCTCAAGCAGCTATGTGTAAGGGACCCGGGTTATATGGCCATGCTTTGAAACCTGAAACAGAATAAGTTCTGCTTTAAACAGCAGAACTGTTTCTGAGCATTACGGTCCCACCCACTCCCCAGCAATTTTGTGGCCCATTCTTTGCCTAATGGGAGCATTGGTTAGAGAAGAGACAAGAAGCTATTTTAAAAGTTTTGCACACATCTCATCAGGGTATTTGGCAATGCAGTGTTCATGCTGGGTTAATCATTGCCGTGGGTGTCCTGGCAACGACCGTGAGCCATTTCATGAAAACTCTACAGTCAGTAACATTCCTCCCACGACATGGCAGAGAGAGGTGCTAGAGAAAGTCACACAGTTCCTCCCTGTCACTTGAGCTTAAGAGAAATGCATCCCTGACAAATATCTAATTGTATGGAAACCTGCAAAGCTCCTATGCAGCAATTTAACTAGAATTATGCAAAGACATTAAATAACTCGCACAAGCATTTGTGAAAAAAACCCACTTAATTGGGTTTTAAAGTTTCTAAGTCATGTATAATTTTTGAAATATTCAGGAAAAAGCATGGTTGCCTTAATAAGAGCAAAAAGCATATGCTGAATATTTACAACTTACCAGACACCCTGTCAGGATTTTACAGTATTAATTGCCTATAATACCTGCAGTAAATCATTAAAATATCAGTATGTTTAAAGTGTGCTTTTTAAGTAGTTTACCTTTTTTGCAATGGAAAATGAAGAAGTTTTGGAACCAGAGAGCTGAACTTCCTCTGTGAAGGACCAGAATTGGTCTTGGAGAGGCTCTGGCTTGGGAGATTATATACCAAACATATTTCACCTCTACTATACAGAGATTGATGCTGAAGACTCCTGAAATTCATAGGTAGAACATTACAAAATTGAAATTTCAAATATCCCCCCCAAAATCACAAAATTTTGATTCCACAAGTAGGACAAGTCCACAAGTAGGACAAGTCCATGCCTGACTTCATGTGACAGGTCGTACTCAAAATGTGAACACAGCAAAAATACTGCATAAAATTACCTTCAGGCTTTACTGAAGGTGTATATAAAAGAAATGAATTTCATGTTTCATAAACCTTGGGTTCTATTCGCAAGAATCCATGTACATATGCATGCAAATTAGATATGCAAATATTTTAAAGTCCAAAAGAAGAAGAAAAATGTCTCAAACCCAAAAATCTTCTAGCCCCAGGTTGTGGATCAGCGTACTCAATCTGTATATTTAGAATCTAAACAGGATGATGCATTCCTTTGAGAGATCTGATGGATATTTTTTTGGCAGAAAGGTGTAGACTTGAACTTTGGTTTCTTCTGTGTTTTCTGACATCTAAGAAGGAAACTGTGCAAGTACTACTGTCTACATTCCTCCGTACGGTGTTTCTTTGGGATATGTATACAAGATTTCTTGATTAAGTAGTAGCAATGTGGAGACTCTCCAAATGGCCTGGCAATTAAGAATGCTTTCTCAGTGATCGTGAGAACTATAGGTCAGACCCCAGCACACATGTGTGTAATAAGCCATCCATCCCTACAAACACTTGTACCCACCGCTCCAATATGGGGCAGTGGGAAGGTAGAGATAGTACTGATGGGGTTGCTGACTTTGAGATTAGCCTAGGAAAGTTCTCTAAGGAAGAGAACTTTCCTCAAAGAAGCAAACAGAGAGGATTGAGGAGAACAGAGGCACCTTCTTCTAGTCTCTGCATGCAAAAAAGGCGCAGGAAGACTGTGCACACTGGTGCATAAAGGAGGAAACAGAGGGCAGAGGAAGGAAAAGAAGGGGAGGGGAGAGTGTATGCCTTGGTTCACAAGCGAAGGTCAGAGGACAGTTTTGAAAGCTGATACTGCCCTCTTCCATGTGGGCATCCAGGGATTGAACTCAGGTCTCCAGAGTTGAGAGCAGAGCAGGTGCTTCGTCCCCTAAATTATCTCACTGTCCTCAGAGAAACAAATCTTTAAACTAACTAAATAGATAAATGGCAGTAACAAAACAAAGCCAGCCACATATTTTACTTCATTTTTTTAAAACACTCAAGAATATAATCAAATTAAAGAAGAACACTGGAATTGACCATTGTATTGTTCCTAGCAATTCACAAACAAGTTTAGAGAGCTGACCCTGGTAACATGTGCTGTGCCAGAACAACAGATGCAGTCAAGGGCTTCACACTCAATTTGTGCAGCACTTGCTTTGTACACAGAGCCAGCTTAATGCAGGCTCTGAGAAGAGGAAAAAACACTGATCTCTGCTTTCTGTTTTATACTATGTTCAGTATAGGGGGCGTTTCAAAAGCTTGGAAATCAATCCCTGTGTCATTCCGAGGGTTCTTCTACCACTCCTGCCCCCGTCTCTCGCTACATTTTGGGGAGACCTTGACTCCTTGCAAGAACGTGATGCACACAGCTGAGAAGCAGGTTGTATCTTAAGAGTGTTTGGATAAGTCTTGTAAGACAGTATAAGCAGAAAGAATACTGAAGGAGGAACTTCAGTCACACCAAATGTGAGGGTGAAGGGGTAAGTTAGGAGCACATTGGCAGGGGATATGGCTTAGAGGGTCAAACCTTAGTCTCAAAACCAAAAGGATCTGAGTTTGGATCTCTAGATCACAGATAAAAACACCAGAAGGGAAGCAGGAATAAGTACTCAATATGCTTATAAAATTAAAAAAATAAAATAATTAAAAATAAATGAAATAAAATAAAATAACTTCTAAGCAAAAACAAAAACAAAAACAAACAAAAAAACACCAGGTGGAACCAGCAATGGCTTGCAAATCTAACCCTGAAAGGCAGAGCCTCGGGAAACCTAAGGGCAAAGCAATAGGAGGTAGATTCCTGACATCACCCTTGGGCCTCCACAGGCACATGCACTTAAGTGTCCTCATGCATACACACCTGCACACACACACATAGCACACACACACACACACACATACACACAGACACACACACGCACACCCACAAAAGCAAGTTAGGATCAGGGGGTGGGGAGAGAGAATACCCAACACAATTTTACCAGAAAGAAAAATTAAGTCATAAGCATAGTCAATCCTCATTTTAATTTACTTTTTTATTCTTATATATCCCACTTTGCTTTTTTCCATTGAGCATTTCATACATGTGAAAATTGAATTTAAATTGTTTTAACTCATATTACCTGATCAATTCACTTTAACACTTGACAGGAGGAAATTAGCCTGAAAACACTAACATAAGATTTTCTTTCTCTTTAGCAAATAGGCTATAAAATGTTTCTGTAAAATCCTTAACTATAAAATATTTTGTACAATCGGTAGTAAAAAGTTGTAGCATACCATAATTTCTTTGCATGGGAGAAGTTATGATAATATACATCAACAAGAAAAACAAGTGCAATGACCAAGGAGATCATGAAGACAGGCCAGCAAAATAAAACATGAAAAGAAAAGGAATTCACATCACACAATAAAAGTAAAAAGCAATATGAACATTGTGATCATTTTTAGAAAATCTGGACATTGTTTTCTTTTTGAATTAAGGCAATATAACATTCCAAAATAAAGAATGAAGATAGAGAGATTAATAATGTGTAACTAATAGTCAAAAAGCTCTGTATGAGCATTGTAGGACAGGAAGTGGACATCATCAAGAACAAGACAGGAAATGAAAATTCTCCTGAACACAAGAGGAAAATACCATTTTTCTTATATAAAACAAGCTCTAAACTTTATCCATATGAAAAGTCATCCTAGATTTCTAAGGGAATTCTAGACATAGGGAGAAAAACTTATGTCTATATCACTATGGGTATTTATTTTCTATTTAAATGGGGAAAAGTAAGACTGGAGTGTTTAAGTAGGGCAGAATCAATGAATGAGTCAGGTCGCTGTTACCCAGCACTAGAGTACTACATACATCATGTAAGTACAGCAGTTCTCGTATGTCCTGAGTAACATAGTCTGTGGCTTTCAATCACCATACTCAACAAAATTGCACTGCTAAGGTATGAAATTAGTAACATTCTCAGCTAGGATATTGACAAACATGACCCATTTTCCAGAATGTGACAAAGCATGAATTCAAACGAATTCCATTCCATGACATAAAGGCCATAAATGCTGAAATGATTTCCTACATTTGTGAAATCATGAAAATTGTGACAAAATTGAATGTGCCACTGAAGAAGTTCCTGAAGATGAAAATTCTATGATGTAAAAAAGTAAACACTTGGTGACAATTTTGGTCTTTACCATGTATGAAAGGCTGCATTGCAGCCAGGACTACAATGAAGATGCCCTGCTGCTTTCTACTGGCGGGGATAAAGAGAGTGGAGAGCTGGCTTTCTCCAAGATATGGTGAACTTTGGTAAGGTTAAGGTTATCCAGAAAAACAAGTAAAACAATAGGTCTCTTTCTAAAATAACCACTGAGTCTAAGTATAAGCAAAATACCATCCACATAAATACTGTCCAGAAGAAACATGAAAAGTTCAACATGAAAAACATTTAAGTCAATTTTCAGTTTTTAATAAATAACATAAAGACAATTATTTTTCTCTTTTTCTTTTGTGGGTAGAGAATAAATATTGTGGCCTTAAATAAGATAGTGGGTAGGTCAAACTTAATTTAAAAATATTTTATTTTCAATTAAGGTCCCACTTTTTGCTATTGAAAGGAAAGTAAAACTCAATGGATCTGAATGAAAATAGTACAAGCCATATTCTCTTATCATTATTTAATAAAACTAAAGATTACTAAAGAAAGTAACAATAAAATGTAATTACCGCCAAATCAATGACTCTATGTGCTTCTGCGCAACTACAAGTTCATAAGGAGGCAAACGTTTGCAAGAGAGAATACTGAGAAAGTACCTAACACAATATTATGTCATGTGCAATAATAAGGTTCTTCAAGCTTCTACTCGTTTGATCAGAATTTTTACTGCTACTGCAACTTTAAGCAGATTAAATTTGTAGAGTTTATTGCTTGAGCAAAGAAATGATTCATGCATCAGGTAGCAAGCCGAGCCAGGAAGTGACGTATAAAAATAGCTTGAATAGATTCAAGTTTTATTTGGACATGCCTGAACTTTGTGCAGTCTGTGTTGCCTGAGAGCCTGGCATCTAGGTACCCAGAGAATCGACTGTTTACAGAAAGAATGTACTAAGATGCCGTTTCTTTATATACTAAATTAGATAGCACCTGTTCATATGGAAGTTACATTAGACCTTTAATGCAACACTGGTTTTGATACTGGAAGAGGAAGAACTATGAGACATGAAATTATTTAAAAGCGAAGACAAGCAAAAGGATTTCAAATTTTAAAAAGATAGGTTAATTGATTTGAAGACAAAAAAGAGAAATATATTTTAGAGCTAGAAAATTTATATACACATGCAATGAATATAAATTTACATGCATATGAAATTCAGGAACATCATAAAAACCTGAGGTATAGTAGAAACTGGAAAGAGAATATCTCTAAGTTCACAAAATATGCAGGTATGATACTGTCCTCACTTACTATCTGGGTCCAGTAGAAGTTATTTATCCTACTTGATCCCAAGGTCTATCTCAAGAAAGTCAATAAATACGGCACCTTTTCTTTTTTTTAACAGGGAGTTGAGTTGTATGAAGAGCACTCAGCACTTATTGCTTTACATATTGTGAGGGCATAGCAGAGAGAAACTAGTCTATTTACTGTATTACTTAAGTATAGGAAGGCTTGGGCGATGACTTAGTTTGTAAAAGCACTGTGCACAGTAGCATGCATACTCTCAAGCTCTCTCTTTCTCTCTCTCGAATAAATAAAATATATTTAAAAAATATAAAGAGAACTATGAGTAAATAGAACTTGACATAAAAAGCACTGTAAAGAACCAGCAAGGAAACATTATGAATGTGTATGTTAATGAAAAGAAAGCTCTTGAGAAAACAAATAACTATGGGGATTGAGTTAACAAAATTAAACAGAAATCTTGTCACATGTATTTATACTTTGAAGAAATGGATAATTCTTCAATTTATAATGAGTGTTGGTAAAAAATTAAGAAGACCACCGAAGTATTTTCCTTGTAGTGAACAAGCATGAAATAAGTTTTATTTTTTTAAAAACTACAGATACGCAATACATTTCAGATAAGATCAGGGGCCTTTGGGTGATGTGATCACAGACAACAACCATTCGTTTTGAAAGGATTTTTCCAAGATATTATAGAATGGCGAGTTGTTAACAGATTTTTTTGCTTCAATGTTTTGAGAACTTTACATAGTATATTGCTTCAGTGTGTCTGCATATTGTCAATAAATTCATCTTGCTTTTGTTTCTGGTTACAGGTCATAATCAAAGTTTGCAAGAGAGTTTACAGGGACACCAAAACCACACCATATTCACAAGACTTGATGTGAAAGAGAAAACCCTCACTTGGATATACATATAGGTGTGTGTGTGTGTGTGTGTGTGTGTGTGTGTGTGTGTGTGTGTGTGTGTTGAAAGATAGAGAGACACAGAGAGAATCTGGTGTATCTTCCTTAGCATCCAGTTATTTATCTCACTTTTTGGTCTTTACCTTTCTGATTCTCTGTATACCTACTAACTCCATATTACTTAGAGTAAAAGCTATGTCTATCTTTTCTTGTCATCATGTCCGCAGTCCTATTAATTTTAAACTTAATTTTAAATGAACTGTTACGTTAGCTAAACACTATTTCCTACAGCATTGCAATTCTATACTTTGCAAAAATGCCAAGCAGAATTCCTGCTTACAAATAATTCGTCTTGAATCTTTAATTATTCCTTATACCAGCTTGATCAGAGAAGCATGATTTTTCAGGAAATACATCTTTAATAATTGCTTCTAAATATCAATTCTGGGGCTGGAGAGGTGGTTCAGAGGTTAAGCCTCTGCTGTGCAGGTGGAAGGTCCTGAGTTCGAATCCTAGACCCCACTATAGACGCTGGGCAGAAGCGGGGGCGGCCTGCGTTTCTGGTCCTGGTAGGGCGGAGCCTGTGAATCCCCAGGCAGAGTAAACAAGGAGGTAGAGGCGTCCATGGTGGTTCCCGAATTCGTCCGTGGTTCTACACACACACACACATACACACACAAATTGAATAAAAAAAAAGAAAAGAAAAGAAACAGTAGCCCTTTGTTCCTCTAGCCCTCCTGCCTGCTGGAGACCGGACTTGCTCTGGGTCAGTCCTCCATCCCAGGTGAGTTACCCAGCCCCCAGGTTGCCCCTTGAATCAGCTCCTCCCACTAGCCAGCCAGGGCAATACCCAGGCTGCTTCCTGTTTGCCCCAGCCCCTTTTTTCCTCTTGCTGGTCTGCCCGCCCGACCAAGACAGGACTTGCTTTGGGTCCTCCATTCCTGGAGCCTGGGTGGGCCACTAAGCCAAGTCCCAGGTCCCAGGTGAAGAGTTTTGCCATCAACATCAGCCCCTCTGCCCCTCTGAACCACCGGGGATCCTCGTTGGTGGTCCACGGAGGACAAACTGCTACTCAGAATTCAACAGAATCCAAAGAAAACCCAAGCAAAGCTCTAAGGAACAAAGGCCATATATCTGAAGGCCTCTAAAATCATCTTTTCACATGGGAGAGATTCTTCACATCCAGCCCAAAGATAAGTAAACCTTTTTTATTATTATTATATTGCTCCTTTTTAGTATTAATCACTGTAGATTAACTTTTCCATACAGCCACCCCAAAAAGATATACAACTCCAGAGATTATATCACTCACCCTCACATGTGAAGATACTAAATCATAAAAGTGCACTACCATACTAATATTCACCCCGTCTACTTAATCTGATTTAACTGATGTACTAACAGCCTAATAGCCTCATGTAGGAAATAATACTAACAACAGAAAAACGAACCCAACTACAAGGCAAGCACTAGTAATAACTGCCCAAGAGTAGTAATAACAACTAAATCACTTCAGTCAAAAATGCACAAAAACTAAAAGGTCTTAAGAGACAAAACGACAATGCCCAAGTCAAAGTGCAGATCCATGAGAAACAAAACCCAGGAAGACAAATCTCCCACCGAAAGAATTAACTCCATAATGATGGATTCCAACCAGAACAAATTCACAGATAATAGCAAGAAAGCCAGACCCAAGATAACAACTTTCAAAGTATGATCATTACTATGATTAATTCTATGAAAGAGGAACACAGGGAGGAGTTAAACAAAAATAGACATAGAGGAGTTAAAACAGTCTCAGGCAGAGTTTAAAATCGAACTGAAAGACAAGTTATCTTCAACCCAAAACTCAACACAGAGTCTTATCAGCAGAACTAATGAAGCAGAAAATAGAATTTCAGATCTTGAAAACAAAAGTGGGAAAATTAACCAACTCAATGGAAGAGCAAAAAGATACTTGAGAGGAAAATTCAAGAGATATGGGACACCCTGAAGAAGCCTAACATGCACATTCATGGAATACCAGAGCAAGAATCCCATAATACCACACCTGAGAAAATTTTTCAAATTATCATAAATGAAAACTTCCCTCAACTAAAGAATGAGAGGCCCATCCTAATAAAAGAGGCATTCCGCACCCCAAACAGATATGACCAAAATAGAATATTGCCATGGCAGATAATAGTCAAAACACTCTACATTCAAGACAAAGAAAAGGTGCTCAGAGCTTCAAGGGGGAAGAAAACAAGTCACTTTTAAACGTAAACCTATTAAAATAACAAATGACTTCTCAATGGAAACAGTAAAAGCAAGAAGAGCTTGGAGAGACGTACTTCAAGTATTAAATGAGCAAAAATGTCAACCCAGGCTGATATACCCAGCAAAAGTATCTGTCATGATCAAGGGAGAAAGAAAAGTTTTCCAGCACAAAGACAACCTGAAGGCTTACATGTCTACCAAACCAGGCCTTCAAAAAATGCTAGAAATGGTACTCAAGTTTGAAGAAAAAAACAAGCACATCCAGGAGGACAGAAGGGAAGTATAATACCACCAAACCATAAATGTCAAACAATATGCTTACAAAAGCCACTAAACATAAAAATGTCCAGAATTAAAAATAATTTCTCCATTATAAAATTAAATGTCAATAGTATTAACCCATTGATCAGACACAGATTACAAACTTGGATTAAAAACCACAACCCATCAATCTGTTGCCTCCAGGAAACTCATCTCACCGCAAAAGATAGGCACATCCTAAAAATAAAAGGCTGGTCAAATAGTCTGTAAGCTAATGGAAGCAGGAAACAGGTAACCATTATGCTTTCGGACAAAGTGGACTTCGAGCCAAAAAAAATCATAAGAGACACAGATGGATACTATATTTTAGTCACAGGTACAATTCACCAGGAAGACTTCAAAATACAACATATATGCACCTAATACGGGCCCCTCCACATTCATTAAGCAAACCCTACAGCATCTAAAGTGAGAAATCAACCCCCAAACAATAATTCTTGGGGATTTCAACACTGCTCTCTCAATATGGGATAGATCAACAGGCCCAAAGCATAACAGCGACACTTTGGAACTCAACCAAATCCTTAAAGAAATGGACCTCACAGATCTCTATCAAACTTTTCATCCACGCATCAAAGAATACACATTTTTCTCAGCAGCACATGGAACTTTCTCCAAAATAGATCTCATATTGGGCCACAAAACGAACCTCCACATATACAGGAAAGTTGAAATTCTAGCCTGTACCCTATCAGACCACCATGGTCTAAAGCTTGACATCCACAACACAATAAACAACAGAAAATACACTAACTCCTGGAAACTTGACAATATGATGCTTAATGAGAATTGGATTCAGGAAGAAATTAAAAAGGAAATTCAAGATTTCCTGAAAGTGAATGATAATGAAAATACAACTTATCAAAATTTTTGGGGCACAATGAAAGTTGTCCTAAGAGGTAAGTTCATAGCTCTTAATGACTACATCTAAAAAATGGAAACATCAGAATAAAATAACAATGCATCTTAAAGCTTTAGAGACACTAGAGCAATCTGATCCCAAAAGCAATAGAAAAGAGGAGATTAGCAAAATCAGGGGAGAAATATCTGAAATTGAGATTAGGAAAATGATACAGAGAATCAACCCATCAAAAAGCTGGTTTTTTGAAAAAAATCAATAAAATTGATACACCCCTAGCTAAATTAACCAAAAGCAAGAGAGACAAAACACAAATTCAAAAATTAGAAATGAAAATGGAGTTATCACTATGGATACGCAAGAAATTCACAGTATTATAATGTCATATTTCAAAAACTTATACTCTGTGAAATTTGACAACACAAAAGAAATGGATGAATTCCTAAGTAAACACAACTTACCTAAATTGAATCAGGAAGTTGTGAATTATTTAAATAGTCCTATAACATATGAGGAAATCTATGAAGTAATCTCACATCTTCCCACCAAAACATATCCTAGACCAGATGAATTCAGCACAGAGTTCTACCAGACATTTAAGGAGCTAATAACACCAATACTCCTCAAACTGTTCCATCAAATAGGAAGGAACACTACCAGATCCTTTCTACGAAGCTAATATTGTCTTAATCCCAAAACCTAATAAAGATACACTTAAAAAAGAAAACTATAGGCCAATCTCTTTTTTTTTTTGATGATCAAATATTTCCTCTCTGATAGAAAAGGCTTGAACTTCTTTTTTTTTTATTAAAAATTTAATTATACATTTTAAAATTTTTTACCAGTTCCCTCCCTCCCCCTCTCCCCCCTCCCCTTCCCCCAGTGCCTCCCCCCCAATTCCCAGAGAGTCCTTTATTGTGTACGCCTAACTCTCCACTGGGTCCTCCTCTCCGATGACATATAAGGACCCAGCGGCATTTCCATAAGCCCTTTCTCTTGTTCCCCTTAAGCATAAGATCACTACTATGGCTGTCAATCCCTTGCCTCCAGGGGTCTCGGTGCCCTTAACAGATGCTAGACTTTATGAGGGCAACAGTGCACTGGACATTGCGCAGGGCATGCAAAGTCCCATTATGATTGCTTTGGCCCCAACTATTGCTGAGAATCTTGCAAATCGTTGCTCCTCCCATCCTTTTGCTCTTACAATCTTACCGCACCCTCTTCCGCAAATGTCCCTGAGCTCCAGGATGGGGAGAGATTAGGCTGTCCTAGTTCTATGTGATTGATATAGAGTCTCTGAAGTTCTGGATTGTGGTTTGTTGATTTTCTTTTGCAGTTTTGCTGCTCCTGCAATTCCCTTCACTCCATTTTTCTGGGCACTGTATGTCACCCCCTGGCCAGAGACAAAAAGCTGTTAAACTGGAGTCTTGTTGTAATAGCACATTCAAGGGTAGATGTAATAAGAGTAGGAAACCTCAGTGAGGGAGGGGTCCATCACCCATTTGCAAAATGATTACTTTTTATCTGCTAGACTATATGCCCTCCCCTTCTGGTGAGATCAGGAAAGAACGTCTGTGAACTTAACCAGGTTTCTCATTACTTACTTGCAGACCTTGATGGAGGCCTATTTTCTCTGCTGTAACATGGTCTCCTCTCTCCTTGTTTCTGGTGTGGCCCTCCTAACCCATCTCTCTTGTTCATAATCCTTTCAATTACTGTGTTACATAGGTTTACTTTTGAGTGTCTCAATGTGGGCTGGGTGAGTTTGGTACTAGGAGCCACCTATTAGGGAGTACATACGGCGCTTAATTTTCTGGGTTTGGGATACTTCACTTAATATAATTCTTTCTAATGACATCCATTTCCCAGCAAATTCCAGTAATTCATCATTTTTGATGGCTGAGTAGTACTCCATTGTATAGATGTACCACAGTTTCCTTATCCACTCGTCAACTGTTGGACATTTAGGTTGATTCCATGACTTTGCTATTGTAAACAGTGCTGCTATGAACATGGTCGAGCTTGTGCTATCGAGGCAAACCTCTGCTGCATGGGGGGTTATTCCCAAAAGTGGGATAGCAGGGTCATACGGCATTTCAATCTTTAATTTCTTTAAGAATCTCCAGACGGCTCGCCAGAGTGGCTGTATGAGCCTGCATTCCCACCAACAATGTAGGAGAGTTCCCCTCTCTCCACATCCTCTCCAGCATTTGTCGTTGTTTGTATTGTGGATTTTTGCCATCCCGACCGGGGTGAGATGATATCTCAGGGAAGTTTTGATTTGCATTTCCCTGATGGCGAAGGAAGTGGAGCATTTTTTAAGATAATTGTTAGACATTTTAATTTCATCCCTGGTAAAGTTTCTTTGAAGTTCCAGGGCCCATTTTTTAATTGGGCCAGTGTTTTCCTTGGAGTTTAATTTTCTAAGTTCTTTGTGCACTCTGGACAGTAGAGCTCTGTCAGATATGTGGTTAGTGAAGATTTTCTCCCATTCTGTGGGTTGCCTTTGAGCTCGTGTGACAATCTCTTTATCTGAACAGAAGCTCTTTAATTTCACAAGATCCCAACTGTTGAGAGTTGGTAGCAGTGATTGTGCCATTGGATGTCTGTTTAGGAAGTGTTGGCCTAGCCCAATCAGCTCGAGGGAGTTCCCTATCCTTTCAACTATGGTTTTTAAAGTCTCTGGCCTGATATCAAGGTCCTTGATCCATTTGGAATTAAGTCTTGTACATGGTGACAAGTACGGGTCCAGCTTTAATCTTCTGCATGTGGAGATCCAGTTTTGCCAGCACCATTTGTTGAAGATGCTGTTCTTTTTCCATTGGATTCTTTGGGCCCCTTTGTCAAAGACCAAATGGCTGTAACTTTGTGGGCTTATATCTGGGTCTTCAATCCTTATCCATTGATCTGTGTGTCTATTTTGGAGCCAGTACCAGGCTGTCTTTATAACTATGGATTTGTAGTATAGACTTAGGTTTGGTATGGTAATACGTCCAGCTGTGTATGATGAACACAGATGCAAAAATTCTCAACAAAGTCTTAGCAAATCGGATTCAAAAACATATCAAAAACATATCATTCATGGGGATCAAGTAGGCTTTATCCCAGGCACACAAGGTTGGTTCAATATACACAAATCAATAAATGTAATTCACCATATAAACCATTCCAAAGTCCAAGAACACATGATACTCTCGATAGATGCAGAAAAAGCTTTTGACAAGATCCAACAACCTTTTATTAACAAAACCTTAGAGACAGTTGGAATGTAAGGAACCTTTGTCAATATAATAAAAGCTGTCTACAACAAGCCCAATGGGGAAAAACGTGAAGCATTCCTGCTTCGATCAAGAACTAGACAAGGCTGTCCACTTTTACCACTTTTCTTCAATATTGTACTTGAAGTCTTAGCTGAAGCCAAAAGACAAGAAAGGGATATAAAAGGGATTCAAATCGGCAAGGAAGAAGTCAAGTTATCTCTATTAGCAGATGATATGATCTTATATCTGAGTGATCCCAAAAATTCCACCAGGAAGCTCCTGGAACTAATACAGAAGTTCAGCAGGATAGCAGGATACAAAGTAAACATAAAAAAATCAGTGGCCTTTCAATATGCACAGAATGAAAGAAGTGAAAAGCCCTGAGAGAAGCAATCCCATTTACTATAGCCCCTAAAAAAGTGAAATACCTTGGTATAAACCTAACCAAGGAAGTAAGTGACCTTTACAATGAAAACTTTAAAACCTTAATACAAAGAAATTACAGAAGATACTAGAAGGTGGAAAGACCTGCCATGTTCCTGGATTGGCAGAATCAATATCATAAAAATGACCACCCTACCAAAGGCAATATATAGACTCAATGCTATACCAATTAAAATCCCAAAGCAATTCTTCAAAGAAGTTGACCAAACAATCTCAACGTTCATATAGAGGCACAAAAGACCCAGGATAGCAAAAGCCATCCTGAGTA
The DNA here is from genome assembly GCA_023101885.1 of Typhlomys cinereus. Taxonomy (NCBI): domain Eukaryota; kingdom Metazoa; phylum Chordata; class Mammalia; order Rodentia; family Platacanthomyidae; genus Typhlomys; species Typhlomys cinereus. Next base: position 3,897,838 of record JALPQD010000057.1, on the reverse strand, counting down.
ACAAAAACACTGCTGGAGGTATCACCATACCAAACCTTAGTCTGTACTACAAATCCATAGTTATAAAAAACAGCCTCGTACTGGCTCCAAAATAGACACACAGATAAATGGATAAGGGTTGAAGACCCAGATATAAGCCCACACAACTATAGCCATTTGATCTTTGACAAAGGGGCCCAAAAAATCCAATGGAAAAAGAACAGCATCTTCAACAAATGGTGCTGCAAAATTGGATATCCACATGCACAAGATTAAAACTGGACCCTTACTTGTCACCATGTACAAGAATTAATTACAAATGGATCAAGGACCTCGATATAAGGCTAGAGACTATAAAAACCTTAGTTGAAAGGGTAGGGAACTCCCTGGAGCTGATTTGACTAGGCCAACAGTTCCTAATCAGAAATCCAATAGCACGGTCAATACAACCAACACTCAATAGATGGGATCTTATGAAGTTAAAGAGCTTCTGTTCAGATAAAGAGATTGTAACTTGAGCACAAAGGCAACCCACAGAATGGGAGAAAATCTTCACTAACCACATATCTGATAGAACTCTACTGTCCAGTGTGCACAAAAACTTAGAAAACTAAACACCAAGGTACAGTCTCAAAGCAGAGGTGGCATGGCTGGCTGGCTGGCCAAAGCTGGAGGAGGCTAAGTCACCATAGACATCTTGGAAGCTGAGAGCTGCAGATTGCTTGCAGCAAAGGCAGATTTCTCCTGGAGGTAGGGTGGGACTCATCCACCTCAAGGACCACCCTTTGTGACTGCCATCCTCCAGCAAGACTCTACCTCTCAAGGTGATATGACCTTGCCAAACACATGAGACTGTGGGGGACATATTTCAAACCATGACAGTATCCCAGACACAGAAAATTAAGTGCCATATGTACTCCCTAATAAGTGGATCCTAGTACCAAACCCACTTAGAGACACACTCAAAGATAAATCTCTATAATACCTACAGTAATTTCAAAGATTATAAACAGGAGAGAAGGGGAAGGAGGGCCCCACCAGAAACAAGGAGAGAGGGGATCATGCTACAACAGAGATAATAGGCCACCATCAAGGACTGCAAATAAGAAATGAGACATCTGGTTAAGCTCACAGACAGTCCTTCCTGGTCACTTGCAACTAATGGGGTATGATCTTACCAGAAAGGGAGGGCATACAGTCTGGCAGATAGAAGGTAACCATTTTGTAATGGGAGACTGACCCACCCCTCACCGCAGTCTCCTACTCTTATTCCATCTACCTTTGAGTCTATCCTTATAATAAGACACTATTTTAACAGCTTTTTATCTCTGGCCAGGGGGTAACATCCAATACCCATCAGGATGGGGCCAAAGGGCATTGCAGGAGCAGCAAAACTGAAAAAACAATCAAGAAACCATAATTCAGAACATCAGAGACTCTATACCAACCACCTGGAATCAGGCCTGCCTAATATCTCCCCATCTTGAAGTTCAGGGAAATTTGCAGAAGAGGGGCCGGTAAGATTGTAAGAGCACAAGGATGGGAGGAGTCATGATATGCAAAATACTCCACACAAGTTAGGGCCGAAGCAATTATAATAGGACTGCATGATCTGTGCAATGACCAACATATCATTGACCTCTCAAAGTCTAGCATGGACTAAAGGCACTAGGATCCTTAGAAGCAAGGGATTAACAGTCACAATAGTGTTCCTATACTTAAGGGGAACACGAGAAATAGTTCTGATCCTTAGAAGCAAGGGATTAACAGTCACAGTAGTGTTCCTATACTTAAGGGGAACACGAGAAATAGTTCTAGGCAATGTTACTGAGTCCTTATACCTCATCAGAGAGGAGGACCCAGAGGAAAGTTTGATTTACACATTAAAAGATGCTTCAGAGATGGGGGAGGGGGCACTGGGAGAAAGAAATGGAGAGGGGAAAGGAAGGGAAAAGTGGGGAGGGAGCAGGGAAGTCCAGGGAGGGGTGGAGGGAGGGAGGGGACAGGGGTACCTATTACATTTGTATGAGCAGAAAAATAAAAAAAAAATTAAAAAAAGAAACTCAGTAAAATGCAACTCTGCTTCAGGATGGAAATTCCTGTGAATTATTGCTAGAGAAATGTTTTCCCTATATTTGGGGAAATATTTACTTTATAACTGACAATCACAAGCTTAATGGCATCTCACAAGTTAGATTCTCTCTCACCCATTCCTGCCTTCGAAGTTTTCCCTTTCAGTAGTGAAGCAAGTTCCTTAACTCAGAACATGTGACACTGAGGAAAGAATGCATTCTGAAGACTTCCACAAGATGAGCAGGCAGTAGGGGTGAGGGGCTATGCCTCATATGCCAGAGTTTATGTCCAAGTCACCTCTAACAAATTTAAATGGCAAATAATCCTTGGAAATATTTCCAAACATTTGCAAAGTAGGAAAATTATCTTTTTTTAAATTAATTTACTTTTTCCCCAATCATACAAGCTCAATCAGTACACTGGTCCTCTCCCTCCCTCCAGCCCTCCCCAGGCTCCCCTTGCAGTCTCCCCCCATTTTCCACTTCATTTCACCTCCCTCTCTCCCCAGTGCCTCCCCCTCTCCCCTTCCTGTTCCCTGGAGCATCCTTTTGTGTGAATCCCAAACCTCCTTCTGAGTCCTCCACCCTAGTAAGGTGTAAGGACTCAGTGGCATAGCCCCAAGCTCTTTCTTGAGCTCCCCGTTAGTATGGTAACACTACCATGACTGTTAATCCCTTGCCTCTAAGGCTCCCACTGCTTGTGATGTGTGCTAAACTTTGGGGGTTCATTGACATGTCAAGTCATTGTGCAGGTCATGTAAAATCTGGTTATGGCTACTGCAGCCTTAACTTGTGTGGAGTATCTTGCATAATGCTGGTCCCCCCCATCTTCAGGCTCTTACAATCTTGCCACCTCCTCTTGTACAGGTTTCCCTGAGCTTTAGGATGGGGGAGATTTGGCTGATTTGGTTCCAGTTGATTAATGTAGGGTCTTTGGTGTTCTGAATCACGGCTTATTTTGATTTCAGTTTTGCTTTTCCTGCACCACCCTTGGCTCCATCCTGATTGGTATTGAAGGTTGCCTCCTAACCAAAGATAAAAGATTGTTTAAATGAACAATATCTTACTATAAGAGGAAACTCAAAGGTAGTTGGAATAGGAGTAGGACACAGAAGTGACGGGGGGGGGCATCAGTGTCCCATTTGCAAGATGTTACCATCTATCTGCCAGTCCCTATACCCTTCCTGATTGGTGAGATCAAACCTCTTCAGTGCAAGTGACCAGGAAGGGAGCCTCACCAAATGCCTCCCTACTTACATGCAATACTTGATGGTGACCTATTTTCTCTACTGAAGCATGATCCCCATCTCGCCATTTTTCTGGGGTCCCTCCTTCTCCTCTTCTGTTCACAATCTCCATGATTACAGTAGGTATTACAGAGATTCACTTCCAAATATTTCATTAAGTGGGTTTGATACTATGATCCACTTCTTAGGGAGTACATATGGTGTCTAACTTTCTGTGTCTGGATACTTCACTCAATATAATTTTTTCTAATTCCACCCATTTCCCAGAAAATTTCATTAATTCATCTTTTTTGATGGCTGAGTCGTATTCCATTGTATAAATGTACCATGTTTTCCTGATCCACTCCAGAAATTATCTTTAACAGTGTGTATTAATAAGAAAAATCAACTATCTATAGGAAAGTAAGACAAAGATATAAGTAAGAAATACAAAGTATGATCTATAATCTACCTGAGCTCATGTGGCAAGTTGCCACTGTGCAATTATTTAAAACATACTTGCTTTATTCACATGCTATATTATTTACTTAAGGAATACTGTAGGATATGTTCTATATGCCTACTGTTGTACATCTATTCTTATTTTGCAATCTTGTAGTGATCTGACTCCTTACAAACTATAACTGTAGGATATAGCTTGGGGTAGAGCACCTGTCTCGCATGCATGGTCTTTGGATTTGAAAGCCAGCACTTTTCCATTTGATAATATCAATTTAAATCTTTTCATCTTTTTCACTCAGACTATCTCTAGGTCTCATAAAATTGTCTAAAATCTTGTCATCTACTCAAAAGTCTAGTAAATACTCTCAAATACAAATTAAACTGATAGCAATTAATGTTTGATTCCAAGTGATTTGACATGAAAGAGATACATATTATATGGTTGCAAATATGAAAACATTTACACAAGACAGCCACACAAGTCATTAATTTTATCATTCACTTTTTTATTCTTTGAAGTTTTCACATAAAATATAATGAATATAATGTTTTCATCCCTCTACCTGACTCTCACACCCATTCCATCCCATATCACTCATTCTTTCCAGCTAGTCTCCCTCTCACTCCCATGTCCTCTCTACTCACTGAGACATCAACAGCCCACCAGTGGGCAAAATGTTAAGTAAAGAAGCTCCCCTTCCCTTATCTAGCACCAATCCCAGTTTCTCAGGGTGGTATCATTTCTCTTGAGATAATTCCACAAAGTGTTTATAGATCAGCTACTGTGGAGCCCGGTGGAAGTACATAGCACAGCACTGTTGGGTGTGGCAGTCCTGATATGAGCAGAGGCTACTGTCTTGTCTGGCAGTGCCTCTCCCCACTCTCAGGTTTTTACATTCTTGCCCCCTGCTCTTCTTCCAGGTTCCTTAAGTCATGCAATGGAGATGGTTTAGCTGTTTTGATGAAGGCCCAGCTGTCCACAGTTGCTTTCACTTTGTAGTTCTTAACACTGCTTATCCTCCATTGCAGGATACTTCTTGGTTGAGTGCTGGGTGCTTCTCTGATCTAAACATACTGGTACGTGTCTAGATGTAGCTTACTATCAAATATTTACAGTTAACACTAAGAAGTGTGTTCCCTCCTAGGGCCTATGGTCTCTCTTTCCATGGGTATTTGGCTTGGCTTACAATATCAGGTTTGTGTTCCTTAGTATGAATCATTCCTTAATATCAATCAGAAAGCAATTGATCACCTGAGTTTGTGCTTAAGCACCCTTTTACCCCTTGTTTTTCTATTACCTCCCCCTCATTTGGGGTCCTCCCCATTCTCTTATTCCTCCCAGATTATGTTTCTTTCTAGATTAAGATTGTTGTAGAACTTTATCATTCTAAAGGTTCAATGCCAACACTGTACATAAGGGAGAACATGTGTCACTTTTCTTTCTGTATCTGGTCAATATTTTTATCTTCTAATTCCATCCATTCACCAGCTAATTTCGGAATTTCATCCAGTGTTGGATTTATAGGCTGATTCCACTGCTTTGCTATTTTGCATAGAGCTTTAATGAGCAGAGATGTGCATGGGTCATATATGTAATCATTCAATTTCTAGTTTTTTGAGGAATCGCCATACTGATTTCCAAAGAGGCTGTACAAGTTTGCACTCCCACCTGTAATGAATAAGTTTCAAATTGTTTTTTTTTCTTTTGGTACCACATGTCAAAAAGCAGTGTGTTAAAATAGTCCACATCCAGCAGCCTGAGAGAGTGGACCAAAGAGAAAAGTTGGAGTAGAAAAACTGGAAGGAAATGCAAAATGAAGCTTTATACTTGACGGTATACACTGCATATCTCTTATTTCAAATGCTTGTGACCAGGAATATTTCGGTTTGGGAGATTCTTTTTTCAGTCCCGTAGATGTATGGATATGATGAAATCAGTTCCCTCAGCCCCTAGTGTTGTTGTGAACTCTCTTGCCAACCTGGACTATGGTAAACCACAATGAAATCCCTTGCCTCTTAAGCAGTTTGGTTATCAATTCTGCAACATTGCAGAGAAACTGAAACATGTTTCATGCACACCTTGTGAATGTACCCTGAAGGTAGACTTTTAAAAGTATATGTGTGTGTGTGTGTGTGTGTGTGTGTGTGTGTGTGTGTGTGTGTACTGACGATGGCAGCCTGTCACATTAGATTGGGTCTGCAATTTTCTACTTGTAATCTCAAATCCCTGTGCAAACATTCAGAATTTGGAACACCTTAAGATCCAGGCTTTCTGATTACTGATAACCCACATTAGGAAGGATGCAATCAGAGGCAGAGGCTGGGGCAGCAGACATAGGGCACACTGATAAAGTATGTCATGCAGTAAAGCCAAGGGATGAGAGGAAGAGCCTTGTACTTGATCCCCGGGCTTAGTTCCAGTCGATTCTCTACCGGTTTTATAACAGATGGTCTTGAAGTGCAGCATGAATCAGAATAACTTAGAGTGCTTATTAAAGTACAAATGAGTATCCCTTCTCCGAGATGCTGATTTTAGAAGGTCAAGGCTGGGGCTGAGGATGGGTGCTTCCGCGAACTCCCAGGTGATGTTGGTGCTGTTAGCTCACAAATATTTGTTCCTTCACATTCTGGTTCCCTTCATCTGTTACTCTGTTCTCCTTGCTTTCCTCACTGCAAGGCCATTCTAACGTAAGCAACCCACAGTTTTCTTTTCACTCTCTAATATTTTTAGCAAATGCTGCTTCATAAAACTTTCTAATATATATCAAATAAATTTATGCCCTAATCTGGAGGATCAGACTGTTTTGTATATGAAAAACCTCCTTTCTCTTCAGTATCATTTGTTATGGTGGTTATCTACTCCACATTTCTTCTAATAAACCATACATTCATTAAGGACCAGTATTACAGCATCTTCCTTGGCCTGATACACCACGACGCCTCAAATGTAGCTGTCAGTCACTTCTGTGGGGACCTGCCAGCATTCTCCAACCATCGAGAAGAAAGCGGGTGTCGTGTTTGCCACAAAATCCTGGTTTAAGCTGAAAATACGCTTCCAAGGCAAAAATGCTCAACAGCTCTGAGTGCACAAACTTTATTTCTCTGGGGCTGGTTTCACACTCCTCTAAGCCACTGATATTGAACTTCATGGCTGCATTTTGCTAGGATATGAGTCAGATATAACCAGAGGGAGAACACATTTGAACTCAAGGTTTAATTCAATTCTAAACCAGGGCTTCTAGTTGGATGCATTATTTATCAATAGCATTTAAGTTCCTGTGGTGAGCAGGTCCTGACTTGGCACTATAAATAAACTATGTTATACTTGTTCCCTGTCCTCTGACTATTCACATTCCAACTAGAGAAAAAGAACAGCATACATACAGGATTCATCACAATTATATACTTTAACCAGACAGCATGTATACAGTACTCATCACAATTGCAAGCGATGCTTTGCTAATTTGGCCAAGCATGATAATAAGCCATTTATGCATAGAGATATGGAGTCCTGGGGAAAACCAAAGCCCTATCTGCCTGATATCTTTTCTTCTTTTTCCTATGGCTTTTAAAGCTTTTACTTTCTAAGTTTTCAGTTCTGTTTCAAATCATCTGTGAAAAGGGACGATCTCAAGAAGGAAGTCATTGGTGAGTAAAAAGGCGACTTCTTGCTGTGTTAATGTCTAATGGAAAAATCATAGAAGCTTGGGAATTAAAAGGAACTTAATGGGCAAAAATACAGCTTTCATCTCTGCTTATTTTTGTTGTTGAGAGAGCAGGGAAGAAATCATAGGTCTTTAGAATTACCCACAATCTGGGGAATTTTAGTAATAACTGCCAAGAAAGAAAGAAGCAAGAAATGGAGTCAAAATTTTACATTAGGGAAGAAGAATGACTTTACATACATTAGAAAAAAAGCAATGCAGGTGGACATGAACATACATGCGTATAATCCACATCCTGGAGGGTGAAACATCAGGATACAAGGCCAAAGCCACCTTGAGTTCCTGTAGTGTTCCTTTTCCTGAGGGTAATTGAACATACATCTGTTTACCCATAACATAGCAAAGGAATTATTCCATCCATGTCTGTCTGTGTGACTATGCAATTCATAAGCATAAGAACTATTTGACCTCAAAATAGCTACATCATAGAAAAGTCCCAACCCAGCACTGTGATGACCCCCTAAAGCTGCGAAGATGGAGTCCTCTCTTTAGTTCACCCTCTATTGCCTATATAATCTCCCACACCCATAGATCATCTGCTGCAAGGAAGAATTATGTACAGCTAGGAGGGGTGGGAAGGATGTTATGTGGTTAGATTCTCAGGTTTGGGTCTCTGGCTCAGAGCACTTCTCCTTCTGCAAGGAAGCATCACAGCTCCAGACTAGTAAGGCTGTCTTGCAGTTGGTTGTAGCTACAGATATAGATGGCAACAGCCATGTTATGTCCTGATAGCAGCTTCTCATAACAGCTGCAAAGAGAGTTTTGGGGTTAGCTGCCCTAACTCAAAAAAAAAAAAAAAAAAAAGCAGAAGAGCTGAGATTCTGAAACCACTAAAGAAGAACAAGAGAACGTGTCAAGATCTAGGCATAGGTGAGGGCTTTTTAAAAAGGATACCAATAGCCGTGAAGGAATACATTGACCAAAGGCAACAGAAGTGAGAAAGGAATCATTTGGGCTACAGTTCCAGAAGGATAAAGTCCACCCTGGTAGAGAAGACATGGCAGCAGGAGCATGAAGCTGGCTGGCCACTCACATGACATCAGCAGTGAGGAAGCCTAGAGAAAACAGGAAGTGAGCTAGGCAGCAAAGTCTCTGGGCCTGTCCCACCTCTGACAAGAGGCTCCTCCTCTTAGGGCTTCCATAACCTTCCTAAACAGCGCCACCAGCTGGGGACCAAGTATTCAAACACACAAGCTTATGGAGAATATTATTTTTACATTTGAACCATAACAAAGACCAACAAAGCCATATATCGAAATTGAGAGCTGACCCACAGTCTAAACAACCAGTCAAGAAGCCACCCCAACCTCTACAGTCAATACCCCAAAATGGCCAGGACTAGAACAATAATCAACTGCTTTTCTAATTTTGCTGTCCCTTTCATCATGAAAACAACTGGAGAGGGCCACCTCTGTGCCACCGTGATTCCCATGGGATGAACCACTTTTAATCTACCCACCAGATACAGCCTCCCCATGCCCATTACATCTTCTTGTCCCCCACTAAAGCTTTCTCACTCCACAGCTTACTTCTGAATCTATGCTAAATGGACACACTGGAGACTGACTCCTTAGCTATACTAACCTCTGGATAAATAGTCTTTCTCCAATTCTCATTTAGGCAGCCTTCATTGTCAAACATCTCTGTAGGACCTGTGCTGTTTCTGGTGGTAGAAATAGTGAGGAACAAGGTAGAAAGAAAAGATTCTCGATGTTATGAGACTTTAATTCTCTCAGGTTAGCCAAGCAGCAAGGGGAAAAGTAGGTAAGTGTGCGATGAGGAAATATTATGAAGAAAATTAAGTGTGTGATATGATAGTGCATATGATGAGGTCAACAATGTTATTATATTGAGCTTTATAGGAAGGCCTCCAAGGAGGCAAACCTCATCCGAATTCTAAGAGTGGAAAAAGAGCCAGCCTTGTGAAGAACTGGCACAACTCCATATTGAGCAGTACCTGATCAATCTATGAAGAACACACAAGAAAGACCAGAGTGGAAAGTATATGATAAGCAAGGGACAGATGATGCAGTGGAGGTCCATGGGGCTGGGTCCACAGGCTGAGTCTTGATGCTCAGGACCTGGAGGGAAAACATCAGAAGGATTTAGGCGGGAATACTTTAGATCTTCAGACAAATACACATGTAGGAGCAGAGCGTTTGCAATGTTCTTTCCAGTCAATTACCACTATTGAGTCAGAGCAGTTCATCCTAAAGATTTCGAGTGTTTATAGTGCTAACAGAAGTGCTGCTGGGATAATAGTGCTTTAGTGTAATTAAGCACCTCTGCTCTTCTGACATGAGATTCAATGAGCATCCAGCCCTCTTTCTGAGATCCCACACACAGCTGATAATGGACAATCCATCAATATCCTCTTCTCAACACCCTAGGAGTGTTTTATGGGGCTGCTGAAAGCTTTAATGAACCCTCCTAGATAATTTCTGCATGAGGCAGAGAATTAAAAGAGCTAAGCATGAAATGGGTTAGGATCTGTCAACAAATGGGCCACTGTTGTTTTTATGACTTCTACTAGTGGTCCCAGGTGGAAAGCTCTAATTAGTTAGGTTATTGATATCATATGTGGTTGCATTGATCTCCTTTTGAAACAGCTGCCATCCCTTTGCTCAACCAGGGACAGCTCAGATTACCCAGTCACCAATGGCCCTTTTGGAAATGAGCCAAATTTTGCCATCATTGAAAAATAACCCATTTCAAGACCAAGTTCACTCATTGTTCCTTAATCCTGAAAGAATTGACAGACCCAACACACGAACTCTCAAGTGCATGAAGCGACAAGAAACATGCTAGAGATGTGATACTTACATATAACCTTTTAGCAGTCTCTGAAACCATGAGATTTACATCTACAGAGCTCTGAGATCTGCTTCCCATTCTCCTTAGATAAGAACTGCATGCAAGAATGCAGCAAATAGCATTGCCACATTCAGCCAGTGGAGAGGCTTCCTGTGTGTGTTTGGTATATCAATGCATTATTTGCAAAATTCAAATGATAGGTGAAAGAGAGGAAGTCATGCTCAGGTTCTTGACCCTGGCTGGTACTTCATTAGCTCTGTCATCTTTGTCCCAGACATAGTCAGAGGCTTATTTCCAACCCTTTGCTTTTAGGCTCAGACAAATGATAAAGTACTAGCTTTAATGAGAGTAGGAGTCAAGAGTGTTGCCAGCAGGTTTACTCTTTGACCATTTCAAACACCAGGCAGAAAGTGCTGTGGCCCACATTTATGGCTCTGGTGAAATCCCAGAGTGAAGCAATCCAGGACGATTTCCAAGGTCACCCCTGGTCCTCCACAGGGACACACAGTGCCCTTTGATACACATGTACACACACACACACACACACACACACACACACACCAAACAAGCAAACAAATAAATAAATAAATATTTTTAAAAAGAAGTTATATACCATAAAATTTCCCCATTGTAAGTATGTATGTGAGTGATTCTTTTGTGTGCTTATGCACTTGTAGAGAACACTTTTGCCTATCACAAAATACTCTCATTTCTATTCTCAGATAATTTAAGTTGTTACCTCAGGCTAGCACAAATTTTATAGTATTTCTGACATTTACTATTATTTATATTATATATTTTATCATTTTTACATATATCAGGAATTTGTTTTTACTTCTGCATGTTGCTCAATTTTATAACTAAACTAAACTATTTATTTGCCATTGATGGACATTTAGACTGCTTCCACTTTGGAACTGTATTTATAAAGCTATTCTGTAAGTCTGTATATGGGCATGTGCCAATTTGTCTTGGGTAAATTTTCAGTGGCTGGATTATTGAGTTATATTAACCATCATTTTTTATCAAAGGACAGTCTTCTCTATTTTAGACAATCTTTGTCAATGCAATGCAATTTTGTATATGCTTGAGATGCTGAGTGTATCATCATGAACTCATTCATTTTTTTCTTATTCATAAAAGCCAAAAATATGTATCTTGCAATGTTGTCGTATGGAAGAATGATGACTATTTGACATTTGTGGAAGGAATAAATGCCAGAGCCTTGAGGCTGCAGTGCAGTTAGCGTGCTGCATCATGTTATGAATTACCACACTCACTACATTACCCAGGGTCCTTCTGGTTCCAGCTGGCCAATGGAAAGGCATTCCTGGAGTTTGGAAAGAAAATGCCAAACATTACTCTTTCCAGATCATGGTGCTGAGAGGCTGCAGTGGACAGAGGGGTTGTGGACAAAGGTCCAGTTTGTTTGTCTTTATCTTCTTTTCCCCCAAAGCTGCTGATTTTTCTCATTATAGGTCCTGTTGGTCAGCAACAGCCTCAGACCATAAGATTTGCCTCCTCAATGCCTCCTTTAAGGAGCTCATAGGCTGCCCTATATACAGGATGTCCCTGCCTGCTTTGGGGATCCCCACACCAGCGCCGTGCTGAGACCAGTTAGCAACTAACTCTGGGTCGTCAATCCATGCTTCAGATCTGTGCTTCACAGTTCTTACCACCTCTGCAAGGGGTCTGATTGCACTGTAAACCTCTCATTTAGCATGACTCACAGCAGCTCTGCTTTGTAGACTGAACCCCCTGGCTGCTGCAGCTGGTCATATATCAGTCTCCTGGAAGCCCAGCTGCCTCCCACAAAGCACTGGGCCTCCTGAGCTGGTAGTCCCTCTCTGAACACAACGACACTTATTTTCAAAGGTTTTTCTGAGCGCAAGGCACTACCCTTGAGATGGAGGATATTTTGATTGTGAAATTAAAACGTCGCTGCAGTTTTTGAATGATATTCTTTTCTGTTGTTTTGTTTTCCTGTAGTTGGGAGTTAATTTCTTTCTGATATCTTATTGCTATTGAAACTCCTAGATAATGAGCAGCATTCAGTCTTCCCTAGTGGCGTTAATTGTGATCCTGAATCCTGGCAAGATTAAGTTAATTTAAAGCAAACACAGAAAGCGACAGATTCTAATGGTTTTGAAAAAGGACAAAGGGAGAAAGGAATATCTAAGGAGTGAAGCAGAGTGGTGACTTTATCTTCCTTTCACACTGCCCCGGCATCCATTATTCCAGGAATGTCTCACTGGGAAGAATTCCCGTTTTTCTTCCTCCAAGCTCTTCCAGTATCTGCTTTGCAACATTCCCACTTGGCACTGGATTCTCTTATGCTAGTTTGTCATTCTAATCGGAGCATATTACAGGGTAGAGGTGGAAGGAATGTCACCATAATTGGTCCTTACAAGCTATTGCAAAGGAATCCTATTCTTAAAGATGGAGGAGCCCGGGTCTTGCTCGAATATGACAAAAGCAATTGTCTGAGTTGTACAACAGTTGGTGGCCATGTCATAAATACTTAAGGATTCTAACATTTCTAGTTTTTGAGAGGTTAACTATGAAGTCAATACAGTCTTTCATTGAATCTCATTTAACTAAGAGCATCAAACTTCTTTTGTTCTGTGGAATCGCCAGAATGCTTTCCCGCCTTTTGTGTTTCAAGGGACAGCAAGGGATCTGTGTTGCTGGCGAAGAAAGGAGCTGGAGCTTGCTGTTTTTCAGTCTTGACAGTAAGTATCGCACCTGTGTTCAAGAAGCTCACTGCAGAGAAAGTCAATGTAAACAACAGACTAGGAGCCGATCTCCGATCGCAAGGGATTCTGATAAAGAATGTGGCCCTCTCTCAAACCAAATGGCTGCATGAAGAAGTAAATGTCTGTCTCTGAGAAAGGAGGGTGAATTTTGCATGTGAGATTCACGCTTAGAATAGGCTGAGGTGTTAAATGATGACAGAGGATGGAGAACTGAACTCAGCCCCTGGTTGCTGCAGGAAGATCTTTATGGCTCTTCATTCCAGATGTTTCTTGATAGCTATGCATGGTCATCCATGGCCATTCCAGCAAGGGCTCAGAGCTTAGCAGATGTGTTAGGGTGTGTGAGCCTGAGTCTTCCTGCTTTATTCTGCCTTTAGACTTAGAAGTTGAGTGACTGTAAGAAAGTCCTGCGATTTATGTCACATTTCTTCTCTTACCAAGTAATGATAAAAACAGCATTACCATTATGAAGCTTAAAAAGTTAAATTAACATATCTGAAGCTTTAAAAAAATCGAGTTAGCATATGTAAAAGTTAGGGTTGCTTTGCCCTCTTCTAAATCCTGAATATACAAGGATATTATCACAAGGGACTGTAGCAGCCCAGCTTCCTTCAGAAACACACCTGGATGTAGAACTGTACTAACACACACACACACACACACACACACACACACACACACTCCAGATATGGTGTTCTAGCCATCATCACTTGCCAATTAATCCATTAAAATTATTTTCCTCTGCATACCCTCCATCTACTGGTCCAATCACAGCCTAGGCTCTTTTTCCTATGTATTACTGTCCAATAGACCTTTATGTCCTTCCACAGTTTACTACATGCTAAAAAGCAGCAGATGAATGGACAGACAGAAAATCAGTCCAGGTGCTTAACTGTATGTGCGTGATGAGCTCTGTTTCCCTTCCTACCACAGCATAGTTAATGAGTTGCTGTAGACACCACCACTGGAATTCAACCTCTGTCTCTGTACTCAGCTCATTCTCAGAAAGTACTAGTTGGGCTATACGAGAATCCCACCAGCTGTGGGCTACCTAAGAAATGAAAATTCACTAATCCTGAAAACAGCTCTCTATTTCTCCTCTTGATGAAGCATTCACTTCTGCTTCCAAAGCTGCTAATAAATAATAATTTAAAAATTTTAAAAAATCCCACTTATATTTCAACCTGTTTTTATTACTTCTATTCGTTTTAATAAAAAAAATCAGCTGGCCTTTTCCTTGTTCTCCAGGGTTTGATTACATTTCCCAGCATTTCTTTGGGAAAATAATACCTTTCCTGGCTGGAAATATCTGTAAGATTGGTCACTAGTCAGTCCAAATAGATCCCATCTCACCATCACTGCAGGTTCCCATCTTGATCTTCTAACATGTTCTCACACTTGGGAACTCTTTGTCTCACCACAAATTTTTAAAGATTCATCTATAGCAATGAAATAATTTCTGCATGTATCTGTTCCCTGACTGCTTCTCTAAAAACCATAAATTTGCAAGCAACAGTGCATGAAGTGAGAGGAAAACACAGAAAGCGTTGAGCAGCGCCCCAGATGTTCTGGTCTGTAGACATATTGACACTGCCACAGACTCAACTCTGTGCTTCCTAGCAGTGAGGTCTAGAGAGAGGCATTCTGTGGCTACGCCCTTGAGTCCTTAGTGAATTTGTAAGTGAAGATGATCAGCGGATACTACAGGTTTTCATCACTAAAGTATGAGAAGCATAGTGTGACCCTGACAATATTAACTCAAGATTCTATCATCTTTTTTTCCTAAACATCAAGGTTTTGCAAAACTTGATCACACATGTGCAGAATTTCTTCCTTCGTGCAGCAGGCCTGCTTAAGCAGAATGTGTATCAAAGACAGGAAGGGCCAGAGCTGGATTGGAGAACAAAGTCTGATCTCTTGCGAGGCCCTGATCAGCCCCGGGAGATTGCACTTTGCCTGCTTTCATCTGTATCAAGCAATATGCTATTGATTTTATTGATTTTCACATTCTGTGTGTCTCTGGTGTTTCCTAGGGAACAGAATCTGGTTATCTCTGAATATAAGCCGTCGGCTTTGGCTGGTTGAGAGTTCTGTGTAGGCATCACAGTGACATCATCAAAAAGTCCAGATAAATGGTTATATATACAAGCATATTTGTAGACAATGGAGAGATTCATTATCAACATGAAGAATTATAATAATAGTCCAGATATCAGGTTCTTTCTAATTTTCTATATTTGTTGTTTTGTTTTCCTTTAATCAAAGAAGACAGGGCTATGTGGAATGTATAACCTACTAAAATTTTTGAATGTGAAGAAGACAAAGGCCTAGATCTGAAAACAAGACAAAATTCAAAGAGTTGATCTTGCAAATTTTAATGATCTCTATGTACAGCCATTTTTGATGTGTAGTAGTGAGGTATTCATTGTAGGCAATATGCAACAGGGTTACAGCTATGGTTCGCATCATAATATCACTCTTGAGAGCAATACTTGTATAAATTAGAAAAAAGTAGTAGTTGATAAAGACATGAGAAAGTTTGGTTGAAATTCATTCAAATGAACCTAAATAAAGGTAACTCAAGTCTTAATATGATTTGAAAAAAACTGATGAGTAAGGATCCCAGAAGATAAAAAAAAAATACTTTTCTTTCCAAAGTAACATTTCCTATACAAGTTATAATAAGGCATCCAGGTTCCAAAGAAAATTTTTATATGCATATCTTTTATACAAAATACATTTAGAAATATACATGTACACAAATTTCTCATGTTCAGTTTTCAAATATATTTTGTATATGTTATATACATCACATAAATGAATATGCATAGATAGATATCAAACACTGGATTAAGATGGCAATTTCTGACAAATTATACTCAGGATACTTATATATATAAACAAAATTTAAAATTGACAACATAGGTAAAAATGTGTGTTTGATGATGGAAGAATTAAAGATGGGAGATTTGTGAGTGCTATGTCTGTACTGTATACTGTTCTCACTCCCTAAAACAAGGTAGAATTGCTGCTTCCCTAATTCTAGTTGGTTGGGTAACTTAGCTGAGTTCCTCAAGGTGTGAGCAACGGTGGCATGCATTAGTTGCTCTGGAGACCTTATGATCTCACAATTTTGCTCTCTACAACCCGGAAATTTCACAAGAATGGCTCCTCTATCACCTCAGGTCCCCCAGCATGATGGCAAAATGGAGAGAAGCATCCAGTTAAAACCATACTGTCTATACACAGTTTAAGACACACAGTATCACCATGGAGTTTTTTCTTTATGATGCAACCCTGTCGAAATGGGCTGGGCTATGCTCCAAGTCTGCAGTGGCTAAACTAAGATTTATTGATTATTCACGCTGCATATTCATCATGAGTGACCTGCAGATTCTGTCCAGAATGGCTTCTCAGTGACTCAACACGCCAATTGTGACTACCAATGTAGTGACAGACAGAATGTTTTCTTGCTTTTGAACCATTACATGGAAGCTGCATGGATCACTTCCACTTACAGTTCATTAGCTAAATTTAAGTCAAATGGTGGCATGTGACCTAGAGAGGATAAGATAATTACTCTGTGTACAGAGGAGAGGATTACACACATATCTAGGAAATATAACAATGATCACATCCCTGGAACCTAAAGCAAGGTTACCCATTTTTCAGATGAAGTAATCAGATGAGAAATAGTAATAAACTGGTTCAAGCACACAGAAAGTGGAAGAAAAATATAAGCTCTGATATTCTGTATTCCAAATCTGAGGCCCTTAGAAATTGAACAACCATAATACTATTCTGCTAGTTGGATTTGTAATTTGTGTGTGGTTCAAAATATTCTTAAGTACAATTATTAACAGATAATTAACAACTAACAAATAATCAGTAAAATGTCAAAATCTTCTACTAGAGGTGATGAAACCTCAGATACATCACTGACCCTCTGTTTTCTCAGCTACCACACCTGCAATCAGGTGCTAATATTACCATCTCATTTGTGGAGATATTTTGAAAATTAAATGCCTTTAATATAAAGTACTGGGACACAGGGTTGCACCGTAGGTGGTCCTCACTGATAGTTCCAAAAGGCTCACCTTTACATTAAGTGTTGTGTGCTCTGCATGGACAACTGAAATCCACCTCCCTAATACTGCCATCATGATGTAGGTGTCAGCTCATCTGGACAAAGCCTTCCTCCTCTTCTGCTTCTCTGTAACCCCACCTGTTCTCAATTGCTCAATTTCACAGTTTCCTAACGTTCTTTTTTTATTGTAACCTTGCCTAAAATCCCCTCAGCCACATCTGCCTGGACCTTTATTCCAATACCCTGAGTTCTTCTGAGAGTGTTTCCAAATAGCTAGTGCATAAGGAGGAGATGCCCTTTCTCCTGACCCTGAACATATCAAATTAGTCCTTTCGGATTCCCATCAATAAATATGTAAATATTTCTAATACAGATAAATAAGTACATTGCATATACGGATGTGTGATCAGAATAAAGCATAGGGTAGCCCCCAAATGACAGAAAATCAAATTTAGAAATAAGAACTCAGTTGACTTGATTGGAGCCTTCAGTGAAGTGGAGAGACCTGGAATGTTGCAAGCCCAGAGCTAGATTATCTTGGGCCCATTTAATCCCTTAATATTCACTTACTGTCATCCTGTGTATGTGACCTAACATTCTATGGCCATTATATGTTATTAGATAAATTAAACCACATAATCAACAAGCTCAACAAAACTCAACTTCTCCACCTTCTTGGGTACAATAATTCAACCATCTTAATCAAACCCTCCATTGCCTTCATAATGTTTTTGTCAGTTTTATCTCTCCTAGCCTAAACACCCATCAAGCACCAAAGTTTTCCATGTTCCACTTCACCATGGGGCACTGGGATAGGACTCTATCACCCCAATCTTTCCCATATCAAACCCTTCAACAGGAAGCAGCAAAGAATGAATGCATCACCTCTTATTATCAATAACAGGCTTGAATGATAGATTTCCTTTCCTCCAAACCCCATACTCAGAGAAAAAGCTCTGCCTTGCTGGTCATTGTCCTCCTTCTAAAGGCCAGGTACTTGCAAAGCCTGAGCTTAGTCATCTACTTCACTGAGACCAGGACTAATGGCATACTTCTGTCTATCCTTTACCCCTCCCAAAAACCCAGGGATCAAAAACTCCACTCTACCTTCAGATTCTGCTTTTTCTCCCTCTGAGAATTATCCAGTTGCAATGTAACCAAATAATCAATAAACTTTTTCCATTCCTTGTTCATGGCAAAAAAAGAAAGAGAGAAAAAGAAATAAGAATTCAGTAACAACACGAATACTATGTGTGGCTGTTTTCTGTGGTGTTTTGGGAAAGTCTGCTTTCCACAGAAAACGCTGTATTTGTAATTGTCCCTTGCTCACAGGAAAAGCCTAGAGAAGGTGCCTTCATTGCTGTTTGGAGCATCTCAGCTGAACATCTGACAAAGTTACGCCAGTGAATTAGAACAGGCCCGAGCCTTGGCCCAGAAGTCATTATCCTTTCTGACTTTGGGAGAAGCTGTAGAGTCCATATGTGTCCTCTCTTCATTGCTGCCTCATACTGAAAAAGAAGCCAAGACCCATCCATATGGGGATGCTCAAAAAACAGGTCCATAGTGACTTGGAGAGATTAATACAAACGCCTCATTAGGAAGCATGTGGAGTTCCTTATGTGAGGCATGGCACATCTGCAGAACACGTCTTTGTTTCCTATTAATTCATTTAAAGTGGCCCTTTGTCTGAGAACTTCAAAGCTGGTTGAAATTATAGAACGCCATTCATCATCCCTCTGGTAAAAATCAAGAAGATGGCCTTCATTGGGTTTTGTCTTGTTTTACTCTGAAAGTTTCAGCACTTTTCTGTAGGATTGGTAAAAGGACAGCTGATGCTCTCTCATTGGAAATAAATTCTAATAAGAATCATGCTTCCAAGTTAACATTGTGCACAATTCCCAAGGGAGACCACCACATGAAAGAATTTGCACAGGAGAGTTTGCTATAAAAATGAAAAAGAACATGGACAGTATACCATCCTTTTATATGTCTGTCTGTATTTTATAAGACAGTTAGTAATGTTACATTTCTACTTACATTTTAGGAATTTTATTTCCTGCACAACTTTTTGTAAATCCTTCTCCTATTTTAAAGAATAAGGTTTAACATTTAAAAATATGAAAAAGAAATATATTGTGCCGCGCAAAGAGAATAAGCAAGATTCCCAGACAGAGGACCTGAATCCTGAGAGGTTTGGTCTGTTCCTTTTGTAGCAGGAGGGCTAAGTCCAAAGAGGTTCATTATGATCCTCGGTCCATACCAAGGGCCTGGTGCCCCACATAGCTTGTGCATGAAATGAGCATCTGAAAAAATTCCCTGCAAACCAAGCCATGGAGCACAGCAGCACAAGCGAGTTACATATGTGCTGTCCCATCCTGTTACTCACTGAGCCTTTGTTCATGGTGAAGAAATAACATGAAGTAAAATACGCATTAAGCAAATATGGTGTGTGAGTATGTGTGTGTGTGTGTGTGTGTGTGTGTGTGTGTGTGTGTGTGTGTGAGTGTGTGTGTGTGTGTGTGTCCTAAAGTAATATTTTTAAGACGTTGTCTTTGGCGTGGCTTCTGCATGGTGTCCAACAGACAAATAGGAAGTTTAATCACAGTGCCTGAACTCTGGTTGGTTATAGAACACTCTGTAACCAATTACTAATTAAGCTGTAAGCAATTGACTAGATTACCGAATAAACTGTGGCCAGTTAAGTAGTTTTCTATGGCTTGTTTTCATTCTGCCACAGATGCTGTCTGTCATTGCTGGCTGGACTTCTAAGACCTTGCTCTGAATCTAGACGTTCCCGACCATGAAATTGCTTTGTTTGTTGTTTTTTTTCATTATCCAAATAAAATTGTTTGATATAATTGGTCTGAAGAATATTCCATTTTCACTACATATAGAGCTACATACATTAGAGTCAATATTAGTATTTTATATTCTCTCATAAAATAGCTCAAAATAGCACATGCATTTGAGGCTCTTCCCCTCCTGTGCGTGGTGTAGCTGACGCAGCATCTCCCCATAACACCCTCTCTGTGTCAAGTTTAGACGCATGCTATTGAACTCACCGACTCCCACAGAATTCATGGACTGTGTTGATCATTATTCCTTTGTGATGCTGAGACTGGAGTCCAAGTTCTTGCACATGTTAGACAAGTGTTTTACTGGTCATGTCTGTATCCTTTCCTAAGCCAACTCATTACAATTCTTCAGGGGAAATTGGGTCATTCTAGCATCCCGCTAACAGCGGTCCTTTTTCTTTGTGGCTCCCCCTGCTTCCCTCTACCTTCCTTCCCATCCACCCTTGACAGCTTCTCTCTTCCTTCATTGAGCAATAAGCATCTTGTTTCTTATAGTTGGTATATTGTTGTGCTGCCTGCTCTGTGTTTCCCATGACTAACACATCCAAACTTAACTCCCTTCCTGCTCAGGCCCTGCTGGAGAGCAGCTGTCTAGATAATAACAAATGGAACCCAGGGACTCAGGGTCCCTGAGGACCCTGCCAGTATGAGCATGTTTCCTGTGAGAAAGGACCATGAATGCAAACCAGATTCTTAGATGTTAGGTGCCTGCTAGGACAAAAAGCTGACATGGGAAAAGCCCACTGGAAACACCCAGGACCAAGTTCCATAGGTTTTTATTAGAGAGGGGCTTAGGTATAAGGACGTTCTCCTGAGAGAGCCTCAAGAATGAAAGTACAGAAGAAAAACCATGATACATTCAGATATGTATTCTATACAGATAGATAATATATATAGATCTATATAGATCTATATATATTTCAGTTATTGTACTTAATGCTTATGCATCACATATAAAGCTATGCTTCTATATGACATTGATTAACTTTAATTATAAGTATATCTCATAATTATTTAGTAATGAATATGTATAAAACTGCAATTAGGGCAGAATTTCACATCACAGCCTTCAAGACAGACAATTGGAAAGATCAATGTTCATGATCTCACATGAATCTTGATTTTCAACTTTATTTTAAAATCATGGTCAAGGGCTAAAGGGCAAGGGTCAAGGGCCAAGGGCTCAGGTGTTAAGACTATGTCTTGCAAGCAGAAGATCCTGAACTCAGGTCCCAGGTCTCAGATAAAAATACCAGGCAGAAAGGGCAATAGCCTGCACTTCTGGGCCTGGTGGGTGGAGCTGGGGAAATCTCAGAGTAAAGCAAAAAAAGAAGTAGAAGCAACAACCCAAGATGATTCCCAGAGTCACTCTTGGTTCTCTACAGGAACATGCAGTACTCTCTCTCTCTCTCTCTCACACACACACACAGACACACATACATGCAAAATAAATGATAAAGTTTAAAAAAATCATGATCAAATAATCAAATGCCTTTTTTATCAAATGCTTTTCATATTTATTTATTTACTAAATATATTTTCAAAGTCACCAGTTCTACTGAGCCCTAAGAAAACCACAGAAGTGACAAACAGCAAATCCTAAGACATTTATACCTTGTTTCCTAAATAATAAACTTCCTTACATTCACTGAGTATAACCCTAATTTTGGAGGAAAGCTATCAATTGGCTTTTGATGCATCATAACCTATCCCAGAAGTCACTAACTTAAAAATATCTGTTCTTAATTGTATGTGTCAGAGCTATGGTCTGAGATGGTTGTGTGGTCCTCGGTACCAACTAGCCTCATCCACGTGTTGAGATGACTGTGATCCAACTAGACACTTCTGCTTCTGAGATAACTAGCTCTTTATAGATAAGAGTGGGCCCATGTCTCTCACTGTCTAGGCAAGATACCCAAGCTTGTTCAGGTGGAGGGACAACATACTTCTGAGTGAGGATGCAAACCCCTTGGAGGCTGCCATAGCTATGTATTTGTCCCCTCTAAAACTCACATTGAAATTTGATTGACACTGCAGTACTGACTACATCATCAAAGTTGGCTAGCTAGTTCCTTCGAAGGTTAGCCAGCTCTTAGAGATAGCAATCTCTATGGCTAGGACCACATTTTTTGTATACAAACCAGCCAATTATGAATCTATAGTCCATTTGTTTTCTCCTCTGTCATAAATCATGCTGATCTATAGCCCCCTGCTCTCCCCCACCATTCAAAGCCTAGTGAGTCCCAAATAATTAGACATCACTCATCCCCTAACAGAAACCCATGGTCAGTAGGCAGACTTGTGGCTTCTATGTTGTTTACCCTAGCTTGCCTTGTTCATGGGCATACTCACAGAAGCTCTGGCCTACACTTCCCCTAGTTCCTGGCCCCCCACCTGACTCACCAATGCACTCCCCTGAAGCCCTATATGGTATGCAGTGCCCTCTCTTAGATCTGTCAGTAGGTAGTAAATTTCTTCTTTCTTCCTTATGATCACATTGACTCATTTTGGCATACATAAGTTTTGCATTCTTAGAACAGCAGTGTAGGGACGAATTATAATAAAAATGAAACAAAAGGAAAAAAAAAACACATTTCCCATTCCTTCTCACTGAAAGACTGACAGATAAAGCAGTTCTGAGAGAGAAAAAGAGAGAGAGGAAAGAGAGAGAGAAAGTACAGAGATTCAAAGATTGGGGTCTCTATGAAAGCCACGTAAGAAAGTGAAACTTGTTAGCTAACTTGTTTTGACTTGACTCTTCGACTTTCTCATGGGAACATTCAAGCAATGTCACAGTTGGGCAACTATCTTGAAGCTATGAGATATCAAGGATGAGGTTGGAAGCCACATCCCAGAATGGACAGAAAATGGTAGATAGGGCTTATTTCCTGACCACATTCCCATAGGAGAACACTCAAACAATTTAGTGCTAGTTTAACCTGCTTTAGGTTGAGGATGTCACTCGTTGGAGCTGAATGTGCATCTTCACCTACATAAACATCTTGGTATGGGGGAAACTTAAACATTCACAATGGTACGTCCAGACAGAGGTATGAAAGAAGCAAAAAAGGTGTCTTTAGGAGGTTGTCTGGGTTTCTGTAAGTGTCCGAGGGAATGAAGTCCATTAAATACAACAAGGACACAGGATCTGACAGACAGTTCTACCCAGATCCATTCACAGAGTGCTGGATTTCCACTCTAGAGCACAACTTAGTGTTGGATTCCTTCCCAACTTCTATTTTCAAGGCATATTTTGGTGTCACGAACATGACTGAAAATTTACACAAAACAGAAATAAATATAAGAAAGGTTTATGTTTAATATTTCCCTTGGAAATACAGAATTCTCTTTTATCTACTACCCTAAGGGAAAATCAATACTATTGGAGGACTGACAGCATTTGCAAGCAGAGGGCTTTGGAACTTGTTTTAAGTCATTCAAACAAAGATTAACCAGGCTCCTTGATAATTAATATAGAAAGATTCCCTTTAAGTTTAATGATTTGCTTATGTCACTGGATGCTTTGAAGGAAAGTAGCTACTCCCTTCTTTGAAACTTCATCCCGTCTGTTTACCCATTCTCTTCTTTCTTCCCTACCCCTCCCCTTTCTTCTTTCCTCTCTTTCTCCTCTCGTCTCCTTCCCTCTCCTACCATATGCCACCCTCTTCCCTCTTCTCCTTTTCTCTCTTTTCCCCATTCCCTCCCTTCCTTCCTTTCCCCCTTCTCTCCTTCTTTCCCCTTCTCTCCTCTTCCAGCCTCTTCTCTCCTCTGTTCTATCCTCTATCCTGTCATCTTTTCTTTTGTTCCTTCTCTTATTAAGCCATTTTCTATCATTTCCCTTTCAGAAAAATAGGCTGGGAAAAAGAATCATCTTGAATTTTTATTCTTTCTTTACTTCTGTGATTCTCAGCAACTACCAATGTGATACAATATAATTTATGATATTAAATAATACTGAAACAGATGGCAAGATTTTCTAAATCTTTCATCTATCTTTGAGTTTAAAAAAGGTGCCAGGGAACAATAGAATGGATGCTTCCCTGCCTCTGCTTTGTGCACTTCAAAGTAAACCACTTATTTTCCTCATATGGCAGACAATTTTACTTACTCATATATGCAGTAAGGGAGTAGCTATTAACTGCCATAACGGAAATATTAGCGACTGGAAATAAAGTCATGTAAAATACATAAATATAAAATTAATGTGAAGAACCATTATTATTTCTATTAGGTACTTTTCTTCTATAATTTGGTACCAGTAAAGAACTCAGAACTATGAGTATAGTCAAGTATTTTCCCTAGAATAATTCATGGGACTTTATGGGAGACAGCTTCTCTAAGAAGATGGTTAAAGGGGCTGGAGAGGTAGCTCAGGAGTTAAGCCTGCGGGGTGGAAGCAGGGGCGGCCTGTGTTTCTGGTCCTGGTAGGGCCGAGCCTGTGAATCCCTGGG
This sequence comes from Typhlomys cinereus, assembly GCA_023101885.1. Classification (NCBI taxonomy): domain Eukaryota; kingdom Metazoa; phylum Chordata; class Mammalia; order Rodentia; family Platacanthomyidae; genus Typhlomys; species Typhlomys cinereus. The sequence continues at coordinate 3,873,411 of JALPQD010000057.1, read as the reverse complement.
CAGAGTAAACAAGGAGGAGGTGGAGGCGGTCCACGGTGGTTCCCGAATTCGCCTGTGGTTCTATACACACACACACACACACACACACACACACACACACACACACACACACACACAGGCGCGCACGTGCGTGTGCGCACACATGCACAATTGAATAAATAATAAAAAGTAAAAAGAAGATGATTAAAGTTCAATTGAGATTATGTCCTTACAAAAGAGATAGTAGATACTTCTTCTCCGTACTTTTTTCCCTTCCTTCTCCCTGCGAGGACATAGCATGAAGATTTCATTGGAAAGTCACAAAGAAACCCCTCACCAGGAACTTAATCCAGTGGTGCCTTTACCTTGGACTTCCCAGCCTCTAAGATTGTGAGGGAAGAGCTGGTCCTTAATTACACCTTTCAGTCAAAGTTTGTTTGAGCAACTGGAGCATACACAAACAAAGATGAAAAACTTCAGCTTGTTTCCTTCACTTAGTTATCGTTTTAATCACTTTCTCCAACTGGACATGCCCTAGTATGCTTCTTTCCTAGAATGCCTACTCTTAATCTTTATTCTACTACTCTTGTGTGAAGTATTAACCCTTGAGCTGACACAACAGTACATTCTTGTATTAGTTAACCTTGCATGTTTCGTTCTTTTCATCCATATCATAAGCATTCCAGATAAATATAAACACTTGTTACATTTCATGAATAGCTTTTTCTGTCTCTATCATGATTATACTATCTGGCAAAAAAACACCCCCTAACTCAATTTTACTTAAGACACAAGTCATTTACTCCTCCAGATGTTCCTCAGCTGGTGGAGAGTTTTGCTTCCGTGATGGAGTCTTTGTGACAGGGTTCTTCTCTGCAGGTTTGTGCAAAAAGGTGACCCAACTCTATTCTCCTGGTAATGAAAGAGGTTGCAGAGGAAACTGAAGCACTTGAGTCTTTGCACCACTTGTCACTGACACCTTGTGACTTCTGCCCTATGTTCACTGGCTGAAAAGTTGAGATATAGAAAATATGTTGTCCTTTCAAACCAGTGGTGAGCGTCCCCCATTGAAGGAAGGATACAAAGCAAAGATGACTGTGTAATTTTCCCCAGGAACCCAAGAAGTTACTACAGAGTTTTGTTTGTTGTCTTGCTTTTTCCCCCCAGTTCTTTCTGATATACCTGCTTATTCCATGAATTTCTCGTAGTCTTTGTGGGCTTTGTTCTCTATTTGCTGGCTTATTATCCATTTTTACTACACTCCATGTCTGGGTTCTTTTTGTTCTATAAAGGTCAAGGCAAAATCTGAGAAAACTGTAATTGCATCAGATGTAGTAAAAACCTATGCTTTGGTATTGTGCCTTGAGCTGCATCTTCCATGAAGACACAGATCAAAGCATGTGCACATTTAATGATGTTTCAATGATACCTGTGATTATTTTTACAACTGACAAATGCAAAGAAATAAAAAAATGATATAAAAAATGCAAAGAATAAAAAAATTAATGATATGAAAAACAAAGCAATAGTCTGGCTAGGCATGCTGGCACACACCTGTAATGGAAGCACTCAGGGGGCAGAGACAGAGAGGAGTTCAAGCCACCCTGCACTACATGGTGGGATGTTTTCTAGAAAGAGAGATTGAGATTCAAATTCTGTCACTCACTGGTACACATGACTTTAATTGAGATTGAGGACTTCAAAAGTGTAATCAATTTATAAGAGCATACTAGATTACATTGGAAATGAGTATCTCTCTTCCGTAACTTTGTTCTCATCACTAATTTACATACTATATTTTACTTATATGTGACTGCTGCTTATTGGTTAATTTTATGACCAGAATATAAGCTCCTTAAGTGAGAATTTGTAAATATTTTTATAAATATTCTGTACCTTATGCCAAGGATTGGTGAATGCTTTTTACAATAGTTCAAAGAGTTAATATTTTAGATTTTAAGGGCCCTATGGTTTCTATTCAAAATGCTAAATTAACCTCTATCATCAGGGTATAAAAATAGTCATAAGCCATCAATAATTAATCAATTAATGAGGTTATATTCCAACAACTATCTGTGGAAAGTAAAATAATTATTTCTAACTGTCTTGGACATTATTGTTCATTTGTTTTTTGGTCAAACTATTAAAACCAATCTTTGTAATCTGGTTGTTTGGAAGATGTCAAAAGGTCAGATTTTTGCCATAAATTGTGGATCACTACCCTTATAGAATGCTTGACACACATTAAAATATAGTTATGTGTTTGTTGAATAAATTAATGTGAAAATAGAGTTAATATTTGTGAGTAATGAAAAATATATGAGCAACAAATTACACTAAGAACATTTTGAAATAAAATCTTCAAAATCATGTCTATAATAATAGACTTTTATTTTTACCATTATCAATGTGACAGATGAAATATAATGAATGTCAGCTCAAAAATTTGAAGATATTAAAGACATGCTGAATTTTGCATAATACAGTCAAACAGTACAACTAATTCACAAGTGTTCAAAAAATGTCTACTGAATGCCTTGTGTTTATTTTTAAAAATGAATGCATATTCTTTTACACTGCTCACAGTGAACCTCTATGTATAATTAATTTGAATTACAAGAATAGACAGAACTTAAGTGCAAAGTTAATGTGGAATACAATGCACTTCACAACATTTCAAACTTTGACAATCTGTCTTAAGTATATATATATGTGTCCAAAGCAATATACATTGCTTTATTTTTTGTTTTTTTTAAGGTTACATGCTAGAATACCAGCATGTATCTTTTATCAGTTACTCAACCTATATTGTACCTGAAAGTTTAAAATAACGATAAAACATACCAAAAAAGAATGACAAAAGTATTGCTAAATGACTGCTATAGTTGTGCCATTCAATGTCACACACATTCTGTCCATAGCTCGTGGGGCTGTTTGTAAAAATATGCACTCTCAAGATCCCAGTCTCAGATCCCAAGAGCCATGTTGTAGGAAGCCAGAATATTGTGAAGCGCTTTCCTCACAGATGAAACATTCATCCCGAAGGGAAGTTGATTAAGAACCAGAAAGTAAGCAAAACTTACAGGATTCAGGAAATAAGCCACTTATGAGCCTCAGGAAGTTCCTGAAACTTCTAAGATTCCTAAGGCTTCTCCCCAAGGTTGCATAAGCATTAATGACCACTGGAGAGGAGAGGTTCTTTAGTTGGCTGAACTGCCTGTAAGTGATGTGAGAAACTCCAGGGATACAGCTTCAAGGAGTCATTCATCCCAGGGTGGCCTTTTAGGTGATAGATCTGCCTTGGAATCACCCATGCTTCTGTAAGCAACCTCTCACTCATTTTTCTATAATGAACTCTAGTAAACTCAGAGGTTAACTAGGATATACTTGGGAGGAATCATTTTTTGATATGTCATTGATGCCCTCTCTAATATAGGTAAATGTGTGCTTAAATGTCCCTAGAAAAAGTCACATAACACAATAGCATTTGAAGAGTTCATATACACATGCTAGAATTGATAGTTGTTGCCTAACACTTTCTGGAGATCCATTTAAAAAGTCTATCCAAACAAGCTATTCCAACAGAGCGCACTGTCAGACCAAAGAAATGCATCTACTCAACTCCAGTTTGGTAAAGCAATGAGTTTATTGAGATTATTTTATTTTCAGGAACATGAATGACTCAGACGTCATTAAACCACTGAAAACTCCTATCCCATTTTATTATGAGTAGTGACTCACAAAAACTGAATAATGAGAGTCCCATTTACTCACCCTTCCACCTCCTCTACAGTCTAATAATCCACACTTTGCATATATCAGGGAAATTTTGTAGCACCATTACCATTTCCACTGTCCTGGCTATTACTCTCTTTCTTTGCTTATTCCATGTGTAACTGCAGAGTCAAGAAATATCTGATCCGTGAAGGCGATGGTCATGTCAGGCCCAGTGGAAATAGCTACATCAAAGTGGTCCTGGCTGAGACCAGGCTTCTTATTATCCCAACCTAAATCACAAGTCATCCCTGACTAAGCCTCAGAAGTCCCAAATGATTTGACAGTCAAATCATTCCAGCTGACATCATGAAGTATAGAGACCTCATTCTTGTTATGTTTTTGTCTTAAGTTCCTGACCCATGAAATGCAGGTTCATAATATAGGATCATTGTTGAGAGACCTCTTTTTTGGGTGGTTTATACTAACCCCTTCTAAGAGGAGTGGGAAGCAATCACAGTATGAAACAAACAAACAAAAAATCCCACTACAATGTAGTCCAATAAGATCTAAGAACATTTTTTGTCTTGCCTATTAAAATAACTAGAAGTTAAAGCACAGATACAATGTAAAACCTAAGTATCTTATAACAAAATTGCCCTGAAAAGGAATTCAGTGGAAAATATCTAAATAATCTCAGTAGCTTTCTTAAATACAAATAAGAGGACGTTTTATAGAGTATCAGTGTGCAAAAAAATGTAATACAAAGAAGAAAAGGAAGTTCTGAAAAAGACTGGTGCAGAACTACACAGTTTATTGCATTATCCCCTTGAACAATCAGTTGTGAAATTCTGCAACATTTACCAGCATTTCCACTACTTTTTCCTCTGAAGAGCTGAAGGCCAATTTCACTCCTTGGCTTCATCCCTGGCTACAATTCTCTCTCCTGCAAGCATCCTACCCTTTGTGATAGCTCTCCCTTGGCTTTCACAGATTTTTGTTTTGAGCACAAAACAGGAGTTGCATGGAGTCATTCTCATCTTCAAAACTCTATAATGGTATGCTGAGCAGACCCGGCTCATTAGGAGATCTTTTACCAAAGAAGTAAAGGGGATGCTGATAAGTCAGGACACATGTACATACACAGTGATGAGTACATTTGCATACACACACGTGCATACATTACACACATACACCGTACTCACATTTATCACATATACAATTTCTCTCTCTTTCTCTCTCAGATGCAATAATATCATTAATGTATAAAACAAAATCTGAAATTTTGGTCATCAAGGTAATCAAGGACAACTTTCAGAACACATTACCAACCCACTCCCATTTTACTGTGCATCTTCCATCCACATGTTATTCATTGTATGGGCATTAGTAGAAGCTTTCGCTCATAATACACTAGGCAATGGTGTTCATAACAGCAATCAAGATGAGGAAGAATCCACAGGCTTAAATGCTGGAAGTAATTCTCAGAATGCAAAACAATAGATCTTTGCCAAAAAGTATGACCTTGCTGACCCCAGGACATGGAAAGTGGAACTCTCAACCTCACGTTTTAATTCTATTCGTCCTCCTTCCCAGCACTGAGTTCACCACCACACACCTACAATGGAATTACTGATTTATAATGACTTGCATTTAAGTCTTGCATATTCAACTTTATAGGAATGATCTACTTAATCATTTGATCTTTATGAGGTTCCATTGCTTCATCTATTCATATACTTCATATAAGATAATAGTTCAGCCCTATATCCAAACAGTGCTATCAAGATGGCATAATGGCTGTTGCACATTGAATGCAGGATTCAGATGATTATGTTACTGCCTCAAAGAACTCTTTCTTTTCCTCATTATTTGAAGAAGAAATTAGCTCTTTCCTCTCCTTTGTTGCAATCTAACAACAAATAAAAACCTTCTAACTGGTTTGATATTTTTGTTAGCATGCAACAACTGTGAAGTATTAATAGAGTAGATTGTGATGTTAATAGATACAGATATATGTTCCTATTAAATTAGGGTAATTAACACTCCCCACCTTTTGCCATTACATTTGAATTCTTTCATATCTCTTTGAAATCTTCACAAAATATTTAATATGTCATTTTAAACCACACTGCCCCTTCCCCATGTTGTGGGACAACAGAACATAACTCCTTCCAAAGTACTAAGGTATAGTAACTGTTATTCCTGATTTGGCTTTGAGAAGTTTGTAGTGTAGAATAGAAACTATTAATAACTATGAACTAGGGGTTAACTAGAAAACTGTTTTTTGGACTATCAGGTCACTGATCATATTTTTAAATCAATCTGATTTTATTCTAAAAATAATAAGCAACCAGATTCTAGTTTTCTCTCCTTACAACTCACTCCTGTTTCTCTCACAAACTATTTTTTTATTATTTATTAATTCATATGATGAGTCTTCCATGCAAAATAAGATAAAAGTTTCTCTCACTTCATCTCATAGCGTCTGTTTGAGAAATTACTCTGTGCAGAACTTAGAGCAAAAAAATGTTGCTAGAATATTAAAGCAACACAGATGATTAAAATATCACACCTTGCCTGTTTCTTGGCAAGCTGACTGTAAAAAAAAAGATGAAATATTAGCATGTGCTTCTCACTTGAATATATTGGGGAAAAAAGAACTTAAGACAACAATTTTTTATTTTGTTTTCATTTATTTTTGATATTTTAAAAATCCTCATAACTTATTTTGATGCTTCTCCAGAATAACACTTTGAACAACCCAGATATGAAATATATAGTAAATCAGACAGCACAGCATGATGATTTTTAAACCCAGGAATAAATAACAAATATTTTCTCTTAACATTCATATTTGTCCTGAGTTAGCAGATTTGAGATGAATATATTTAGCTTTGGGGAAAAACAAATGTAGATTCAAAATGAAATACTCCTTAATATCTCTTAAATATTTAAATTCCACAAATCCATTTTTATTTGGTAAGATCAAATAAATCACCTGATATGTATTTTAATACACAGTGTGTTTTTAGAACTCACACACCATCATTTAAAGCATAGCACTCTGTAACCATTGTTGCAATTTCATTTTACAGAATTCTCTTCTCCCCCCAAAACAACCCTACACCCATGAGCATGTCCTCCATATTCCTTTTCCCAAGAGCCCCTGACTACAATTTGACTAGTCTGTTTTCTTCTTACTGGACTCGCCTGTTCTGACTGTTCTTCTCCATTGTTGTGAGACAACACTTAAACTCAAACAACCTAAGGGGAGAAAAAGGAGGTTTATTTGGCTTAAAGTTCCAGAGGGTAGATACAGTCCTTTGTATGGCAGGCGGAAAAAGCTGGAGGGAGCTTAGGTCACTGCAGGCACCATGAAGGCCAAGGGGGGGGGGGAGCAAACTGCAAACTTTAGGAGCAGACAAACTAGCAGAAGCAGGCAGCGCTAACTAACCTCTAGGCCACCCCTGTGTCATGCCTTCTTCCTGAAAGGTTCCACCTCCCAAATGTGCTATGACCTTCCCAAACAACAATTAAAGATTCAAACATATGAGCCTGGAACAACGCACATTCAAGCCATAACACTGACCATTTCATGTCAAATAAAAGCAGCATGTAGTCTGTGGTTGTTTCCATTGGATTCGTCCACTTAGTATTTCCTCTCAAAGTTTATCTATAGAATGTTTGACATCAATACTTAGTTTTTATGGCCAAATAATATTGAATTTTATGGATATTTTGCATTTTGTTTGCCTGCTCATCAATTGGTAAACTTTCAGCTATTTTTATTAACACCGCTGGCTATTTTGAGTGATCTTATGATCCAAGTTTCTGTTGGACATGCTTTCCTTCCTTTTGAATCTACTTCTAGGAGTGGAATTGATGAAATAACTAATATGTTAACTATTTGCTGACCATTTTAGGAACTGTCAAGCTGTTTAACAAAGCTGTGGGGTCATTTCCTCCAGGCAACATGAAAATGCTTATCAACACTTGTCATTAGCTGCATGCTTGTTTGTTTGCTTTTTGTTTTATTATAGCCATCCTGGTGAGTATGAATTGTTACCTCCCTATGAGGTTTTGATTTCCATTTTCTTGATGGCTAGTGGTGTTGAACATCTTTTTGCGTGCTTATTGACCATTTACATTCAAATTGAACAAATATCCATTAAGATGCTTTGTCTATTTTAAGCGGATCCTCTATTTTTTGAAGTGAGAATTGGTTATATGGTCTGAGTACCATAGACTTGCATATGTCATTGCAAATATTTCCTCTTCTGAGGGGAGGCTTCTCACTTTTTTGGTGTAATCCTTTGCCATAAAAATCCCAGTCTTTAATTTTTTTCCAATCTTTAATTTTGATACAGTCTAACATGTCTCTTTCTGGCATTTTTGGTATTATATCTAAGATCACTTTGTTGAATCTGAAATCATAAGCTTTGACTCTAGCATTTCTTTCTTTTATATTGGCTAAACGTAAGAGTTTTTAACCTCTTCACTTTGGTCTATAATCCATTTTGAATTGAGTTTTTGAGTATGTTAGAGGAAAGGGTCCAGATTCGACCTTTTGTTGAGAACCACCAATTGTTCAAGCTGCATTTACTAAGAGCCAGTCTTTCCTTACTGATTGCTCTGATGACTTGATATGATTTTTGATTCTTAATCCGATTGTTACAGGTCTAAATAATTTAATCTAGATTTTTTCCTTTTTTGTGTGTGCTGGAATGTAACTCAGGGGCTTATGCACGGTAAGCAAGTTATCTATATCCTTAGCTCAAATCTAGATTTTCACTAAAGTGAATCTCGATTGCTAAATTTTTCTCTTAGAGTATCCTACAATTTGATAACCATTTAAAACACATAAATAGTATTTCAATATTAAACTTCAAGGAGAACTATTTTGGAATAATTGCTAAAGTAATCTAACTTTCTTTATGTCTGAAAATGTGAAAATTCCTGGATCTATCCATTGGCTAACTTAAAAATTGCTCAGCAATTCTTCCCTGTCAGTTAAAAAACTGAATATTGTAACTAATACTCCTTTGTGTAATTACAATATTGACAAAACCTAATATTTAATCCCAGGTCACTTACTCGAGAGTCCATTTCAGTTCTGGTAGGATTTCAAGGTAGATTTGATATACAAAACATAACCTGAATAGATTTCTGCAAACATAAACAGCAAAAAGGGGTGTGGCACCATTGATTTAGGGAGGCCTTAGCTCAGACTCCCAGGAGGTCTGGTTATAGACAAGCCCAAACAAGGACAGACATGCCCCAGACATGTCCCAATAGAGGAACCATACAGGCGGAGGGATGAACAATCAATGGAAGAAGAGATGAACAACCAATGGGAAGGAGGGATGAACAACCAATGGGAAGCAGCCATCTAACCTACCTCTGCAATGGACACCTAGTAAACAGCTAAATGATTGGTGGCTGCTCCCCCCAGCAGAGAGGTGGCAACACCTGATTGGACCCCTGACCCTCTCATAAGCTCAAGCACTTCCTGAAATAAATGAGTCTACAGCCAACTCATCCTCTGCCTGACTCCCGAGGTTTGGGTGGTGAGCCTGTGCCTGCGCCCCCTCGCCTAGAGCCCGGAGGCCCCTGCCCAATTCCCCTTCCTTTCCCAGGCTGGCCCCGTGGGGATTCGACAACAAAGGAGTTTTAACAAGAATGTTTTGAGCCACTGAACATGTAGGAATGAGTAAAAACTACACAAGCTGTGAAGGATGCGATTTGAAGAATTCACTATGTATTTAAAGATGCATTTATCAAATGTAGATTCTACAGGTTTACCAATAATCTCACAAAGAAAAAGTAACAATGGCAGTACTAATATTGCAATTCGCCTCAGTAGACAAAATGAAGGCCTTTTCACAATGGTACCAAAATAAGGTCTTCAGTGTGAAACTTTTGCACATGGGTTCTACACATGGAATGTTAGCTATTTCTGCTACCTGCTAGATGGTTTTTTCTAGCAATCAATTCTGTCTTAAATGCTCAAAGGTAAACCTATGTAATACAGTAATTGCAAGGATTATGAATAGGAGGGATGGGGTTGGAGGGTCCACACCAGACAAAAGGAGAGAGGGGACCATGTTACAGCAGAGAAAGTAGGCCTCCAAGGAATGAAAGTAAGTAATGTGACACCTGGTTAAGTTCACAGACGTTCGTTCCTGATCATGTACAACTGAGGGGGTATGATCTCACCAGAAGGGGAGGGCATATAGTCTGGCAGATGAAAAGTGATCATTTTGCAAAGGGGTGACTGACCCCTCCCTCACCGAGGTTTCCTGCTTTTATTACATCTACCCTTGAATGTGCTATTATAACAAGACTCCAGTTTAACAGCTTTTTGTCTCTGATCAGGGGGTGACATACAGTGCCCAGCAGGATGGAGTGAAGGGCATTGCAGGAGCAGCAAAACTGCAAAAGAAAATCAACAAACCACAATCCAGAACTTCAGAGACTCTATATCAACCACATAGAACTAGGCCAGCCTAATCTCCCCCCATCCTGAAGCTCAGGGACATTTGCGGAAGAAGGGGCGGTAAGATTGTAAGAGCAAAAGGATGGGAGGAGCACAATTCTCCACACTAGTTTGGGCTGAAGCAATCATAATAGGACTTTGCATGCCCTGCGCAATGTCCAACACACTATTGACCTCACAAAGTCTAGCATCAGCTAAAGGCACCAAGATCCTTGGAGGCAAGGGATTGACAGCCACAGTAGTGTTCCTATGCTTAAGGGAAACACAAGAAAGGGGTCAGGGAAATGCCACTGGGTCCTTGTACGTCATCGGGGAGGAGGACCCAGAGGAGAGTTAGGCATACACAATAAAGGACTCTCTGGGAATTGGGGGGAAGGCAATGGGGGATGGGGAGGGAGGGAAGGGGAGCAGGGAGTTCAGGGGGAGGAGGAGGGAGGGAGGGAACTGGTCTACCTATTAAGTTTGTATGAGCGGAAATAATAAAAAATGTATTAAAAAAGTTTGTATGAGCAGAAATAATAAAAATGTATTAAAAAAAGAAATGCTACTGGTTATTATTGTAGTAGATATATAATAACTGTATTTATTATGTATTATGCATTTTGGAGGCAATTCTATATGTTAAAAAAGTGGTCAGGATCTACAATTGTCCAAGTATATATACATAGTTATATATGTATATATATAAGTTATATATATAGTTATATATTGTTATATAACCCCAACTGATCTTGAAGTCACAAATCTGCTTTAGCCTACATTTCTTGGATTATAGCCTTTTGATTGCATTGCAATATTTTAATTTTAATTAATTTTTGTGTTTAGAGATATGTGTGTGTGTGTTTACGTGTCTGTTTGTGTATCAAATGTCATTGTTTGTGCCCGAGAGGCCCAAGGGTGACCTCATGAAACATCATCTACCTCCAATTTACTATGCTCTGGTGTTTACATCCCTTCACCTTGCTTCCAAGGCCAAAAGTGTAGTCCACTGACATTTCTACCTGGTATTTTTATGTGGGATCCAGGAATTGAAATCAGATCCTTCTGCTTGCAAGACAGAGGCTTAACACCTGAACCATCTTTCCAGCCCATACAATATTGTAATACATATATTAAGATTGCTATGTAAGAGTCATTAGCAATTAGCTATAGCTCTCTATTCCTCATATAACATGAGATATTCAATATTTTATCCCTCTTCCTGTCCTTTAATCTGCACTCCTACGGTTCATCAGAATCGGCAATCCTTGTACTGTTTTGATAGTGCTCAGTTTGCAGCTTTGGTAGCATAATCTGTACTTACTATAAACTTGTATATCCGTAGCTCAGTTTTTATCACTATGAGCTCACAAACAGTATTAACATTATAATGATGGAGAAATCACTGGAGTGCTTGAACTCACACAGAAGTAATCCTCTATCCCTTTACCTGAGCCATTGGAAGAAACTTTCAACATCAATGTCTAATATATTTAGTTAGATTCTATCACCTGCTCAAGATCATGACACATTTCATTTTGGTTCAGATATTAACATGGTTTTCTCACGCAACTTTCTGAGGCTCTTGGAGAATTTTACTGCATTTATGTTTTCTTCCTGTCAGAGAGAAAGTGCTTATGTTTCAGCACTTTTCTAAAAGTATCCACTTTCCTTATATTATTTGCAAGATGATATGAAATGCTTCCAGAACATAATGAGGACTGCCTTACTGTAATGAGGACTGCCTTATGACGTTTACTGCTCTCCAGGGTCAGTTCTATTGTTTCTAAAACCTTTGAATTTTTGGCATGAACCTAATGAATACTGAAATGAATTAATATATCTTTTATTTCCTAGATTTAAATGCCTAGATTTTTCCCATCAGAATTTTGATGACATGTTTCAAGATACAGGTAGATGAGATGAGTTTATGAGACAATCTAATTCTTAACCTCTAATAGGAAGCAGAATTGGGTTTAAATTTTGAAAAGTTTCAGTGGAATATGAGCATAAAAGATAGTCAAATTGTACCTTGATAAGTTGTCCAAAATGATAACCATACAGGCACATACTTATATCTCAAAAGAGCCTCTGCTTGAATTCCACTCTTAATAATGTCTGCTTCCCTTTCAGTATCAGGCACTTGTCTTCTATTCATTAATTCAATCATTCATTTATTTTTATTTACTTACTTTATCTGTTTATTTATTTATTTGTTTGTTTAGTGTATATGTATGTGTGTGTGTGTGTACATATCAGTCAGTACTGTGTATCCCTGTGGAAGACCAAGAGTGACTTCAGGAATCATCCTGGATTGCTTCTACTTTCCTTTTGCTTCCCTCTGAGATTTCCCAGGCTCCACTCACCAGGGTTGGAAGTGCAAGCTGCTACCATTTCTACCTGGTGTTTTTACCTGGAACCTGGCATCCGAACGCAGCACTTTCTGTTTGAGAGGTAGAATCTTAACCCCTGAGCCATCTCTACAGCCCCAAACATTTGTAATCTAATAATATACCTAGCTATTTTGTTTGTTAAAATGTACATCAATTATCAGGAAAATAATATTTACTCTTTCATGACTTAGTGCCCTCATATACTATATTCATGAGACTTTTGTACCTTATTGTTGGCAGAAGTAATCTTTCTTTAAGTTGTCACTACTATTCCACAGTGAGTATTATCAATTTATCCTTTCTAATGTTGGTCACATTTGAGTTCTTTTCAGGTGCCTGATAAATATTATGATCATTTTTATTTAGCATACATGTATTACATCCTAATATGACCTATTTAACCTCTTATAGAGAAATAAGTAACAGTTACATAATTTTCAGAAAATATTTAAATCCATTTTTCTGAGAGGTTTACTGCTGCAGGTCATTCCTGTTTTCCACTGTCAGTGTATTAGGTCGCAGCTATTCTAACTAGTATTCCCTATTCTAACTAGTATTCTAACTAGTATTCTGTCTATAAACCATAGGAGAATTATAGGTTATATCCAAAATTAGAAGTAACTCAAATATCTATCTGTTGATTAATGGATAAACATGTGACATATACATAAAAGGGAAGATTATTTATCCATAAGAAGAAACAAAATACTGACTTACCTTACAACATGAACGAATCTGGAAAATGTTATGAAGAAAATGAGAAAATACAAACAACAAAGGGAAATCCAGTCCATGATTCTTATCATGTGGAATGTCTAGAACAGGTAAACCCTTAGAGGTAAAAAGGTGGATTGGTAAGGCTCTTCTCTAGTGGATGGTGAATCAGTCCTGGACTTAGTAACAATGGTTGTACAATAATACAAAGAATATTGAAAAAATAGCAAGCATTTAAATGGATAAATTTAGTATATAAGAGTTAGACAGTTAATTAAAAATTAAGATGAACTGGTGAGTGGAAAGGATGGTTGGATGGGCAGATGTAGTAAACAAATGGAACAAAAAGTTGTAGAATCTGGGTGGTGATCATGTGTGTGCTCATTGTATAATTCAACTTCCCTGAAGGTTTGAAATTTTTGTAAAATGAAAACCAAAGATGGTATTTTAAAATAAAAAGCAAACAGTAGATCATAGAGGTTAGATACATAGGGAGAAGATAGATGACAGATAGATAACAGATAAATATACATAAATAGATTCATAAATGATAGGTAGGTGATAGGTAGATGATACAAATATTGATATAGATAAGAGGTGAGAGCGATGCCTACAAAGATAGATAGACAGATAGACAGAGACATGGAGAGAGACAGATAAACAGATGATAGATAGATGATAGATAGATAGATAGATAGATAGATAGATAGATAGATAGATAGATAACAGAGAGAGTTGATAGATAATGGACAAACAGATCCACATATCTCACTCAGCAAGTCTGCTTTAGCAATCTAATCTGTGCTTACTGCTTAGACAAGCTTCTCAGTTTCAGAACAATGGTTCACTCCTTGGTACCAATTTCTGTTGCAGTTACTTTTATTGTTTTGAGAAAATACTCAAGACTCAAGAAATTTAGGAGAACCAAACCATTACTGAAATGGACCTTACAGATCTCTATGGAACTTTTCACCCACGCACCAAAGAATACACATTTTTCTCAGCAGCACACGGAACTTTCTCCAAAATAGATCACATATTGGGCCACAAAATGAATCTACACAAATACAAAAAAGTCGAAATTCTAGCCTGTGCCCTATCAGACCACCACGGCCTAAAGCTGGACATCCACAACAACACAACGAACAAGAGAAAATACACTAACTTCTGGAAACTTAACAATATGATGCTGAATGAGAACTGGATTCAGGAAGAAATAAAACAGGAAATTCAAGATTTTGAAAGTGAAGGAAAATGAAAATACAACTTACCAAAATCTCTGGGACACAATGAAAGCTGTTCTAAGAGGTAAGTTCATAGCTCTTAATGCCTACATCAGAAAAATGGAAACATCAGAAATAAATAATTTAACGATGCAGCTTAAGGCTTTGGAGAAACTTGAGCAATCTGATTCCAAAAGTAGTAGAAGAGAGGAGATTAGCAAAACAAGAGGAGAAATATCTGAAATTGAGACTAAGAAACAATAGAAAAAATCAACCAGTCAAAAAGCTGGTTATTTGAAAAAATCAATAAGATTGACACACCCCTAGCTAAATTAACAAAAGCAAGAGGGAGAAAACCCAAATTAACAAAATTAGAAATGAACATGGAGTTATCACTACGGATACCCAAGAAATCCAGAGAATTATAACATCATATTTCAAAAACTTGTACTCTGTGAAGTTTGACAACACAAAAGAGATGGATGAATTTCTAAGTAAACACAACCTACCTAAATTGAATCATGAAGTTGTGAATTATTTAAATAGTCCTATAACATACAAGGAAATTGAAGAAGTAATCTCAAATCTTCCCACCAAAAAATGTCCTGGGCCAGATGGATTCAGCACAGAATTCTACCAGACATTTAAGGAGTTAATAACACCAATACTCCTTAAACTGTTCCATCAAATAGCAAAGGAAGGAACACTACCAAATTCCCTCTATGAAGCTAATATCGTCTTAATCCCAAAACCTAATAAAGATTCACTTAAAAAAAACTATAGGCCGATCTCTCTGATGAACACAGACGCAAAGATTCTCAACAAAGTCTTAGCAAATCGGATTCAAAAACATATCAAAAAGATCATTCACGGGGACCAAGTAGGCTTCATCCCCGGCACACAAGGTTGGTTCAACATATGCAAGTCCATAAATGTAATTCATCATGTAAACCAGTCCAAAGTCCAAGACCACATGATACTCTCCATAGATGCAGAAAAAGCCTTTGACAAAATCCAACAGCCTTTTATGATCAAAACGCTAGAGACTGTAGGAATGAAAGGAACCTTTATCAATATAATAAAAGCTGTATACAAGAAGCCCACAGCAAGGATTATGCTGAATGGAGAACAATTGGAAGCATTCCCACTTTGATCAGGAACTAGACAAGGCTGTCCACTCTCACCACTTCTATTCAATATTGTACTTGAAGTCTTAGCTGAAGCCATAAGACAAGAAAGGGACATAAGAGGGATTCAAATCGGCAAGGAAGAAGTCAAGCTATCCCTATTTGCAGATGACATGATCTTATACCTGAGTGATCCCAAAAACTCCACCAGGAAGTTCCTGGAACTAATTGAGAAGTTCAGCAGGGTGGCAGGATACAAAATAAATGTGCAAAAATCAGAGGCCTTCCTATATGCCCAGAATGAAAGAAGTGAAAAAGCCTTGAGAGAAACAATACCATTTACTATAGCCCCTAAAAAAATGAAATACCTTGGTATAAACCTAACCAAGGAGGTAAAAGACCTTTACAATGAAAACTTTAAAACCCTAAAGAAAGAAATAGCAGAAGACACCAGAAGGTGGAAAGACCTCCCATGTTCCTGGATTGGTAGAATCAACATTGTAAAAATGACCATCCTACCAAAGGCAATATACAGTTCTTTAAAGAAGTTGATCAAATAATCTCAAAATTCATATGGAGCCACAAAAGACCCAGGATAGCAAAGACAATCCTAAGTAACAAAAACACTGCTGGAGGTATTACCATACCAAACCTTAGTTTATACTACAAATCCATAGTTATAAAAACTGCCTGGTACTGGCTCCAAAATAGACACACAGATCAATGGATAAGGGTTGAAAACCCAGATATAAGCCCACAAAAATACAGCCATTTGCTCTTTGACAAAGGGGCCCAAAGCATCCAATGGAAAAAGAACAGCATCTTCAACAAATGGTGCTGGCAAAACTGGATCTCCACATGCAGAAGATTAAAGCCAGACCCATACTTGTCACCATGTACAAGACTTAATTCCAAATGGATCAAGGACCTTGATTTAAGGCCAGAGACTTTAAAAACCATAGTTGAAAGGATAGGGAACTCCCTCGAGCTGATTGGGCTAGGCCAACAGTTCCTAAACAGACATCCAATGGCACAGTCACTGCTACCAACTCTCAACAGTTGGGATCTTGTGAAATTAAAGAGCTTCTGTTCAGATAAAGAGATTGTAACACGAGCTCAAAGGCAACCCACCGAATGGGAGAAAATCTTCACTAACCACATATCTGATACAGCTCTATTGTCCAGAGTGCACAAAGAACTTAGAAAACTAAACTCCAAGGAAAACACCGGCCCAATTAAAAAATGGGCCCTGGAACTTAAAAGAAACTTTACCAGGGATGAAATTAAAATGTCTAACAAATATCTTCAAAAATGCTCCACTTCCTTCGCCATCAGGGAAATGCAAATCAAAACTTCCCTGAGATGGCATCTCACCCTGTTCAGGATGGCAAAAATCCACAATACAAACAAAACTGCTGGAGAGGATGTGGAGAGAGGGGAACTCTCCTACATTGTTGGTGGGAATGCAGGCTCATACAGCCACTCTGGCGAGCTGTCTGGAGATTCTTAAAGAAATTAAAGATTGAAATGCCATATGACCCTGCTATCCCACTTTTGGGAATAACCCCCCATGTAGCAGAGGTTCGCCTCGATAGCACAAGCTCGACCATGTTCATAGCAGCACTGTTTACAATAGCAAAGTCATGGAATCAACCTAAATGTCCAACAGTTGACGAGTGGATAAGGAAACGGTGGTACATCTATACAATGGAGTACTACTCAGCCATCAAAAATGATGAATTACTGGAATTTGCTGGGAAATGGATGTCATTAGAAACAATTATATTAAGTGAAGTATCCCAAACCCAGAAAATTAAGCGCCATATGTACTCCCTAATAGTTGGCTCCTAGTACAAACTCACCTAGCCTACATTGAGACACTCAAAAGTAAACCTATGTAACACAGTAATCGCAAAGATTATGAACAAGAGAGATGGGGTAGGAGGGCCCCACCAGAAACAAGGAGAGAGGGGACCATGTTACAGCAGAGAAAATAGGCCTCCATTAAGGTCTGCAAGTAAGTAATGAGAAACCTGGTTAAGTTCACAGAGGTTCTTTCCTGATCTCACCAGAAGGGGAGGGCATATAGTCTAGCAGATAAAAATAATCATTTTGCAAATGGGTGATGGACCCCTCCCTCACTGAGGTTTCCTACTCTTATTACATCTACCCTTGAATGTGCTATTATAACAAGACTCCAGTTTAACAGCTTTTTGTCTCTGGCCAGGGGGTGACATACAGTGCCCAGCAGGATGGAGTGAAGGGCATTGCAGGAGCAGCAAAACTGCAAAAGAAAATCAACAAACCACAATCCAGAACTTCAGAGACTCTATATCAATCACATAGAACTAGGCCAGCCTAATCTCTCCCCATCCTGGAGCTCAGGGACATTTCCGGAAGAGGGTGCGGTAAGGGTTTAAGAGCAAAAGGATGGGAGGAGCAACGATTTGCAAGATTCTCAACAATAGTTGGGGCCAAAGCAATCATACTGGGACTTTGCATGCCCTGCACAATGTCTAGTGCACTGTTGCCCTCATAAAGTCTAGCATCTGTTAAGGGCACCGAGACCCCTGGAGGCAAGGGATTGACAGCCATAGTAGTGATCCTATGCTTAAGGGGAACAAGAGAAAGGGCTTATGGAAATGCCACTGGGTCCTTATATGTCATCGGAGAGGAGGACCCAGTGGAGAGTTAGGTGTACACAATAAAGGACTCTCTGGGGATTGGGGGGGAGGCACTGGGGGATGGGGAGGGAGAGGAGGGGGAGGAGAAGGTTCGGGGGGAGGAGGGGGGAGGGAGGGAACTGGTAAAAAATTTTAAAATGTATAATTAAATTTTTAATAAAAAAAAGAAATTTAGGAGAGAACGGGACATGTATTTGGCTTATGATTCCAGAGGCAGTAAAGTACGTTTTGGTAGAAATCACATAGCAATTTGGCTAGAGGCCGAAGCAATAGGCCAGTTTAGGTTCCAGATCCATCAAGAGGCAGAGAGCAAAAATGAAAGAAAACAAGGCCAGAATCAAACTCCAAGGTCCACTTTCTGTGACTTGCCTCCCTCCAGTAAGGCTTTTCCTCTAAAAGGTGCCAAAACCTTCTCAGATATTAACGTCACCAAGAGAATCATGCCCTTGTATGATCTGACCACTGAGGTCACTTGTGCTGTTTCTGCTACACTCTATGGATTCAAGGGAAGCAGAAGTCAACATTCAACTTACTAAGGGAGGATGGAGAATCATGGAAGAACCCAGGGGATGGAAAATGTTGTTGTTACCATAGAAAATAAAGCCTGCCCCAGCCAACATTTGTATAGAAAAACAATTACAGTATCCGTATGCACCTGACATTTTAAAAACTTTAATGATATCATTTTCTTTAATTTTGTTTTCTAAATATTTGCTGCTCATACATGTGGCAAATGGGTCTGCTCTCACACCTGAAGGTTAATTCTGCAGATTTCTTTAGATTTTTCAACTCAAATAAAATAACCAACACATGCTGTGTCCACATAGAAAGAGCATCACTCCTTCATTCACAGTTTTAACAATATTGGTTCATCTCCTGTTTTTTTTGTCTTGTTACAGTGGGAAAAATCTGTTATGCAAAATTTAAAATGCATAGAGATATCATGCATTCTTCCTCCAATCCTGAGCTCCAGTTTGTTTCATAGCCATTCAAGTCCAGAATTAGAAAGTTTCTTGTTTCACCCTTAATGTATTAAAGATTTTCATCATATGATATTTTTATTTTATCAAAATGAATTAATTTTGTGATACAATTTTCTTCATGTAATGAGGTGATTTTATAGCTTTCTATAGTTATTTGTATTTTGTTAATGAGATAAGATACATTAATTGATTTTTAAGTATTAAATCAATCTTGCACTCCCAAAATAAATCTAACTTGGTCATGGTATTTTTACATAGTTTATGACTTTTTATTAAGTGAAACTTATAATGAAGTGTTATAATTTTTACATGAGGTTTTGCTTTTATTTGTTGCTCAAAATTCATAAAAGTACTAAGAATCTCTCTCCACAGGAAACTCTGGTCAAATTTTGCAAAATACTTGAGTTTTGGTTTCTCCATACCCTCATTTTTTCTAGTAATGGACAATTTTGTCAGTGTAAGATGATGAATCCCAGTATAGTTTGTTGTGCCTTTCCCTGGTGATTAATGATGTTGAGCATGCTTTTTTTTTTTTATTTCAGCTCATACAAACTTATTAGGTACACCAGTTCCCTCCCTCCCTCCTCCTCTCCCCCGTACTCCCTGCTCCCCCTCCCCACCCCTCTCCCTCCCCATCCCCCAGTGCCTCCCACCCCAATTCCCAAAGAGTCCTTTCTTGTGCATGACTGATTTTCCTCTGGGCCCTCCTCTCCGATGACGTACAAGGACCCAGTGGCCTTTCCCGAACCCTTTCCCGTGTTCCCCTTAGGTATAGGAACACTGCTGTGGCTGCCAATCCTTTGCCTCCAAGGATCTTGGTGCCTTTAGCAGATGCTAGACTTTGTGAGGTCAACAGTGTGTTGGACAATGCGCAGGGCATGCAAAGTCCAATTATGATTGCTTCAGCCCTAACTAGTATAGAGTATCTTACATATCATTGCTCCTCCCATCCTTATGCTCTTACACTCTTACCGCCCTCTCTTCCGCAAATTTCCCTGAGCTTCAAGATGGGGAGAGACTAAGCTGGCCTAGTTCTAGGTGGTTGATATAGAGTCTCTGAAGTTCTGGATTGTGGTTTGTTGGAGCATGCTTTTATATTCCTATAGACACCTGAATATCTTTTGGAAGGAATTGTGTATTTATACTGTTGTCAATTTTTTAGAAAAGATTCTTCTCTCTGAAGAACATTATAGTTTGATGTAATACATCTTTTTGTTTATTTTTGTTGTTTGTGTCTAAGTGTCAGTCAGTTCATACAGTTAAGTCCTGAACTCTCTTCAAGTACATGGTCATAAATGGCATGAAAATTCCATTTCTTTTCTTTTTGACTGATGATACCAACACCTTTTGTAAGAAAGACTACTCCCAAAGACTACTCCCTCAGTGTTTTGCACTAATCATACCTTGACCACAGTGTGTGGACTTATTCTGAGTTCCCTTTTACCTGGTTCTGATCTATTTATTGTGTTTATGCAACTCATATCATTTTAATTACAGAGGGCTTTACACGTATTCTGAGCTCAAGGATTGCCATGTCTCTATCTCTACTCTTTGTTTTCCATTTTTTTGGCTATTTAAGGCCCTATATTTCAAACAAACTTTAGACCATATTTTTATATTATGTATAAAAATGCCTTTGGGATTTTGATAAGAATTACACTGAACTTCTATATTACTTTCAATAAAAAGGGTGATTTTCAAAACATCATGTCTTCCTATTGATGATACCGGTCTTTCGTGTCTTTGCTGCTTCTTTCATCAATATTCTTAAGATAACAGAACCTCCCTGTAAGAGTTCATAGTTGAATTGGGGAAGTGGGGTCCATGAAAAATTTGACAACCATCAAATTTTCCTCAATTGGGAATGATCAAAAATAATATTAAAGTCAAACATGAAATAAATCCAAGGTGTTTTTCTCTTCATATTTGTATACTTATTTATGTACCTATGCCCCTGGGTTCATGTAAAAGGGCTCTCAAGTGGAAAGAACAAAAAACTGAACTACTCCTAAGGATTTCATGTATAGTAAGCCTTCCAACTCCTTCTTTGTTTATCCCTAAGTATTTCTTTTTTTGTTGGTCAGAGTAATTTGCTGTTTTTATTTTCTTTGGGAGTCATTATAAAAATGAAACAAATTTATATGTCAATTTGTGTGAAGCAGCTATGTTAAATTCATTCACAAATGCCGACAGACTTGCTCATTTGTATTTTATGGCACCTCTGGAATGAATTCAGGGTCTCACATGTGTTAAGCCCACACTACTGAACTTCACTGTCAGCTTCTGTCTTTGTTGGGCCCGCCCAGGATTTGCCCCAGGGCATGGCCCAGCACATGGGACTAAAGATGGCACTGACGGCAAGGGTCTTGGGCGTAACCTGATCGCTTCACAGAGAGCCCTAATTGGCTTTCAGGTATCTACCTGCCCACTGTGCTGAGTGACATTGAACTTGACCATTAGCACCTGTAGGATGTGTTGATCTGTGACACAATTGGATGCCCATTTCACACCTTGGTGGCCTTTGTCTATAAAAGTTCCTTTTCTCCCCCCAATAAACTGAGATCTGCTTCTGACACTCTCCCCATCCTGTGCCAAGTCTCTAGGGATAGAGGCGGAGGTGGGGACAGCTGGAACCTGCTTTCATCACAGCCAGCAGCTGTGTGTTTGAGTGAGTGAATGGATGCATGAGTGGGCACTGGTTCCCACATGTCTTGTGTTTTCTAATTTCCCTTTTGATTTCCTTTTCTAAGTTTTTAAAAGAACCTTAATTTTTAAAATATGTGCATTACAGGAAGCAAAACAAGAATCAAAAAATAAAGCAGTCACAAACTTAGCTAGATAGGTTCTAAACTTAGATATGCACACAGGATTCCATTAGGTAACAGGTTATACTTTGTATAGCATGTGTTCCCACATAGCTTTTGATTTCTTATTTTATTTTTGATTGATAAGCAGTGTAGCACTTAATTTCTAAATATTTATGGGATGTATATTGTGATACCAGGATTAGTTCTAGACAAACAGATTATATGTTCAATATCTCTAGTAGCTCTCTAAATTTTTTTTAATTTTTTACTTATTCTATTGTGCGTGTGTACACATGTGTGTATGTGTGTTTGTGTGTGTGTATGTATGTATGTATGTATGTAGAACCATGGACGAATTTGGGAACCACCATGGACCGCCTCTGCCTCCTCCTCCTTTACTCTGCTCGGGGATTCACAGGCTCCGCCCCATCAGGACCAGAAACACAGGCTGCCCCCGCTTCCGCCTGGTGTCTATACGTGGGGTCTAGGATCCGAACTCAGGACCTTCCGCCTGCAAGGTAGAAGCTTAATCCCTGAGCCACCTCTCCAGCTCCTAGTAGCTCTCTAATACATTGAAACTTCCAACTATTAAAGATTTCCCTGGTGACATGAGGATCTCTAACCCTCCATTATGTGAGCTTTTCAAAAACCTAGTAAAAGTAGGTGTGTTGGACAATCCTGATTCACCTCTTGTGAGGAATAAGGAGTTTGGTGATTCTATATATAAAACTTTTTATAATCTGAGGAAAAATAAGGAAAATAATGATATTGGCTGGTTGGTTAGCATCTCTGGATAAAGTAGAAAAGGAAAAGAAAAATCTCAAATGAAAATATCCAGTTGCAGATGTGCATAAACCACTTGGAAGTTTCAAAGAGTGCACTGGCAAAAAATCATTGAAAACCAAACCTAAACTTTTAATTATTAGATTGACTGAACTACAGAATAAATTAAAGTCCCAGCTTCAGAGTGTATCAACAGTCAAAGTCAGAACACTGATTAGAAAGGGCTGGGATCCTGAAAACCAGGATGTTGCTGTGTGAGCAACACTGAATGAGACTGAGGCCATTGAACCCTCAAATTCTGATAGACCTCTTTCATCTGGGCAAGTAGTCTTACCACTGTTGGTGAAGAATCTGCACCCACCCCACCTCCCCCACCTCCTGCAGCATCTCTGTCTCAGCCTTTGACTGAGGGAATTAACCCTTCTTTGTCTGAGGAAGGAGTAAAGATTTTCCCTCAAGATAATATTGATATTGCAGCGTGTCCAGCCCAGCTGCTTCTAGGCCTATAACCAGTCTCAAGGCTAAACAGGTCCCTAGAGGTAACATAGAAAATGTGGTACATGAGGAGGCTCACTATTCCCCTAGAGAACTTTCGTTTTCTAACACGTTCAAGCAGCAGCTTGGGGAATAACCCTGGGAAAGTATTATAAGACTATGGGATACTGGTGGAAGGAGTATAAAGTTGGATCAAACTGAGCTCACTGAAATGGGCCCATTGAGTAGAGATTCTTAATGTTACTGCTCATGGAATTAAAACTGGTGCCAAGAGTTTATTTGCATGTGTGGCTGAAATGTTTATCAAAGTTTGGCTTTCTGGAAGAGACCTGGAGATACCAACTACCACTTGGTTTTGTGATTAAAAGTTTTAGGGAAATTCATATCCTTGACTGGATTTATTGTTTAAAATCTAGTTCTTCATCAAGGCTGCAGCAGCCAGGATATAGCCACAATGTGACTGGACCTTGCCTAACCTGCACAATGGCTGACAAGTCAACAACTCCCCAAAGTTTAGCACAGAACATGGGAGAAGAGTTCAGGCAGTAGGATCCTTAGAGGCAAGGCATTAAACAGACATAACCGAGTTCCCATACTAGTGGGCAGTCCAAGAAAGGGCCCCATATTATGCCATTGAGTCCTAAATCTTCACTAGTGTAGGTGACTCAGAGGGCAACTCAGTGCCCGTATAAACATATGCTCTGAAGAAGAGGAGGGAGAAAGCAGGAAGCTCCAAGAGAAGAGGAGGGAAGGAAAAAGGGTGAGAGGGATGAGGCAGAAGAGGAAATGTTGGAGAGTGCAATGGGGGACAACCAGGGAAGAGAGGGAGCAGGGAAAAGAATGCTCTACCTGTTGAGTTTTTATAACTAAGCAAAAAAATATAATAAAAAATTAATAATCTAGTTCTCAATGACAGACTCCAGATGAGATGCCCTTTATCAAGACTGTACTACACAAATTGATAAGAGGGGCACCACCATACTTGAAGGATCCTACCATTGCTCATTCCTTGTGTTGTCCAGATTAGCTGTGTGTGAGATCACTACTAGTGGGCTGCTGCCTTCTCTTCCACTCTTGCTTTTGACTGACATCAGAGCCCATCCTCGTGGGCCCTGATGCTGTTCATCACTGACCTTGAAGCTCAATGTCTTTGAGTTTGCTGCTACTCCTTACTGTAGGAGCCTGATAGCTGTTCATCACCAGCATCAGAGCCCAGCCTCCTCAGCCAGGGATCCTTCAGTCCTAGGAGATATTCAGATCAGGAACTGAGCTGCTATAGATGGCTATTGATGGAGGACACTGTGAATTATGTGAATTAATTTAACAAATAAATATGCATATAAATAAATACAAATTTATATATTTTCTATTTGTTCTGTTCCTCATAAAGTATAGTAAAAATAAAAAAAAGTAAACTTGACCTGATTCCAGGTTCATTCAGTTCCTTGGATGCTAATAAGTGACTTCTTGGTATTATTCTGCCTATGCTGAAGAGACAATGTGCAGTTGTAGGTAAGGCTCTGCATTTGTCCTTTAGCTGCACTGGCTTTCAGGTGTTGTGCATGAAATGCTTGTTTCCTAGCTAGTGGTGCTATTTTTGGGATTCTGTGGCTCCCTGAGGAGGTAGGGAAAGCAGGTTACTTGGTCCATGCCATAGGACTCAGACACTCCAAGCAAGCAGTAGTACATAGGTAAGGAGCAGCCTTCCCTGACCCTGAAAGGTCATAGGCAGCCTAACTTCAGTAACATGTCCGGCAGGTCACATATTAGTAGGTCCTACTCCCTTATACAAAGAACAACAAAGTCACATGGGATCCACTCTGCTATCTCAGTCAGGTACCATAGATCACATATTGTTACTAAATCAGCTTTCTCTCAGGTATGAGACTCTTACTTCAGGTCCCCCTGAAAGAATGATCCAATTCAGTCTTCTAGAACTCTAGAACCTAACAGTCCAGGTTAATAAAGGTTATAGCCAGGACTCTAATTCTGTGCTCCTTCTGTTTCTGGTCCCCATGATTCTTTTTTTTTTTATTAAAAATTTAATTATACATTTTAAAATTTTTTACCAGTTCCCTCCCTCCCCCCTCCTCCCCCTCCCCTTCCCCCAGTGCCTCCCCCCCAATTCCCAGAGAGTCCTTTATTGTATACGCCTAACTCTCCATTGGGTCCTCCTCTCCGATGACATATAAGGACCCAGTGGCATTTCCATAAGCCCTTTCTCTTGTTCCCCTTAAGCATAAGATCACTACTATGGCTGTCAATCCCTTGCCTCCAGGGGTCTCGGTGCCCTTAACAGATGCTAGACTTTATGAGGGCAACAGTGCGCTGGACATTGCGCAGGGCATGCAAAGTCCCATTATGATTGCTTTGGCCCCAACTATTGTTGAGAATCTTGCAAATCGTTGCTCCTCCCATCCTTTTGCTCTTACAATCTTACCGCCCTCTCTTCCGCAAATGTCCCTGAGCTCGATTCTTAACAGTCTTGTCTACTGGTACCATGAGCTCTTCTAAACATTTCCTGTCATAATGAGCTGAAACGTCTAAAACCATAAGCCAAATAAATATTTTAATCAAACTGCTGTAGAAGTTGCCAATGCAATGTCTAAGAAGAATTCTCAGTCCACAGAAATGAAGATTTATTCCAACATTTTCTTTATATGCACATAATGTATATAGTGGACTTTATGAAGTCTTCAAATAAGAAGGGATCCACAACAAGAGATGGATTTGGCAACACATTATACAAAGAAAAGAAAACAAGATACATAAAGAAAAATGTCAGATGTTACAGTTATTCTTCTTTTGCCTGTGAAATAGTACTCACACACAATCCAGGGAAGAAAGGAGTATTTATTTGGCTTATGGATCCAGACAGGATATGGTCCATTATGGCAGGAATCACATAACAGAAGACATTGCTGAAGGAAGAGGCAGGAGAATGTTTCAGGACACTCCAACCACTGAGAGGCAGAGAGAGCAAGAAAGCAAGAGGAAGGGGGCCAAGCTACCAAACCTCAAAGCCCACTGTGACATGCCTTCCTTCAACAAGGCTCTACTTCTTAAAGGTGCCACAACCTTCCCAAACATTAACACCAGATAGGAATTCAAACATGAGGCTAGGGGAGGGAGTAACTCACACTCAAAACAAGACACTGGACAATTTATATATTAAATCAACAAAAATGTCAAATGTATGAAATAAAACATGAGTTTATTAAGTTTGGATAGGGAAAAAGAAAATAAGGGCATATAGCTGAGCAATGAAAAATAGCAAATGTATGGAATAACTAAATGAAAAGTCAAATATACAACATGAAGCTTACAGTTTATAAGAGTATATTACATTCAGAACTTTTGCCAAATGTTTACATTAGACATGATTTTGCTTCAGGAGAGAAAACAGATAATTGAGATGATGGATATGCTAATTAGTTCTGCTCTAGTAATTCTTTTTTTCTATGTGTAATGGATTTATAACATCACGTTGCACACCTTAAATATATATAACAAATTTTGTTTCTGAAAAAGGGTATGTTTCTGTGCCCACAGATACAGCAGCCTCTTAGTATTTCTGGGCCATATCACTTTGTATGTTCCCAATCTTGTAAATACTTCTGAGGATGATACATTAATGTGTATCTTTTCTACTAAGTATTTATGTATTCCTTCATATCTGCTGAACTTTTTCCTTCACTTCTTTCTTTGCAATTTCCAGTTTTCTTCACATACTTAGATGTTCTTAACATCTAGCCGTCTTATGTTAAAGGTCTGTGTGGATAAGGATCTGGGTAGGTTCACTGTAAATCATGCTCATGACCCAGCTGGCAGAAGTCTCCTATACTCTCACCCAACAATGACTGTGCCCCTCATCTAAACAATGTGATGAGATGGATGGTAATCTAGAGAACTTTTCCCCTAAATGCCCAAGCACTGTGTTTAGAACATACCTTTAAAGGGAATCTCTTTTGCTTCATCTTGGAGCTAAATATGACAGTTTAACTCAAGGACAATGGACAGAGGGAAGCAGTCATCTCCTTACTTTCTACCTATCCATTTCTGCTCTATGAATTTGCCACTCTGACAAGACAGCATGAGCACATTCAAGATGCTAACTTCTCAGTCTATCAGATCAACAATTATATCCAAACATGATGGGACACACCTACAACCTGAGGGTGGAGACTTCAAGGTCAACTTGGACTACTTACAACTTGTCTCAAACACCTAAACAGATAATAAAGAAAAAGTAAATGAATTACTACCATATGTTGTAATGGTAAATACAACTACATTCTATCAGGATCTTTATTCTTCTGGTGTTGCTAGTACCTTCCCTTCAATTCTTTCTTGTCAATCTTTTGTCTTTGGTTTTATATTACATTGATTTTATATTACATTGGTTTTGCAGGTGCAATGATACCAGTTCTATTTAACCTTTTAAGATGGGTAAGTAAAATGTGCAATGATATAGAATTATTAAATCTAAATATTAAATATTTAAATGCAAATATTTATTACTTAACAATATATCAGTAATATACAACTAGAAAACTTAATATGAAAACAATAATTCTTAAAGTTATGTTGGCTATGGATAGAGAGACACAAAATACACTTTAGTAGAAAGAAAGAGCAAAAACAAGAGAAAGTCTGGAGAAAAATGTCCAAACAGAAGTTTGCTAAAGATTTAAACTTTGTCTGGGTTGTAAGTAATGTTAAATTGAAAATTCACAAATATTTTTTGATGTTTGTTAAAAGCACTATTTTTGTCTTCTCTTTACTGAACTAGGCGAAATGGATTATAGCTATTAGGAATGTTCTAATTTAACAATAAAATTACTCATGCCATTCAGAAGATAACCTAGTACTCCTATTACTTTAAGTTCACATATATTATCATATACATTATTGACCTTGAAAATCAAAAAAAGCATGTATCTTTACCTTCCTCTTTCCTACCTCCAGTACAAGGCCAACTTTGTTTTCACAAAACTCATCTCATGGAAAAGTGAAAGTAAACCTCAACCCCTCTTTGGGTCATGATTGATGATGATTGAGGGATTTAGATGGTAATGTCAACCACAAAGAAGATAGCCTGGCAAGTTGCTTCATAGAACATAAAGAATTTTCATATTACATCACTTCTAATTTTAAAATTGATTTCTAGACTGGATAGATGGCTTGGCAAGTAAATGTGCTAGTATGCAAACATGGTAACTTGGCTTCAATTCCCAAAGCCCATATGGTAGGAAAAAAACAATCGATTTTATAAAATTATTCACAGACCTGCACAACATGCACAAACACAGTGACTCAATGGAATCTTTCTTTTCTTCCTCTCTTTCCCTCCCCTCCCCTCTGCTCCCCTCTTTTCCCTTCCCCTCCTGTCCCCTCCCCTCCTCTCTCCCTTCCCTTCTCTTCTCCACTCGTGTCTCTATCCCTTTGTTATTTTTGCATTTATTTATTGTATATTATTTATTTATTTACTCTGTTTATGAATGTGTATGTGTCAAAGACAGATAGAGAGAAAATGCACACTGTGGAGACAATTGTCTGTTTCAAACCTTAATTTCAATCTTAAATTGTTTTGTACCATTGTAGTGACAAAGCTCTAAGAAAGTCTCCCAAAATTCCCAGCATATATATGCCCAGTTTTGACTCCTGTATCATCCCCAGGACCAAGAATAATGGTGCATATTTATTAGAAAGGGTCACTATCCCACTTGCTGCCTTGGACCCAGACCAGGGCAGATGCCTTGCTCCTCAGGACCCCAGACCCAGGCAGACCCCCTGGTATCCAGAATTCAACAGAGTCCAGAGAAAACTCAAGCAAAGGGCTAGGCAACCAACACCATTCATCTGAGGTCTTCTAAATTATCCCATCATACAAGAGAGAATCTTCACATCCAGCTCTAAGATAAGTAATTCATTTTCCCTTCTTGTTCTTCTCAATTATTAGTCACTGAGTTTAGCACTTCCATATAGCCACCCCAAATCCCATACAACTTCAGGGACTATACCATTCACCCTCACATGTCACCAAGGAACTAAACCTAAAAAGTGCACTACTATACTAATCTTCAATCACTGCCTCAATTTTCCTACAAAAAAATCAACCCCATAGTGATGGAATCCAATCAGAAAAAACTCACAGAAAACAGCCAAGAAAGGCATACCTAAGATAATGATTTTCAAAGCCTGATCTTTACTATGATCAAAACAGTGAAAGAGAAATTCCAGGAGGAGTTAAATAACCTCATCAACTAGTTTGAACAGGAACACAACAGGCACTTGGAGGAGATGAGAAAAGCAGTAGAAGAAACAAAAATAGGCGTAGAGCAGTTAAAACAATCCCAAGCAGAGTTTAAACTCCAAATAAAAGACAAGGTATCTTCAACCCAGAACTTAACAGAGAGTCTTATCAGCAGACCTACGGAAGCAGAAAATAGAATATAAGATCTTGAAGACAAAGTGGAAGAACTAACCAGTTCAACTGAAGAGGTTGCTAAAGCTAAAAATATACTTGAAAGGAATATTCAAGAGTTATGAGACACCTTGAAGAAGCTTAACATGTGCATTCATGGAATACCAGAAAAAGAATCCCAAAATACCACACCTGAGGAAAATTTTCAAATTATTATTAAGGAAAACTTTTCACATATAAAGAAAGAGAGACCCATCCAAATACAAGAGGCATTCTGCACCCCAAACAGATATGACCAAAATATAAACTTGCCATGGCAAATAAATAGTCAAAACATTACACATATGAGACAAAGAGAATGTACTAAGAACTTCAAGAGAAAAAAAAACAAGTCACTTTTAAAGATAAACCTATTAAAATAACAAATGATTTTTCAATGGAAACAGTAGAAGCAAGAAGAGCTTAGAGAGACGTACTTCAAGTATTGAATGAGCAAAAATGTCAACCCAGGCTAATATACCCTCCAAAACTATCAGTCAAGATCAAGGGTGAAAGAAAAATTTCCCACCATAAAGACAACTTGAAGGTTTACGTGACCACCAAACCAGGCCTTCAAAAAATGCTAGAAAAGATATTCAAGCTTAAAGAAAAGAACAAGCATATCCCGGAGGACAAAAGGGAAGTATAATACCACCACAAGCTATAAGCTAAATAATGCACTTATGGAAGCCACTAAACAAAAAAAAAAGTCAGGAGTTAAAAATAATTTCTGCATTATAACACAAATGTCAATGGAATTAACTCACTAATCAAAAGACACAGGTTATAAGCATGGATTAGAAATCACAACCTATTCATCTGCTGCCTTCAAGAAATAAATCTCACCATAAAAGATAGGCATATTCTAAAAGTAAAAGGCTGGTCAAAAATTCTTCAAGCTAATGGAACCAGGAAACAAGAAGGGGTAACAGTTATGCTATCTGATAAGTGGACTTCAAACCAAAGAAAAACATAAGAGATACAGAAGGATACTATATTTTAGTCACAGGAACAATTCAACAGGAAGACTTCACAACACTGAACAAACACACACCTAATATGGATTCCTCATTAACAAACACTATGATGTCTAAAACAAGAAAACAATCCCAAAACAATAATACTTGGGGATTTTAATATTTCATTCTCAATATGGGATAGAGCAACAAGCCAAAAACTCAGCAGAGAAAAGGTCACTATCTGGAGAGGTTAACACAGCACTTCAAGAGTTTTGAAAACCAAAAAGTTTGCCCAACGAACCACAGAAGGCAGGAAGGAAAGACCTAAAGCAGAAGCATGAAGAGGACTCACTAAGGAAGAGACTGACTAGACACATGGTGACCTAGATGTGGCTCTTTGAATTTGAGCATAGTACTTAGGCAAAGCTGGAAACAGAGATTTCTTCCTTACAACTCAGTGAACATGACTTCTGTCAGTAACCTATACATTTGGAAGAATATTGTAGCCTTTTCCAACAAATGATTTCAGTGTTATGAATATTGAATACTGAACCATGAACCCACCTGCTAAGTGTATGACCTTCCAACATATAGAAACTGTGGGATAGTACATTTTTGTTGTTTCAAGATAGTAACTAATTAGACAGTAACAAAGAATATACACTTCAAAAATAAAATCGATGTTTCAAACTTCTATATTATTGTTGCTTTGATTACCGTGTATTTGGATCTAGCAATTGGTATTTTTCAACACCTCCTTTCTTGGCTAATACTAATAATAATACTCATCCAAGAATGGAATGCACTATCTGTACTAGGCAACTTTCCTTTGCTGACAAAATGCTTGTGAAAATCACATTAAAAGAAGATTTATTTGATTTAATGGTTTCTGCAAATGGTTACTTGATCTATTGCTTTGGGTTTGAGGTGGTGTGGTGACACAATACTTTATATAGGAGTTGCATGGTGGAGGGAAACCATTTATACTGTGGTAATTGGGAAAGGGAAAGACATGCAGGGGGAGGAGAGAAAGAGAAAGAGAGAGAGAGTGAAAGGGAGAGAGAGAGGGAGGGAGAGAGGGAGTGAGGGGGAAAGAGAGAGAGAGAGAGAGAGAGAGAGAGAGAGAGAGAGAGAGAGAGAGAGAGAGAGAGAGAGAGAGAGAAGGGAATACCATAGTTCAAATATGTCCTTCCAGGGAATTCTCCCAGTGACTTAACTTTTTATACTGAGCCCATTTTCTAAAGGTTCTGTCACTTTCACAGTTAGCTGGGCAACAAGTTTTCAACACATGGCCCTTTGGGGGAACATTTAGGATTCAAACAACATTGATTCTTCTTCTTTCTTGAACTAGAATCATCTAAAAAAATAACATAAACCCTGAGAATAATTTTTTTCTTTCCAGTTCTCCCATCCAAAGCACAGCTACTGAACGTTTATTGGATGCCAAATGCCAGGCCCTGGAGATTCATTTAATGTGAGAAGATGATGCAGAGTTGTTCACCCATGAGACTCACAACCTAGTGTAAGATACAACACACTTTTTATACAGCATATTTTTTAAAAACACCATATGTTTTCTTACACATGAAGCAAGGTTCAAACAAATTGGTAGAAAATAAAGACTTGTTTTATATTTAGAACCTTACAATGTGTTACTTATTATGGAATGTCCTCTAAATTACTTTAGTTTGAACCACAAAGCCCTCTTTAGAGAAGACAAATTTGCCTGGAGTGACCTCAATCAATGCTCAGCTGGAATGTGTACAGAGGTCACTTCATTAATTCAGGAAACAAAGCAAGAAAATAATTTAACCCAGATTTACTCAGTATCTCAATAGCATGATACCAGGATTGTCAGTGTTGAATGCCACAGTAAACAAGTCTTTTAAAGATAACTTTGAGAAGAGTTTGAAGAAGACATATATCAAACAAATACTGGCACAAAGGTATGTAAAATGACTGCAGAGAAGAGAAATTCCAAAGGGAAGGTGTATGATCAACAGAGAAATTCAATTTAGGAGGAGGGCAGGGAATATCAAGAAGGTGTTTCTGAGGAAACATGTTGATGTCCTTGTGAAATGAAATGGAGAAGTGGGCTAAGAAATTGAATGTTCAGTGGTCGTCAGACTTAGTTGCAAGTTGGATTATCCTAGGGAGCCTATACAATGTACTGATACTTAGATATTAGCCTGGAAGTCCTGCCTAAATGTGTTCAGTGGGGTTTTCATCTAGCCCCAATTCATCTGAATGTCCGCCACAAGAGTTACCAATACATAGGAGAACTTTTCAGAAAGAGAATTGATACATCCAAGTTGTTGAAGGAAGACAAGAGTGAAACAAGACGTGGCCCTAACCCCTTGTTTTCTATTAGCTATGAGCATGTGACAGACACCAAGGCAGGGCCTAGTCTTTCCCTACTAGGGACTACTAGTCCCCTTGCTGCTGTGCAAAGTAGTTTCAAACATTTTATTTTACACTGAAAGTTAACCAGTAGAAAGTCAAGATATCAATTCAAAGATAACTTTATATTTTTAGGATCATCTCAGGTTAAAAAATGAAATTTAAAGCTCGTTTTTTATCATCCTCTATAGAAATGTTTCTGAACTGCAGTACAAGAAAGGTAGAAGATAAGAAGTTCTCCTAATACAAGAGAGGAAGAAACCTAGCTCAGGGCATGGTCATGGGAGTTTTCTTTTGGCCTGCCCAGTCTTGCAGTCAACATTATATTTCAGATATCAAATAAAGAGCTCACTAATACTGACAGGAGGGTGATCTTCCAAGTGGCATTTTGGTATTAATGGATAATTTGCACATGGAATAAGAAGAGAAGGTGATTGATTTGAGAGGATGCTCCAAAAATTCTTTTTGGCAGGAAAACAGACGACTGCTCACAACTTGGAAAGTCAAACAGATTATACTATCTCCCATCTCCTCCTCCTCAGCTTTGGCCAGGCAGCAAGCAGGTCCTTTACTGTTGTTTGGACTCCCTGCCAGACTCCTCCTCAGTGACCTTTGCATTTGTTTTCCTCTCTGAGATCTTCTTTCTTTTCCATAGCTTCTTTCAAGTCCCTTGGTCATCTATTTAGAGACTCTCCTTGGCCACCACCCAATTCACAAACCTGTCTTGGCTCCATTGACAGTATGGATCAGCCTGTGACATATTAGAAAAATGGACATTGGGGCTGGAGAGGTGGCTCAGGGGTTAAACCTCTGCCTTGCAGGAGGAAGGTACTGAGTTTGGATCCTAGACCCCACATATAGAAGCCAGGCGGAAGCAGGGGCGGCCTGCATTTCTGGTCCTGGTGGGCGGAGCCTGTGAATCCCTGGGCAGAGTAAACAAGGAGGAGGTGGAGGCGTCCATGGTGGTTCCCGAATTCGCCCATGGTTCTACACACACACAAACATACATACACACACATACACACATGTGCACACATGCATCCATGCACAATTGAATAAATAATAAATAATAAAAAAATTCACAAAAAAAGAAAAGTGGACATTAATTTCCTGTATCCTTGCTGTGGTGTGATATGTCCCCAGTTTCTTAATATGATGTGATCAGCAGCTTATATCTAGTTTGGTTATCAATTTTTCCATATCATATGCAGTGGTGCCAAACACATCTTTAGTGTCCATATATAACTGCTATGTTGATACATAAATACCAAGAACAATAGAGGATAACAAAAATATGCTTTCACAGGGCATATACTCTCTGAAATAAATGAAGTTTCTTTAGAAGCTAACCGAAACCAGTAAAGTAAGGTACAAATGGATGTCAAATGAAAGTTGTAGTACATTTCATAGCATGCTATTTTCTGGATAGTTGGTGATTAAATTTTACAGAATTTCAATCTTCATTGAAAATTACTCTTTGATAGATGTGGTCACTAGAATAAAAGTTAGATTAGTTTTTATGAAGCATATTCCATTAAATTCCACAGGCATTTTATTTCATTAAGGCAGATAAAACTGTGATTTGAAGCTGAACCATCTTCATCTTCCCGTTAGAAATCTGTTAAATAGACAGTGATTTATATGTTACATGACAAAAAAGTGGCATATAATGTTTTCCATTTAAAATCAGTGTGCAAGTTATACTTGCAGTATGAGAATAATAAGAACAATAAATGCAAACTTCGGTTCTGTTCTAATTCCCTTTCTGTTGTATGGCCTTTTTTTCTGGGCACAGGTTGATGCCATTTTTAGACTTTGTGCTCCTCTAAGCTAAGGAGGATGTTGTTTAACAAATTGAAAGCAACCTATCAGGGAAGAAGTCTCAGCAAGTAAACAACTCACTAGGCTCAGGAAGTTGTGGAAACCAGCAAGCTTAGCATAGGGAGAAGCAGTAAACAACAGCTGGTAGAGGAGACTCCCCACTTCTCAAATCCCTCACACATTCCACCCTGGCCAGCCAAGCAGCTAAAAAGGAGAATGCTCAGCAATAGCATGTGGTTCCTCTATAGAGGAACTTCCAAAGCGTGAATTTCACATGCTCTGAATCCTGAGCAGTCAAGTATCAAAGACACCACTGAGCAGTCAAGTATGGAAGAGGTCAGAGAATGGTCTAGCAGTCTGAAAGAAACAACAAGCAGTCCAGAAGCCTGGAGGAGACAGTCCTAGCAAGTCATACAACAGAGAACTCCAGGGTTTCTGCTCTTATGAGTCTACCCATGCTGCATGGGTTTTCTGGAGATGCAGTCGACTTTGAGTGGTCCCTGTTCCAGTCAGTTACCTTCACCTTGTACTTCTGTAAGAAACCACAAGAAATTTGTTGGTTCATCAAGTTGAATCTTGGCATTATAGTTACTTGGGTCTGTCAAATTCCTGTCTTGGGTGGATAGAAGGTTGTGTGGCATCTCCCCAAGAAAAGTGCTCACACCACAGTTTTCAACTTTGTTGATATTGTACTGATGTCCATTGTAGTTTCAGAGCATGTGAAATACGTGCTTCAGAAGCCTTAATTCTCACTCATAGTTCTGTTAAGTGAGTGTTTCTCTAAGAAAGTAGAGAACTCGCATGTGATTGCTTTTCTACAAATGTAGAATTTCTATGGATTTATAATTCTACGGATGTGCTCATTAGATGAAATTAATATACACTGTCTGGAAAGAGATGATGGTAATGCACCAGGTCCAGGTATGCTGACTCAGAAGATCTTGGACAGATCAGGAAAACTTCCATTTCTTGCAAGGTCTGAGGATATGTCATTCAAAGATCATGGCTTCTGGACCACTCTTGGAGTAACACTGGTCAATTGAGTTCTTAAGATATCATTGTTTCCCTCTATCAGCCTGGTCCATTTGAGAACTACTACATGAAGTAGAGCTATCAAAACATTGAGCTGTGCATTTCTGTGCATGCTGCACCCAAGTATAAATAGCTGGCCACAGAGTTTGATCCGTTTATTGAGCTTAATTTCCAAGCATTTTGATAAGGTTTCTTCTGTGGCCATCAGGAATTTGATGGATTTTTTTCTCCTTATACTTTCTAAGTGTTGCCCAACTTTTTTGAAAGCTGAAGATTAGCACTAATACTTTTAAGGTTTAGTCCTAGATTTTAGTCTTCTTCTTCTTATATTATTATTATTATTATTATTATTATTATTATTATTATATGTGTCTTCAGATTTACTTTTTTCAAACTTGACATATTGAATGCTTTTATGAACTTACTGAATTTTTTCTTAGCTTTATGGGGGTACCTTATGATCTAATTTCTATGATGTCATTTGTGATATCTCTTCTTAGTTACATGTTCTTTCCTTTTTCTTAGTGTAGCTAATGGTTTACAATTTTGCTTTTCTTTTCATGAAACCTACTCTCACTTTTATTGGTTTTTAATTTCCTACTCTTTATTTCATTCATTTTGCTCTTATGTTTACTGTGCATTTCACACTGCTAAATTTGAAATTAGTTCTTTTTCTAATGACTCGATATGCAGAGTTGACTTGAGATCTTTAATCTATTTTAAATTTAGGGATATGCCATCATTACAGAATTCTCTTAGAGTAATGTTACTGCTCGTTCTCATAAGTTTTAGGAGAGTATGCTTTCGTTTCAAGATATTTTCTACTTTTTCTCTTAATTTCTCCTTTGGTCCAGTTATTTCAAAAGTAGGTTGATTACCCTGTACATATTTATGAATTTTCTAGTTTTTTTCTGTATTTATTTCTTGTTTCATTCCACTGTGGTCAGGAAAGACACTTGTCATATTTTCAATCTTTCAAAATCTGTTAGGGCTTGTGAAAACACATGAGTTCTATCCTGTAGAATGTTCTCTGTGTGCCTGAGACGAATGTGTTTTCCACAGCTGATGAGTGAAATGTTCAGTACACATCTGTCAGGTCCATTTGGTAAAGCTTTCTTCAAGCTTACTGTTTTCTTATTAATTTTTAGACTGCATAGCATTTCCACTATCAAAAGGGAAGTACTGTTGTTTCTTTCTATAACTTTTTTTACCATGTCTTTCTTCAGTTCTGCCAATATTTACTTTAGATATTTAGATATATGTATAGATATATTTTATTATTAGATGATGTTCTTCTTTGCCTCTTGTGGTACTTCTATTTTGTCTGGTATGAGTGAAGCAAACCTAGTTTTCCATAGTTACCAGTAACATGAGACATGATTTTCTATCAGTAATTGGTTTATTTCTAAATAAATAAACCTTACATTCAAACTTTGTAGATACCATAAATGTGTAAAATTCAAGTCCCATCTATATGTTGTCCAAATGGACATAAAATGGTACATATAAACTAAAAATAAATTGTTCACTTTACTTATATCAAAATTGAGAAAAGTATGCCAACACTTTTCTTACTACCAGTTCATTAAAAACATATTCCCAGACAAAACTTAATCTGGCCTCTTCCTATTATTCTTTCTCACTTCCTCTTTGGCATTTACCATTCTGCATTGGCTATTAATATTCTATGACTTACATTTCTATTGACAAATAATCCTTTCTTTATATATGATTTCATTCCAGTTTTCATGAGTAGCATTGTTCTCTCTGTATCTTTTCTAAACTTGCTTCCTTAGATTAAATATTTCATTTGAAGATTCATCTTTCATGCTAGCTTTAACTCCAGAAACCTATTTTCACTAAAATATAGTATTCTGCTGAGTAAAATCATGTCAAGTATGTTTTTTCTCTCTTAGTATGTTTTTAGGTGCTTTCCAAGTTTCTTTATAATTATGTACAATCTAAACAATACCACTATTGATCTCCTTATACATATAAATCTGAACTTTGCAGGCTTCTTCATTTTTTCATTTAGGTTGAATGAGTAGGCTCAGTTAACAGTATCCCCTTTGCACTCTTTTCTATAACAGTGTAACAACATACCCCCCACACACACAAGAGAGCACAACAGATAGACTGAGTAACCTCAGTCTACAGTCTTCTTTTTCCACAACCTTTTCCCTACAATATTATAACCCCCACTATAACACACACATACTCGTGGCTCATTGATTCATCATTGTGATTTATTTGTGCAACCTACTTTGGCCGGCTACATGTTAGCAGATATGATGTATCTTGAAAATTGACTGTACATTTCTGCTTGCTCCTTGTGAAATTGAACTCCTCACCCTTGCATCTCTAGTGCAACTAAAAGAACCTGCATAGCTTGCTGAATGGGCATAGTAAACACATATGAGAGACATGTGAATATATATTCAGGTGAATTGGGAGCCATACTTGACCAGTATTCAGCAATAAAAACCTAACTGCATGGCCTAACTTCTTAGACTTTATGAGACCATTGATGAAAGAGTAAGTCTGTCAACAGCAATAAAAAATAAAAAATTCTTGCTTTAAGATGTTAAGTTTTAATTTGGTTTATTACACAATGTTATTATATGCAAAATTTACTTGATACATTTGATATTGCAAAATATTTCCCCAAAGTAGTTGATCCAATTTTTATTCCCACTAACAGTGGATTTTCACATCTCTCTAACACTCAGACTTACATGTCTTTGCCAAAAATATGGTTGTAAAACCATACCTTATTTATTATGTTTTTAATTTTATCTCTATAATTGTGAGTGTATTTTCACAGGATTTGGCCATTCATTCCTATGCATGTTTTGCTTTTATTTGCCTCAGTATAAGATTTGAACTTGCTTCAATATGTTTTGCAAATTACTTTATGATAAAAGTATGCAAATGTAATCAAAAGGAATCATTTTCCCAAAGTAAAGACCCATTGAATCATCTATAATTATTCTGACTCATAATAATAAGGTTTTATTTTTTAATGGGAGTCAGATTTCTTAACTTGGGGCTCACTATAGGGTGAAGTAACACTACTGGACTTGTTACAAAACAATAAAGCAAAAGCAACAGCAGCATTATGTTTGCCTAAGGCAGAAAACCAAGGCAGATTCCATTCATTTCAATATTCATATTCAAGTAGCTTGCCCAATTTGCTAACAAATATCTGAATCTTCTAGATCAATGACCAATTGCCCTTTCACTGAATGCAATGATTCCTTTCATCTGCATGTTAATGGCCTGATTTTAATAATCTCATGTGTGAAGAATTTTGCAGGTATGATGTTTACCTGTTTGAACATCGACACTTTCTTTTTATATCAAATATGTTAAAATTATTTTCAATGTGTATATGTAACACTTCATATATATGTGCAATTGTTTAGCAAGTAATATTTTCCAGATAGCCTCTTCTACAAGAAAATTTTTCAGAGATTGTGAAATTGCAGAGTATTGTTTATTTATTTTTTATGGTGCACATCTTATACACTGCTTGACTGAATGTTATAAAATGGTAATAAAAGTCTTAATAGCATTAGAGGTAGAAATAAGAGAAATGAAAGGAAAAACTACAACCACAACACAACTGACCTCATTTTTACAATCTTTTCTCTCTTCTAGCTCTTTTGTTACCTAACATCATGCCTAAGGAAGGGATTTGGTGGGTGTTCATCCTTCTGGTAAAACAATATACATATATTTTGTGACTTTAGTTTGCTGTTATAAGTCTTCACATGTATGATTTTGTTGTCTGTGAAGACGCAGGAAGCTTGCTGCATAGGTAAATGGAGAGGAAGTTCTTTTCAGTGAGGCAAACATTATTCGACAGAATCCAAAGACAACTGGGAAATACCAGAATCCATAGTGTGAAATGGTTTTGGCAAGAAGCTCACAACAAAAATTATAGCAACTCACTTGAAAATTCTCAGAACAGACACTGTCATTATCTCTTTCTTACAGATAAAATAATAGAGACAGAAATTTTATGGAACCTGAAAAGTTGGAATCATGCTGGAGATAAACTCCAGCACATGCTTTATATGACTATATAATGGTGCCTTTTCCTAGTGCTTAGAAGGCCTTGGCATTACTGCCATTAATAATGAGGAATCTATCCCCTAACTTCTTGAATGCTATCTATATACACATCTTTTCTCTCAGAAATGGGTCTCTGGCCAATAGGGGTCACCTTGGATAGAAACACTGGGGAATTATTGGCCACACACCTTTTGTATTCATTGACAAATTAATATGATATTATATATTCTTCTGTCTCAAGATGACCTAGTACTATTTATGCTCCAGAGTTCTCTGTTCAGCTGGATTCCAGCTAAAATTACATTTGTTATGGCTGTTTCCATGTTTCCATCTTGCATCTTTTCCTATCCTCCTCCTGAGGGACCTCTTCAATCATTCATTTGCATAGAAATCTCAGCTCATCTCTGCCTCCCCAGACCCTAAGCTAAGATGGACCTTTTCTGACTCTTAAGTTTCTCACTTGGTAGCCAACTCTGTCTCTTGCTTCACCTTCATCTGTATCCATCATTCTTTCACTCTACATGTGTTAGCTTTAACTTAAAACTTTCCACCTGCTCCAGCTCACACACCTGCATGGGTTCCTCCACATATACCATCTACACAAAGAATTTAATTAACACTTAGCAGCCCAAAGCAAGACTATAAATATCAGCCATATTAAAATTTACAATAACCATATTGCAGTAGCAATAATAACAGTAGTCGAAACTCTTCCCTGAAATTTGCTGAATAAAGACAATAATGAAATGCTGTAGTCATCAGTGAGAACATGCAGCAAGATGAGAAAGGTTGGATAAAGTCTTTAAGAATTCTTGTTAAGTCATGTGGAAGAAATAATTGCTGTCTTCTTGGCTTACCTGATAACATCTAATCTATCCCTAAATACTTAGATCAATAACAAACTGTGAATCCTAACATATGCTTTCCATTCTACAATTTGTGGATTGACAATGTCTCATTTATACTTAATAGTACCTGAGTTCTCTTTGCTATAATATATGTCATATTTACCAACTATTCTGTTGACATATTTTCCTTCTCATAATTTGAATAATTCTCCTTGAAGTTAGCAGCCAAATTGAGTGATTGAGGCAACCTCGCCTATTCTAAGCATGCATCCCATAGGCATGTTTGTTCTTGAATAAATGAATGAATGAGAGTAGAGATAGAAGCAAGCAGATTTGGAGCCAGATCTATATTTACACAAGACTTTTTGCCATCTTTGTTGATCATGAATCAACAATTGATTATTTAAGTTATAGAGGAGAATAGAACTATTTCTGTATTTAAGATTGTCGGTATCTACACATATATGCCTATTTTAAACTTGGATCTTTTCCTGCACCCAAAAATATCACATTAGTTATTATACATCAACTCCATGAAGAATTGTTTTGTCAAACAAGACTTTTCCACCTAAAATACTTTCTTTCTCATGTATAGAAATGCTAGCCTACATGTTCAGCCTAGGTTGTCTTCTGCCCCCGAGAGTTCCAATTTCTACTCAAGGAGCTCTGGAAATAACTTATTTTCTGGCCCATACCACCTTGGATTGGTCTGGTATCATTCCTTGATGTCTTTACAGCTAAAATCTGTATACTCAGACATTGTACCTGAAAGCTTTCTGGGAGAATCTATTATTAGACCTTCAAGTAAAAGAAAGTCCTTATACTGTCCTTTCTTTATATATAGTCTTCCTCTGCTTTGATCATGTTTCTATCTTAAGAATCAAATGTTTCTTTGTAAACACACGTGTTCCAGCAGCTACTGACCACATACAAATCTTATTGAGGCTTTTGATTCTAGCTGAAAAGTAGCAGTTTCCCACATAGCTTCTAAACTCTCAGCAGACCAATTGGATTATTTATCTCTTGCCATGGAAATGTTTCCATGCAAACAAGCATTCTCCGTTGTGTCATTTCGAGAGAAGACAACAGGATGAGACCAGAGCTCCTGTAGACTCTAGTCATTGCTTGTACCTTCAGTACATTTTCTAACCCTCTGCAAGGAGTTAATCAGAAAACCCAAATACCTCCAAAAGTTCTACCTCTGAGGATGTCCCGGGGACCCAGGAGAGTACCATGACAAATAAGAAGCACCAGTTGGCCAGCAGAACATTTCTGTATGAGTTTCTAGGAAACTGAGCAATGCAAATGGTGTGGCTTACTATTGGGTGGTTCTCACATCAGGCATAAGATCAAGGCCCTGGGCTACATCTAATCGACAGGCTGTGCGTTTTCATTCTGATTTTCATGCCTCTCATAAATCTTTAGTCCGAGAAATTGTGGAAGAAGCTCTTTTTCCCCCATGAGTATATCATAACTGGCCCCTAACATGGTCTCATTCCCTCTCTGAAGCCGTAAGTCTCCTGTAAACAATCCTGTGGAGCCAGCTCTGCCTGTGTTCTCCAAGGATTTGCTGACCATGGGGCCCCAATGTTTCTCTTCAAGAGAAGAAATTGTAGGTAGAATAAGATTATTCTATTTTTATTCTGTAAAATCCCAAGTGGTATTAACATGTCAGAAACTAATTATCATAACTCTTTTCTTACAGAATCTGGGTAAGACAGAATTGTGCTCATAATCAGTGAAGCACAGAAGCAAACTTTGAGGGCCGAAGAGTGATGATGCTAACGGAGTCCCCCACTTCTTACATACATTCAGTTTGCTTCTTCCTGATTATTCAACCACTTAAACAAATTTACTTCCCCAACTTGTTCCATTTATTCTTTTAGCTAACATTTTCTTTTCTTTCTTGCTTTCTTGCTTTGATTTGGTGTTTTTTCCTATTACTGACACCATAGTGTCCTTTTCTCAGTTCTCTTCTCTACTCCCCTCCCTTTTGTTCTTTTCCTACCCATCTGATTTTCTCACATCAACTTCCATTACCAGTTTCAGCCAATGTTTGTTAAATATATGTTTCTGCTATCATTATCCAAAAATTAGAGATATATCAGTAAGGGACCAGACATAGTCACTCCTCTTATGTCCAGCATAGAAGACATTTAAAGTAATTATGTTTCTCCTGGGGATTCCATTAGCCATCTATTATGAGCAAATGCCAAAGTCGCAGCTATCTATATTTCAGTGCTTTACAATGAGAGCTTGAAATATAAATTGCAGTATGACCCACATATTTAAGGTGCTATGCTTAATACTAAGATTGGTCTGTGCTCTGATCTATGGGCAGACAACATAACCTCATTCTAACCATAGTGAAGAGTACAAGTTCACACACATACAGACACATATACACACCAAGATATGCACAAAACACATATTCTCTCTTTCTCTCTCTCTCATACACACACTCATATACACATACATTCATACTTTCACACAATACACAAAATCACATACACAAATTACAAAACAATAAATTTAATTATGAACATGAATACAATGTCACATTCACTTTCTTCTGGTAAAAAAAAAAACCTGGTTTAACCTCCCAGAGGATGTTTCTCTGTGTCACAACATCATCTTCTCTGTGACAGATTTCACATTTCTTTTATATTATGGGGTAATGACTAAATTGCTGCTAAGGGAAATGGTATTTGGCTAATGGAAAAAAATATTGGTATAAAGGGAAAAATTTGCACTTTCTGAATTCCTAAACCAATTTCTGACCTGAGGTATACACATAAATTATATTAATCAATATATTTCCCACATCTTGACAGAAAAGAAAGAGGAACACGGTTAATCCCACATGAGCATAAGATGATACAAGTTCACTGACATTTTCTGCCATGTGCAGCCCATACAAAGAAGAGAAAAAGCAATGTGTTTTCATGCCAAACATTAAAGTGATAATGACATACTGAACTATACATACCACTGGGGGTAGATAAGCTATTATATTCCATTGAGAGACGTAAAGTGTCAAGGAACTATAAGGCTCCCTTCAATAACATAATTTTCTTCAAAATTATTCTGGTGGCATTGTGCCACTGTAAAATACACCCACTAAGACTAATATTATCTGCAATAATTTGAGAGACTGTAGGTTGAACTTTATGTAATCCTTCATACATGGTTCTTGGCTAATGTAAGAAGGGAATGAGAGTAAATTCTCTGTACAATACTTAATATACTCTGAACTTCATTGCATTTCTACATTTCTCTTCAAGATAATTTTTTCATCGATGTGCACATTACTATTTCACAAATGTATATTAAATACTTATTATGTGCTAAGAATTCAATCTCTGAAGGTCAAATGATGGCAAAGACTATACAATATTTCAGACTTCATGGAACTTACATTGGGAAGCGAGATTTTAAGCTTGTAAAATAATAAACCTCTATGTTCATTAAAGAAAAAACACAGCACATAAAACAGAGTGATAGAGTCTACATCAGATGGAGAGACAACGAAGGCTTCTGTGAAAAGATATTACCACACGAGTATAAAGACAACCTTTTGGAAATTTGGCTGAGAAATTTCTAACACCAAATAACAGAAGTCTCAGTTGCTGCAAAAAATCAG
Organism: Typhlomys cinereus; assembly: GCA_023101885.1. NCBI lineage: Eukaryota > Metazoa > Chordata > Mammalia > Rodentia > Platacanthomyidae > Typhlomys > Typhlomys cinereus. The sequence continues at coordinate 3,828,785 of JALPQD010000057.1, read as the reverse complement.
ACATAGTATTAGACAGGAAATAGTGTTGGAGCTCTAACCTGGTCTTTTTAATGACCTTTCTCTGGGTGCCCATAATTTGTTGTCTTGTGTTCTTAATATTCTGTACCTGAAGCTTCCTTCAAAGGTTTTTTTCCAAAGGTTTCAGGGTGCTGGGGCCACACTGAATGGAGTCTGCTAAGGGGAGCCATGGTCAGTGACAACGTATATGGAAGTTTGGTTTCTTGAGATCCAAGAGGGAAACCTCTACAGTGTCACCTGGACCTTCCATGTCATCATATTGAGGCAGAAACTTGGTCTGACATCATATCCTTGGATATCCTCTCCCTTTCCTCTTCCTTCTGTATTCTCACTGATTTCTACTGCAAGCACAGTTTGAGTAAATTGCCTTTGGTCAAATCCTCATTTTAGGATCCATTCCTCCTACCAAAGCAGCCTTCAGACAAGCTCTGTGGGACACAGATGGCAGAAATCCAGGTGCATGCTGTATTTGTGTGGTCTTGAAACTTTAGAGTGATAGTGGAATTATGAGAAGAAACATTGCTGGCAATGTTCTAACCTCAAATATGCCACTGTGTAACTATGCAAAACAACTCCAGACTTTGGTTTCTCATGGGAGGATTGAACCCATAATGAGATCCAGGAAACTTCTCTAAGATAACGTGTTGCAGAGCTGGAGAGGTGGCTCAGGGGTTAAGCCTCTGCCTTGCAGGCGGAAGACCCTGAGTTCGGATCTTAGACTAGACGCCTACCGGGCAGAAGAGAGGGCGGCCTGTGTTTCTGGTCCTCGGGTGGAGACTGTGAATCCTGGGGCAGAGTAAACAAGGAGGAGATGGAGGTGTACATGGTGGTTCCCAAATTCACCCGTGGTTCTACACACACACACATACATATGTACACACACACGCATACACGCACACACGCACGATTGAATAAAAGCAATAAAAAATAAGATAATATGTTGCATATGTACATTACAGCTATAGAAATAATGGGGTTATGTCCATCAGAATATGAAGGGGCTGTCAGCAAATTTTTCTGGTAGGAGTTGTTTAGTTGACTTACTGCTATTAGCAGTATTGAGGAATAACCAGCTGAAGCCAAAAATAAGAGGGAGAGACAGAGACAGAGACAGAGAGACAGAGACAGAGAAAAGAACAGAAAGCTCATCATTTGGGGTATGGCTGTGGATATAGGCTCACAAGGCAGAGGACACCTTCAGATACTGTTCCACATTGTCTTGTTTTGTTTGAGACCAGATCTCTTCACTGCTGCTACATAAGCCAGACTGGCTAGCCCAGGCTTCTGGAGATTCTTGGGTCTCTGCTTCCCATTTCCTGCAAGTGCACAGGGATTACTTAGGTCACTGTGTCTGGCATTTACATGGGGTCGGAGTATTTGAACTCTGGTCCTCACTCTTCTGTGGCAAGCACTTTACCTATTGAGCTGTCTCCCCAGCCCCTTGATTGTTTTATCAGTAGGTGCTCAATAAAGATATATTTATTCTCCTGGGTCATACTTGCTTTGAATTCCTTCCCCACTTTACTCCTCTGTCCTTCTTTCCAATGGCAATTTCATTATCATTTACTGACCCTACTTATTACATAAATGACCAGCTTAGGCACACTTTTCTACTTTATTCTTTGACCATTATCCTGGCATTCACTTCCATATCAGCCTTTGTTGGCCACAGATATGAAACCCCACATTGCCGCTTTGTAGTCATAGGCACACAATTAATTAGTCAGTCATACTAATACCAAAAATAGATAACTGACAAAGAATTTTCCTGAGACCCAGCATTTACTTCTGCTGAAGTGGAAATTATGAGATAATTCAGCTTGTCCATATAACTTGGTCTAGGAAAGGGGAAAAATTAAAAATCTTTATATCTACAGGTACTTCGTATGCTTATGTAATATTAGTATAGCTGCTGCTCTACTATTTTAAGCAATGCAGGACCTGCTTTTCTCTTCAGCCTACCAACTTGGTCAATTGTAAAGCAACATGAAGTAAAGTATGTAGGTTGGGCCTTAACCCTCGCAATAAGCAGTCTGGGGCATCTGTTCATTTAGCACAGAGCTGACATGTGTGATTAGGTGACCACCAAGGCCAGCAGGAAGGGCATACATAACTTAAATATAAAGTCTATATGAGAGCACAGTTTCCAAACAGATGACATCTTGGGTTGTGTTCCCCAAACCAGAGCCTGAGATGTGGACTCTTGGTAAGAGAAGTGCTTTTCAGAGGAACCTGTCTACAATGGAAGCAAAAAGAGAGAGAAGGGAAGAAGACAAGGAGACACAGACTCAAGGAAGTCTAGTTTCAGTCTGGTCCTACAAAGTGCCACAAATATAACCAGCACAGGCATCAGTCTATCATGGGAGGAAAGCTGCTTCAGAAGAAAGAACCCTACAAATATTGCTGAGGTGTTGGTGTAACTTTTGGACAAAGAAGGCAATCCTCTCGGAAACCAACAGTAGTGCAATAGCAGAAGCAATACAGTGAGTGGAACATAGGGTCCTATCTAGGTTTTAGAGGATTTGTGTAAGAGAATTTCCTCCAGTGGTTGTAGCTTACTCACATTTTTGCTGTGAGAAAATACTAGGCCCACGTAGTTTAGGGTACAATTATTTGGCTTATGTATCCAAAGGGGATATAGTCCATTTATGACAGAAAATGCATGGTAAAAAGAATGAATGAAGGCAGAGCTTCAGGACAATTCAGATCACTGTAGCCATCAGGAGGCAGAGAAAGTAAGGAAATGAAAAGTGCCAAGCAAAACTTCAATGCTTGTACCTTATCATAGCCTTCATCCTTCAAGACTCTACCACTTAAAGGTGCCACTGCCTTTTCAAACATTAGTATCAACCAAGAATTGAGTTCAAGGTCAGCCTGAGCTACATAGTGAGACTGTCTTAATGAAATGCACACACACACACACACACACACACACACACACACACACACACACCCTCTGGTGTCAGGATATTCAGCTAATAGGTTTATCATTGGATAGTCTCAAATCAGGTCAGCAACTGTTACATGCATTAATCACATGACCTGGAACGGAGATGTCAGTAATGTTCAGTGCTCAGGAGCCACTCCATGACTTTCCTTTACAGTAAGGAAGAAGAGATTTCCTGATGGGAGGATAGCACCAGAAGAAAAGAAGATTCGGGGAGAGACAGAGATAAACATCCCCTGAAGATGCAAACGCAACTGTAATTTTAATGTTTTGTTTCCTTGACTACACAAATCTGAGAACGCTCATGTATAAAGTGGGAATGCTAATACATGCTTTACTAGATTGTTTGAAGACTAAAATAGATAATTTATGGGTAAAGATGTTGTGTAAAATGGAATATGCTTCCAAAATTATAGTATGATGTTGTTATGAATTATTGTTTATTCATTATGGAGAATTTTCTAAGCATGTATGCATTTTGGATTAGTTTTTAAAATGGTAAAAATAAAATGTTTAATGCCAGCCTTCTCAAAGCATGCAGTCAAATAAATCCACCACACCATACTGAAAAATAAAAAGCAAGTATAAAGCATATATAGTCCAAGGAAGCAGCTTTGACCAGAGGTGGTGCTGTGTTCCTCAGTTTCCTCTTCAAAACTGATGCTCTGTTGAGAGAGACTTGAGACTCTTAAGAGAGGTGCCAGCCCTGCACCATTGCCCTCCTTCATTCTGAGAAATCCTAAAGATCCCAGCATATTTGCAGCTGTGTTGGGAAATGTGCTAGTCACGCCTCGGCAATTTACGGCCAATTTTCCCTTAATAATAGAGAATGGCGCGTGGTTCAATCACTTCACAATCTAAATACTTGTTCTTAAGAATAGTGGAGAGACAGCACAATAGTTTTCTTCTGTTTCTGAAAGAGAATTAATTCAATATTGTGTATCTTTGAAGAAAAACATTTAGATGGCTCTAAGTGGGAGGAAGTTAGATTGATAAGGAAAATATTCAGAAAGCCATGCATTTTAAATGCTACCTGAAATCTGCCTATGAGAGATTCAGAGACTGACCTGAAGACCATGACACAGCATAACTAAAGGAAGAATAAGTGGAAAAGACAAGACAGGGAACAGAAGTCAAGCAAAGGGGAAGCTAGTAACTTAGAAAAGCTAGTTTGTAAATTCAGGACAACAATGAGTTAAATGAGAAACATTCAACAGGAAGATGCCAAACTGGTCCTGGCCAGAAACTCACACATTCACCAGGCTTTTCTTCTTGGGACTCTCAAAGAGGAAGCCAAAAGGTCAGCTTCAAAAATGGATCATGTGTATAAATACAAGGAAGGAAATTGCTTACAGTCTGCAGAGGAAGAGATAAAGCTAGAATCCCAAGGATGGTGGACTCTGTATGGAACCTCTCTGAATTCCCGCAGCCTGTCAAATCTTTCAGTTCTCTTCCTACATCTTTGCTTATCTTTTCTCATTTTATCAGATCATATCTTATCATTTCCTTGGTTTCCACAAAGGTGAACCTAGAGCCAAGAATTTAGTGCAAGATTTTATTTGGAAGTGAATCCTTGGAAGACACCAGAGAAGAAGGGAAATAAGTTTGATGGCAAGGATCTTCTAAGGGTTTCTGAGCAGGTGACTGTGCAAGGATTGTGGACTGATTAGACTATGTTTCAAAGGCAAGTGCTGGAGTGTTTATCCATCAGTCCACATCCCTCATTAGACTCATTCCTTGGAGGTGTCTCCTGAATGTCCTTGAGTTCATAGCACTTCTCTTCTCTTAGATAGAGAGACATGGACAGTTGAGTAAAGAAGACAGTGAAACCGTCGGTGACATCCACTGAGGGCTGAGGAACCTGGGGAGAGGATTGGGCTACAGATAAGCTCTGCCACAGCACTTCAAATATCTCTTCTTTAATCCAAGGATTTTTCCCTAGTAACTCAACAGTCTTCTATTCTATTCAGGAGCACCCATGATACCCAGAATCATTTGCATGTATTACCAATGTATTCAAGGTATAATTATTATTATAATGATGCAAATAAATAAGTGCTGTGTAAATTGTACTTATGCAAATCAATGAAATATAAATGTATGAAGAACATGCTTCATTGAAAAATGACTTGAATGCTTCGGAATCCTTTCATGAAAGCAAGCTGCTGAGATAGGTTTGGCTTGAAAAATTAAGTGTTGGAGAAATTGTAGCAAGGAGAGAAGTTTATTCAAACGACTGCTTCAATAGCCACCTTAATTCTTGCTTCTGAGCAAAGAAATTGAAGTTTTGACTCTTATAGTATCAGTTAGGGGCACAATATATTAAAAGAAACAACACATCAAGCCAATTAGCAGACCTAAAGTCAGAGAAAGAACATTGCTTTACATCAGAGATTGGCAAATGAATGTCAATTTATATGCTTTAAATTAAATAAGGTGTTTAAGGCATATATAAATCATTCTTATTACCCCCTGATTTCAGATTTTTTTCAATTAATCAACCAACTACTATCCTTGGGGATGTTGCATGAGACTTGCTTCATTCGTATCCTCACCTTGGAAAATGACGCTGTGGGTTTTATTTAAGCTTCCCAGGAAAATTATGGTACAAGAAGTAAACAGTTCTTTGATAGTGTTCAAATGGGGATAAAGAGCAATGTTGGCAACCATTTGGCCTGATTATAAGCAAACATCAACCAAAAAGATATCTAAGCACATTAAGTAAAGGTTTAGAAAGATAAATGCTAAAGCTTGGTTGTCACACATGCATTAAGCACTACAGTTACAAGACCAACAATACAACTCTAGGAAGAGAAAGGAAGCAGATAACAAACTTTTAAACTAATTTTTAATGAAAGCTGCCATCTAAGTGTTTGATATACAGACACAAAATTTATGTTCTTGCTATTCTGTCTCCCCTCTTATCAGCTTCTTCTCTTCATTCTCCTTTACCTTCACCAATCCAGTCATGTCCCCCCATCCTCATGTCCCTCTGCATGTGTGGATTCCCAGGGTCCTCGGGGTGCCTATACTAGTAAGGAACAAGGACTGTGTGGTAGAGTTAGTACTCACAGGTGAGGAAGCGCCCCTTCACTTGTCCAGCACCTGCCCCAGAGATTCTCTCTCAGTATAGTTGTTTCTCCTGATCGTCCAAGGGGGGATGCTGGTATGTCAGCAGTTTTGGAGTTCTAGTGGGGGCAATATCATCACAATGAACTCCTAGATACAGCAGCCCTATCATGACTAAACTGTCATAGCTGGCAGAAGACCTCCCCAACTTTAATCTGTTATATTCTTACCACCCCATCTTCCACAAAGTTTCCCTGAACCATGGTATAGGAAAGTATTTTGATAGCCTGGTTAGGGCTGAACTTTCCAAGATCTCCTATATTCTGCACTCTGGCCAGTTGTAGTTTTCCATCTTGTTGATCTTCCAATGCAACAGGGTGCATCTTGGTCGAGGGCTCAGAACTTTTCTATTGGTATAATAAGAAGCATTTAGCTAGTAGTTTACTACAAATATTTGCAGTTAACTTTAAGAATCATAAAGACATTAGACTGTAGATACTTAAACTCTTAAAAGGTAATGTATGGGGACTACTTAGAGTTCCACTGTGTTGTCCCAAAGCAGATTATCTGCTGCTTTGACTACCTGGACATTTGTTACTTCAGAGAGATTTGGTACTTGGATCTTCAGATTGGCATGATTTTGAACCACTGAAGTTAGGTACCAGGCTACGTCTCACAACACTACCACTGACTTCCCCTGGGTATATTCTTATTAGACAGGAAATGTGCCAGAATATCAATGTAAACGTAAAAGGTTTGGGATTTTAGAATGTCTTGAACTTTCAAAAGAGCAAGGTAACCACAAAGTGGCCTCGTTCACCGTGACCGCAAGTCATCCATTTGGCAATTACGTGAAGTGTCAAGTGAACACTGTTGTGTTTCTGGACATTGGTGCATAAAAAAGAAATTTTCCAGTAAAGCTAAAAGTTTCTTCAATTTATTCCCCCAGGATAATTCAGAAATAATTAAAGCTAATCTATAAAGTGGCATGAAATTCAGTAAAAGAACAGAAACATCTGTGATGTTAATTTCTCAGAAATATTAAGTAACTTACTGGATTTGATTTTCATACTAGTTAACTTTTTTTAAACACAAATTTGAAGCACAGTATCTCCTTTTTCCCTTTAATGGTACAGATCTGTTTCTAATTCTGTGCTGTGATGTTGTGTTTCTAAGGCTGTGATAAAATACAGTATTTCCAACTTGGCCTGGTGAACTGCCCTATTTGGGTTCTGCTCAAGTCTCTCAGCACTGTGGGAGGTCTTGCATGGGCATCCTAGCTAGCATAGCCTTACCTACATCCAGCAGTGGTTTTTCACTATCATTTGACTCTAGGGTACTCTCTCCGACTGAATCTACACTCACAGGATGAACCAGGAGTGCCTGGGTCTCTTTAAAGAGAGACATCTGGAGTTTGGAAGAAATGCAGGTTTGTGTGGTCAACTCCCAATCCTCGGAACCTATATGTTACGAACCATGAACCTATATGTTATGAGCTATGCCAGAAGCATGGATGGGATGGACACACATGTGTCTTCAAACAGTATCTTAATTTATTAAATACCAATAAACTTTTAAGTGATGTCAATTTTGATGGCCTTTGTTACGATTACTGTTGATTACCAATTTCACAGGATCACGAATCACTAAGGAGAGAAATCTCCAGGCAAACTTGTGACATATTATTAACCTTTGGGCATGCCCAGGTGGGATCATGCTGATTAGCTAATTGAAGTGGAAAGATTTACCCAACCCTAAAAATAGATCACGCCATTATCTGGCCTTGGATTCTGGACTTCATCAAAAGAAGAAATCTAGCCAAGCACTAGTATTCAGTGCTGTCTTTGACAGATCTCATCTGCAGATGTGACCAGCTACTTCTAGCTCTGCTGCCTTGACTTCATCATAATAGACGGTACCTTCTGTGAGCCACAATACACTGTTCCTTCCTTAGGTTGCATTTGCCAAAGTATTTTATCATGCATCAGAATAGTATTTAAGACAGTTTCAATTCACCAAATGCCACTGATTTCATTTCACAGACTTGACCCCTAGTAATCATAGCTTCTTTTATCCCAACTTTAATTACTAATTAATTACTTAATTACTAATATTTACTCTCAGATCACACAGAACAACTTACATAATCATATGTGTATGTATAATCATGTATGTATATATACCTGTATATGTCACATAATGACAATGAAATGCTGAAGAGACAACTCTCAAAAGAAGTACTGGCAACTGATACACATGCAGCGAGAACCACTGCATGTATTTGTTGATATGATATGATATATGATATAATATGATATAATTATGTGATATTAGCAATGTTTAAAAAGATGGCTCAAGATACAGAGCTAGTGTGGAGAAACAGTAATTTGAGTGAAACTTGTCAAGTCACAGGGTCCTCCCAGGATGAAACCCTAGAGACAGCACTAAGAATTTGTCATGTATTGATTCTGTTGTATACACCAGGTGGGTTCTACCATGCCTCAGTGCAAGGTTTCCCTCTTTTGACATAATCCAGTTAAGGCGCTACATCATTCATCAGTCTGGTATGTTCTATTAGTTCACTGGCCTGATTTTCCTGATATGTTTTTGATGTACCCATATATATACAGATATGTATATCTGTTTCTGACTTCTTTCAAATGGTTCACAGGTGGTGTTATTTTGTTTGCATAATAAGTTTTATAACTAGCCTGTGCCTTGTTGTTTGTGCTTGGCAGATGGTGACTATTTACATGTACTACAAGATGAGGTATCATTTAGCCTTAGCATTTGCACTCAGAATGCTGCAAACTGCTCTTTTATGAAATGGAGTCACTGAGGGCAACACAGAGCTGGGAAGCCCCTGTACTAACCAGTATGCAGAGAGTTAGAGCAGGCCTGATCTCTACACTGTATCTATACTGTTAAACATGCAAGAAACAAAAACGATAACCCAAAGTTTGATACTTAAAAAGGCTTTAGAATTTGGAGTTACAAGAAATTGGAAGTCTTTCATAGTACCTTAGAATGAAGATTTTTCTAACCTTACCTTCTCTTACCTTACTCTACTGAGAATTTATCACACAGAAAACTTCTTCCAAAAAAAAATGCAATTGTCTAAAGCCAGCTCTCAAGGAATCTCACGAAATTACCAGAAAAGATCAACTTGCAAAGAAAACCCTGGGAGTTTTAGATGTTCAACTTGACAATCAAAGGCTAAGTCACACACCTGTGAAGAAAGGCAAACCTGTGGAAGCCCGTAGGAGATTATCTAAATTATTTGGGAAGATCTATCCCATAGAGTGTGAGACTATTCTCTGCACAAGAGAAAACTGGGTGGCTTTGGCCAACTATCGAGTTAGAAAATGTGTCCTATCTCAGCTCTTCCTATGAACATGGTGTGACCAGGTCCCTAGCCCCCACGATATTGATATAACCTCCTCTGCCATCACTTGTAACCTAGAACCATGAACAGGAATAAACTCTTTGTCCCTATGAATATTTTGGACCAAGTTTTATTTAGAGAAGCACGAAGATGAAATTAAAACCATGATATACCAGAGAAGCAGAGTGTTGCTATGAGACAAGGACACACACCAACCTAGACAAATGCTTCCTCTTCTGAGATTAACTGCAACTTTCCTGGAACACATCTCTGCAAAACTGGATGACCTTCTTCACTCAGAAGTTCATTTTCAACTAACTCGTAGATGACTCCTAAGGATCTGGGAAAAAACATTGGTCCAGGTTATTATCTGGGCTGTTTCTTAACATTCATTCTCTTCTCCTTTACCATTGCCTGCATCCCCAAGTTCTCCTTTCTAGGAAAGAAGTTCAGCTTCAACCTTTGATTCTTCTTTGATTTTCATATTTCACTTGGCTCAAATACTCATGTATCTTAATGAATTTATGTGCCTTTTTCTCCTGTTAATTTGTGAACCATCAATGCGTTTTAACAGGCTTTTGGTAGAGGTTGGTGAGTCTTTCCTTTAATCCTTATTAATAAGAAAAGACATTTAGTTAAAATGGCCAATCAACTCATTTTAAAATTGATTGTCAGGGATTATCCAGGTAGGCTGACATCATCATTAGACAGTGGAAGAGACAGAAAAGGCTAAAAGACCATGTGCTATAATGGGGAAAAGAGATGGAAAGGGAACCAAAGAACATAGGCTACCTCTGAAGGCTTGAAAACAAAACAATAAATTCTCCATTAGAACATTCAGAAAGAAATGCAGTCTCGATCTTAGACTTGTTCCCATTTAGAACTTCTGACTATTACAAGTAGAAAATAATACATTGATTCTCTGTCAAGCCCCCAAGTTGCAATTGGAAACTAAAACACTTAGGTGTTTACTATTGGGTCTCACAGACACTGAGCAGGCTCTGGGTAGAAAGGATACTCTTAGAGGATAGATGTGGCCAGAAGTAAGCAGGGATCTGTGGAGTGGCCCAACTGTATGTATGGAGTAGAGGGCCTACAGGCCTGGGTCAGCTGCATACATAGAAAGAGAAGGCTCGCTCACTTCTATTCAGCCAGCTGGGAGGATTGGATAGGCCAGGATGTTGGAAGAGGACAAGCCCTCGGGTCTTGGAATGAAAACAGAACTGTGCAAACAGAAAATGGGAGGGGGGGTAGATCAGGGAAGTTCTGGAAGCGCTATTCCACATCAATCCCAATCCTGGCTAAACTATGTCCACTAAAAGTTTTGCATGATTTTTCTTGTGGAAAGAGGCAGAGGAATAAAGGCATGTGCTTGTAGCAACGCAGGGTTGTAAGGGCAGTTGCAACCCACCACTGAAACCCTCTCAGGGAAGGCCACTCTTTGTCACTCTTCTGCCTTATTCTTTTGAAATGAAGTTTCCAATCAAACCCCAGTTTTTCCAGTGGAGCTAGTCTGGCTCTCCAATTCCCAGCCTCTGCCTTCTGAAGCTAGAATTTGGGTCATTACACCACACCTCCCTGACATCTACTTGGGATCTGGGCATGTGAATAGCAAGTGCTTTAACTGAACCACTGAACCATCTCCCCAGCTCCAGGCTCTTTTTGTAACAAATCTTAAGAATTCTGAAGCACGATTTCGAAGAACGAGGTTCCACATCCATCTCCTGGAAGAACATTATTCAATTTTTTAAGTAGCTCAAGTTGTAACATTTAAATTGCTGCCTGAATAACTACTTGACTTTGCTATTTTGGGACACAGTAGTAGCCCTAAGGTCATCATCCACAGTGACAACAGACTGTCATTTAGACCCTTTCCTGACTGCGTCACATTGGAAAAAATTGTGAACTGGACACATGTGATTTAGCCTCGGTCTAAAGCAATGATTTTCCATATCTGGTCTCTGCACCACCAAATCTGTTTTACCTGCTACCTTAGTTTTTTTTTTTCCCCATCACTGTGATAAAACATCCTAACAAATGCGACTTCTGGGAGAAAGGGTTTATTTGGCTCACAGATCATGACAAAGTCTATCATAATAGAGAAGTTGAGGCAGCAGGAGCTGACACAGTCAAGAAGCAGAAACAAACAAGAGAATGGTATGTTCAGCATACATTTTCTATTTTATACAATCCAAAATTCCACCCCAGAGAATGGACCTCCATGGTGGATAATAATCAAATAATCAAAATAATCCCCTACAGGCATGTCCAGATTCTAATGTAAACTATGACACTTCGCAGGTGTCAATGTGATATTAATAGTGACCATCATACCTGGGAACTTTCTAGTACATTTGGACTATAGAATTTCAGGCCTCTTCCCAGCCTTACTAATCTAAAAGTCCTGGGTTAAGACATGCAGTTTCAGTTTATCAAACTCTCTCTACAGGATCACAATGCAAGCTAATGACTGAGCTCCAATGTTATAGATAAAGGATCTTTTCATAAGATATACAATGTACCTAAGATTCATCCACACCTTTGTGTGTATCAGTGGTTTATCCTTTCTGTCAATCATATGTGTCACATTTCAACCATCCACTTTGCAGAGGTTCATTTCTATTTGGGGGCAAATTATGATCAAAGTTCCAGTAAACACATTGCACATGTGTATTCAAGGGATGTTTCATTGTGTAAACAGCCAGGAGACTGGTGGTTATATGTACTGAACTTTGCAAGCAGTTATCAAAATATTTTCCAAAGGGCTTTCCCATGTTTTATTTCTAGCAGAAGGGTATGACAGACCCTTTTCATTCGCATGGAAGTTCTGAGTGCAGGTTACCCTTGACTTCCCAACTGAATGAACATTTCTGTTTTCAGGTCACTTCTATCACTTTCAGCCAAGGCATTTGGCCTAATGTAAGAAGTCTCTAATTAATATAGCTCTCATTCTCTGTATAATTACCAGAAATACGTGTTGGGTTTTACATGCATCCATGTAGACACTATACTCAGAAGACACTATTCTAGGATCTAAAGGTATACATTTATCCAAAAACAAGTCCTCAAGGGATTCTAGACTCTGTGCTATAATAAGCCATGGAAAATTCAGGATATATTCTGCCTTAGTGAGGTAACATGTCCTAGAACTCTGTGTACCTCCTAAAATAAGATCCAGCCCACTCTTACGACAATGAGAAAGAAGTGTATGGCTGTCACCCACATATGGATGGTTAATGTTCACTTTGGGTGATGGGTATCACTTTTATGGCTATATTAGTACCTGGTATGTCTTTTATGTTATGTAAGAATTATCTCTGAGAACATTTGAGCTTTCTAGCTGAAAGATATTTTAGCAACAATTATTCCGGTCACCTAAAGGAAACGAGCCACTATTTGTTGCGAAGCAGACTCTTTGATAAAGGATTGTCGCTCTCCTCAGAAATTTAAGGTTGAGCATTACCTTCTGTGAAATTGTTCTCCAATAAGGTAACTGGAGTCATGCTATGAATAAGACTCCCTTGTCAGTGAACAAAACATAGGCCTACTTGAGACCTTAATTTAGGACATTCGTCAGAGATAGAACCAAGAGAATATCATTATAACAACCTCTCATTAGCTTCAGTACTTCAAGCAGGGTTTCTACAGCACTGCCTGGGGAAGTGCTTTTTCTGAGAAGCACAGTGTCCACTTGCCTCTAATTCTCATCTGCACCTTCAGCACACTGAGGAAAATGGAAGACCCTGTATGACTCCCCATTTTGATGTCCAGGACAATCTGTGGAGTCATTAACAAAAGTTACCGATTCTACTAAAAACTTGCCTTATCTAGGTATGATACTGTTCACCTGTAATCCTAGCACTTGGAAGGCAAAGGCAGGATCCTGAATTGAAAGCCAGCCTGGGATCTAGAGCATTACTATCTCAAAAAGCAAAGGAAAATAAATAATCAACACATTTCTAATGTGGGAGATCTCTTAATGTAAAATTATATTTTAATGTGTCCAGATTTTAATTTAGTTGAGAATTAAAGAAAAATATACCACGACAAAATCATGGAGGTATTTCCTCTCTGTTGTAAACCAACATTGATCTCTGTGGGTTCTTTACCGACTGTCTAATTTGAAACAGAGGGTTGGACTGGGTCATTGCTCAATGTCCACTGTACTGACATTAATCTCTGGAAATAAAGACAAAGTGAAAATAACCAAGGATGTTCAGTCTAGTCCAGTTATAATGTAACAGATGATTGTCTGCCTCACAACCCTATAATATTCTGTATAACCATGCGCTTTAAGTAAGAAAGGTTTTCTAAAACAAATTGAAAGTGATTTTAACTTTGGGCAAATAGTGAAAGCATTGACAAGTTGAGTAGATGGCTCTATTGGTAAAATTGCCTCACAAGCATGAAGACCTGAGTCTGACCTGAAGCATATATAAATGCTGTATATTGTGGCACATACTTGTAATTCTAGTGCTAGGGTGATGGATCCAGAAGGGTCCATAGGACACTCTGGCCAGACTGTCTAACATAATTGACAAGCACCAGGGCAACAAGAGACTGTCTCAAAGGAGATGATGGTGGTCTTGAGAGTGACACCCAAGGTTATCCTCTGGCCTACACACCACACACACACACACACACACACACACACACACAATACACACACTACACTTGTGGGCATGTGCATATGTGAATATATACATAAATGCATGCACACACGACACTGAGAATTATGTGTGTTTATCTATGTAGAAATATGTGTGCATATGTGTGTATATCTGTGTGTGTATCCAAAGGTTTCTTCCCTCTTCTCTCATCTTCAATAAAATCTCTGCTTGTACCTCTCAGCCTGTTCTGGTTTCAGTCTTTGAATCTTGGACACAAGAACCTCAATGAGCAGCCACTCCATAACAGTCTTTTCTTGCTATTCTTTCTTGGTTGCTGTGAGTTTACAAAATGTAGTGTTTCAGACAGTCTTTGATCTTTGTCTTCTTGCTTTCCGGGGGATGTTGGACTTAGCTCAGCTTTTCCTCTCTTGTTGAATGGGCCTCCTGGGACTCTTCTTCCTGTTCCCTTTTTCCTCAGCACTAAACTCTTGGCCATCATCTGAGAACCATCTCTACCAAGTGTACAGCCCTGAAATCTGTCCATCTTTAAGAGTAGCATTCAGTAAAAAGATTTCTTTTGAATTTTAATGCCACGTTTACAACCAGTTGTCAAATAATTTCATCATAGATATTTTCTACAAGCTTAAAAAATCAGAGTTAATCCAAAAATTCACTGAACTGGAAACTAAGAAGCTTAAAAACAACATTAAAGTGGTGGATCAGTAAATGGTATGGCTAAAGGTTTGCTCTTAGGAAAAGAGAACATGAAGTTTTGATGATAGAACATCACACTCTGGCAAACCAGGATGATGGTAATATTTTGGAGCTATTTGGGGAGAATTGGAGGAAATCAGTTCTTGATGAAAGGAAAGATGGGGTGTTTTGCTTCTTTTCATCAGGATTCTCATCTCAGTATCATCTCTGCTTCGTTTCACATGTAGCAAAAGACCTGGGTCCTTCCCTTGTTTTCCTAGTGTTAGTTACACATCACCTCTTCGATTTCTTGGTTTATTTTTTAACTTGGAAAGGTTTTTATTTCTCCTTCATTGGTAAAAGACAACATTGCAATATTCTTGGATAAGTTTTGTTTTTTTTCTGCTTATAAGCACATGAGTACTTCTCCCAGCTTCCTTCCCTCCCTCCTTCCTTCCCTTCACCATTCCCTCCCATTCCCTCTGACCCTTCCACCCGTATGCTTCTATGGTCCTCAGGGTTCACTCTGGCTTGCTTAGTCTCCTACTGACTTTTTGAGAAAAATCATCAGTGTAAGGAGCTTGGACATTGAACTTCAAGAGGGACACCTAGGGGGATTGTACTATTGGGTAAAATACTCCTTAGGGCATGAAATAATTAAATACACATTGAGCTTCAAGAGGGACACCTAGGGAGATGGTCATTTTTGGTAAACGACTTATTAGGACATGTAATAGTTAAAAGCAGGTGTCAATTTGATAATTGAAGACTGGAGCTCTAGCACATTTGTAAAGAAAATAGTAGTTGCGTTAAGCCTTGAGCAACTTGCAGAAGATCGTCTGACTGATGGGGAACACCCAGCCTTTGGTGGGCAGAATTAGTCCTTGGGCAAGTGAATAAGATGGGCCCAACTGCCTTAATAAAGTTTAGAATTCTTCAGCACAAGATTGGAAATGCTGAGATGTTAGATTCTTCAACTGAGTTGCTAAGAACATGAATTCCATGAATATGAGCCCATTGCCATATTTCTTAACCAGTCCAGTGAGTTGGCATGCTTCTACACACTTGGGCAGACATGCTGCCTGGCAAGCAAGGTTTGGCTTTTCTCTCAGAAGCCTTTGGTTATGGTGTGGCTAGTTTCCTGGGCCCCCTGGTATTGGTATGAACTTTCCTGCCAAGCTGGACTTGTAACTATAACCAGACAATCATAAGACAAAATAAAATCCTTTTCCCCTTTTTACTATTTGGCTGTGAATTTATGGACAACAAGCAAGCAAAATGCAAGAAGTGCTGTGGAAAGACAGCATGGAGGAAACTCCACCTGAGGAGCTCTGGCCCACAAGGCACCACGGAGTATCACTCTTTCAGAGATGGGGGTGGTCCCATGTAGATAACTGATGAGTTAGTTTGTCTGATTCCTGGGTAGCAAGAGATGGGGAAGGGTTTGGCCCTTTAGAGAACATGCGTCCCTACTATAGAGATCAGACGCTTACAGCTAGACTTCTTGGCAGCATCACAAACTCCTTGGGGAAGTGAGAATTACAACTTTACAGGCAGGCTTTCAGCAGGATGCCTGTCATTGTTATATCAGCTGTGAGGATGGAGAGGGAAGAAGGCTGACGCAGGTAGCAGAACCTCAGAAGCCTCCAGCCCAAACCCCACAACCAACTCCCAGGAAAGCATTTATCCACTGTCTTGAAGCCAAACCCATGATTTCTGCACCAAAAGCAGGAAACATAACCTTACATAAAATAGAATCAGAAATAAAATCAATATATGTTAAAATATACGACATATAAAAAGTAATTGCCCAAAGTCCCAACCGAAAGCTTAGAGCAATTGCAGCTTGGAAAACCATTCCAAATTCTGCAGAGATAATGTCAGTAGTCACTGCCTATTATTTGAATGCTCAAATGCACCAGAATAAATACCTTTCTTGGACCAGCAGGATGGCTCGGTGAGTAAAGGCACCTGTGCTCAATCCTAGCTCAGAGATCACAAAGTGGAAGGTGAGAACCAATTTCTGACAGCTGTCCTCTGACCTCCACAGGTGTGCCTTTGTGTGCATGTATGTTCTCTGTGTTGCTCAAAACAAAAATTTTTTGAATGTCATTCTTTAAATGTTTCATCCAACACTAAGACTGAGGCAAAGCATGTAGAAAACTTACATAAAGAAGTCAGCAGGATGAAGAAAATACTATATTTGGTTTTGGGACCTTGGAAGCCAGCTTCTCTGTGACTACATCTGAATACAGCCAACTTCCTAAGAGCTTTTTTTTTTGCTTGTCACCCACCTTTGTGCCATTAGAAGCCTGTTAATTACTATCTGAGTAACAATGGAAAACAACACCATTGTACTGCTGATAAAAAGACTGTTGGAATAGGTTTCATCAAAAACGCAATGATTTTAATTGACTTTGTTTGCTTCCAAAAAGAAATAGATATGCATAGTCACGGTGAGATTTGCCCCTGTTAATAGAGATGTGGCACTAATTTTGGATGAAAATTAAAGTTTGCTACACTAGCCTGTGACACACAGAACCAGGCTTGTGAGTTTCTTTTATTCCTCTTCCTGTTCAGGTTTCCCTCCTGGGACTCAATAAAGGACTTTGGAACAGGTAAAAAGCAAAGCATTATTCCAGAGCTTTATCCCAACTGCACTTTGGAAAACAGATCTGCAGGCTTTGAACCAACAGGCAGTAAGTCACTCAGCTCATTTTCTCAGAATTACCGCCACATGGTTACTTTCGCCTCCCCATAACTCTTTAGCCGTGGACAGTAACAAATGCACGGAAACATTTTCTTCTCTGTGCTCAGAAAGCTACGCCTTCATGAATATCTCCTCTATAGCTATTTCCTAATCCAATTTTTTCATGTCAGAGCTAGGGATTTGTGTGACAGCATATTACTGAATTTTCATAAAGCAGGGCTTAGCCACAAAGTCCTTTCTTCTAGATAGTTTTGATGTCTACCTTTACACGTTAAGTCTGTGACAAAGCAACCACACCCCCATGTCAATGGGGGAATGGTCTAGCTGAAGTCCTGATGTATAAAAGAAACCTTAGGGGTGTTTATTAATGATGAGTAGTTCCTAGTCCTTGTTTCTACCTGAGGGAGGAATTACCTGATAAAACATTCCATCTACTTATCTAGCCAACAAATATTTATTGTATATCAACTGTTTTGTGAGCAATTGGTATATGTGGCTATAGCTATGAGCAAAATGCTTCATGTTCCTTGACCTTAATAGATATTTTGTATTGAATAGCAAGTAAGATTGAAAGTAGGCATTGAAGCAAGGACATTTATGAAGTGGGTTCAGGTCATGGTGCCATGAGGAACATATGCAGAGGGCAAATAGAAGGAATACTTAAGGGAAGACAGCTATACAAGGCCTTTATACAAGGATGTGATATTCAATGTAGGCAGGAGCTTCAAAACATGGTACCTAAATGCTTTAGACTTGTATCAGCTATTCTTCTCTGTTGTTGTCAGACTCAAGCAATTTAAAGGAAAGAAACGGAGGTTTATTCAACTTCCAGTTCCAGAGGTGAGATAGAGTCCACTATGGTGTTCAGGCCATGGCTAACTAGCAGAAGCTGGAGGCAGCTTGGGTGATGACAGACTTCATGGAAACTGAGAGTTACAAACTTCAGGTGCTAGAGCAGACTTCTTTCAGAACGGGGTGGGATTAACCAAGCTCAAGACCCACCCCCTGTGACTGCCTTCCTCCAGCAAGGTGCCATGACTTTCCCAAAAAACTGAAGATTCAAACACATGAGCCGGTGGGGGACAGCTCACATTTCAAACCATAACAGCACTCCTACCATTGAGAGTGAAGTCTGTTCTCATCTCTGACTGCTCAACAGACAAAGTACATAAGATGCTGTGCCAAATCCCTGGCTCAGCCTTAAGGAACTGGCAGCTTCTACTCCTAGTCTTTAGAAGGATGCAGAGTCTAGAAATGTGGTTATGGTGCTATAAGAAAGCCCACCAGCTAAAGAGAAGGTGGGACCTTCTGTACTTCAGTCCCACATGCTAGCATCCTGCCACAGATCATTACTAAGAGTGGAGACCACCTCTGCCACTGCAAATGGAGCCCTGGCTTAATGGGATATCAGAATCTTATGAAGGAGTTACTGAGTCCTGGGCTGCCCTTCAGGCTGTGTGCTGCATGTGTGGTGACTGCAGACCTATGCGAACATGTTTTTGTTGAGGGAAAGGACACTATATCAGCTTCTCATTGCTGTGACAAAATGTGTGAGTAAGTCAAGGTGAAGGGGAAAGATTTATTCTGGATCACTCTTTGTACAGTTTCAGAGCATTCACACTGCACTTCTTTCTTTGGGGCCTGTAGTCAGGTTGAGGCAGAGAAATCTGAGCTGAACAAAGCTGTTGGTGATAGCCACTAAAGTACAAAGGAAGGGAGGGAGAGAGGGAGAGAGAGAGAGAGAGAAAGAGAGAGAGAGAGAGAGAGAAAGATGTTCTCTAAAGGCACAATCCAAGGGCCTACTTCCTCCAGTTAGTTACCACCTCCTGTAATTTCCACTACTTCTCCATAATGCCATAAAATTATGTAGCCATCAATGAATTAAGTTAGAGCCTCACGATCCTGCCACCCCCAAACACTGCTGCAAGGGGGACCAAGTGTCCAACACCTAAGCCTTTGGGAGACATCTCATATACAAATCATTTTTTAATAATTTCTAAAACTTTTTCCCTAGTTTTATAAGCATATTGAGTACTTATTCCTCTTCCTGTCCCTTCATCAATCCATCCCACTCCCTCCACCCTACTTCCTGTCAGCTTCTATGGACCCCAGGGTTCCTTCTGATTTGTCTAATTTTGTTGGGATTCAGGTCTCTGAGGCATACCAAGTGGCCCCTCTTCAGGCCGCCCCACTGATAGGTCATTACCTTTCATTCATCCAGCCCTAATCCCCAAGGTTTCTACTGCATGTAATTATCTCTCCTGAGATCTTTTCTAGTCTATGGGAGCATGTTGGTGTGTCAGTCTTTATGCAAGTCTGGTAAGGACAAGTCTCATAGCAGTGAGTTTCTGAATGAAGCAGCTCTGCCTTGAATGGAGTACGTTGTCAACAGTGGACTTTTCCTCTAGGTTTTTAACAATCTTACCACCCCCCTCTTTTGAAAGGTTCCCTGATCCTTAGGATGAGGAGGGATTAGATGGGTTTGTTTCTGGATGAGCATTGAAAGGTTGCCAGTACTCCACATTCTGACTGGCTGATTTTGTCCACTTCACTGTTCTTCCACTGCCCTAGGCTGCATCCTCTCAGGGTGTTGAGTTCCTCTACTTTTGTTGTAGAAGACGACTTCTAAGCTAAGTGCTGAGTGCTCTCCCAATCTATGGGCATAATGACAGGTATTTACAGAACAGTTTGGTGTATGTCACATACGAATCTTAATCCGGTGACTGTAAGGATGGAAGTTTTGCTGACGAGTGATACATCCAGTGAAAGAACCACCTTGGAGCCATGCAGGTACCTGCTAACTTCAGACCCACAGCACTTTGGTGACCTCAGTTCACCTTTCCCACAGTGCCTTTGTGTACATTCTTGGGAGAAGACAAAGAGGAAGCAAAGCCTGCTGTGTTTCCTTCTTAGACAGTCAGAAAGCCAATGCTTGGTCAGGATTTACTTGGTAACTCCAAGTTCCCTCTCATTTCTAGGATGAGCCGATTAAGTCATTTTGTTTCATGAGCATTGAAGGGTTTCAGTTGATTTTTCTCCTGGCAACATTTAATTCTGGTGAAAAGAAATCATGAAAATATTGATGGAGAGCAGCAGTATCAATCCATCAGCCGTTATTTATTAGCGATGTGTTGTGTAACAAGTACAACTCATAAATTTAATGAAATGCAATGTCATTAATCACTCACCATTTATAATGAAGGCCCATAGAACTCAGTGGAACATTTTCTTCTTGCAATCTGCTTATTACCAGCTTAGTGGCGGCTGCCTTTGCCATCCTGTGACAAATCCCCCTTCCTCTTTACTTCCTAATTACTAATCCTCCCTTACAATTCTGAGGAAAGCAACTGTTCCCTCAGTTTTGTTGCTATGGCTTCAAGCCTAAAGCAATTCCCCCTGCCTTATTGCTGAGAACAACCTGGATTTTGCTGCTGTTGTTTTCTTTAATTTTGTTTTGTTTTGTTTTGTTTTGTTTCCACAAGGTAATATATGCAACTCCCAAAGACAAGGAGTATCAGTCCACCAAAGAATTCATTTAATTTTGCTTGTAATTTGTCTAGAAGTAGCTAATGAAACTAGATATGGCTGGTACACTGAAAGGAAAATTCTGCTGGGGCACTTGTTGAAATGATACATTTTGCCCTGAAGAATAGATATTAGGCAAGAACATCTTTTTGGTGCCCTTTTTCCTTATTGCTTGAAGTACTGTCATATGATAATGTGATGTTTGGAACTAAGGTAGGCATTCCAGGGATATAAGAACAATGATCTTCCCTTCTGACGATACAGCAGAGAAAGGGGGAGAATTCTGAGCTTTTGATATGTCCCAGAGCTGACCAACTAACTATGACACTACCTCAAAACTGATTTCTTATAAAATAAGTAATAACTGTCTTTATGCACATAATCTAGGTGATCTTGGTGTCTGCATGAAAAGACAGATATTCAACACATTTTAGGAGAGAAAAAGATGGATGGACCAGTCATAATACATCTGACCAAGGTCATGCTAGAAATGAACCCAATGCCATAAAGTCATAAATTATTTCTAAAAGTCATAGTGGCCATACCTGTAATCTTATAAGGCAAATCTTCATAAGACCAAAATGTCCAACTGAAGGTTTAAATGTTGAAATCTCATTGGCGCCCCATGGCAGTAGAGCATAGTCAGCCTACCTCACCCCAGATCCATGTGCTGGCCCTCTACCGTTCTCCTGTCTTAGCTCTGTCTCAACTGAAGGCATCTTAAGAGAACACCTTTGTACACATTGGCATCTAAATTCAATTTGCACTGATCTTCTCCAATACTTTGAAACTAGCCTTTGGATGTCAGGGTACATACAGAGCTTCAAAAGGAAGGCTTGTGGGGGAGGAAGCACAAAGGGACTTCATGTCCAAACCATGATGCTTTGGAAAGGAGTTTCAGAACCTTGGGTATCAGAACGATAGAGACATAACAGCTTGAGCTTTGGACCAAGACAGAAGCAAATGTTACCAAAGCTCATGGCTTAAAGCAGGTCCAGTCCCATCCTCAGGACCTGTACCTCTCCTTGCCGATTAGGTCTCAGGTGATATTGATAAAGAACCTTTCAAGGGAAGAAGTTGACCCAAATAGCCACAGACGGTAAGGTGGGATGGTCTTTGTTTATTGACATAGGGCTCACTACATAGTCCAGCATTCCTGAGAACTTACTCTGTACTGCAGTTTGGTATGCAACTCATAATCTTCCAGCCTCAGCCCACGACAGGAGTGTTCTGCTATGCCTGGCTAACTTCAGTGGTTTTCAATGAATGACAATCAGTTGTTCTTAGATGGAATACACATCCAAATGTGTAATGAATGTACTGAAGCTAATGAAGTTTAAACTCCATAGCTTCTCATTCACGCAGTTTCTAAGGAAAAACCTAGTATTGTATGCACATAGTAATATGGCACCAGTTAGCAAACAAGAAGATGACCTCACCACATGCCTTAGAGGATAGAATGTGTTTTGTTATATCTCTAAGTCAAGACAAGTTTTAATTCTTAACCTATGGCCCTTATTTCAGATAGCTAATGTAAAATTGTGCAGTCACTTTGGAAACAGTTTGCTGATTATCTATGAAAAAGTAAGCATAAAATGAGTACATGAGGGCTGGCAAGATGGCTCAGTGAGTAAGCCACCTGCTCACAAAATCTAGTAACCTGAGTTTAATGCCCAGAAGCCCAGATGGTAGAAGAGAGAACTAACTTCTGGAAGTTGTCCGATGTCTATCTGACTTCCACCCATTTTCTCTTTTCTCTTTCTCTCTCTTTCTCTCTCTCTCTTTCCATAAATAATTAATAAAATAAAGAATTAGTATGTGAAACAGCAGTTCTAATCTTATATGCTTTCCCAAAGAATTGATAAAATGACTCAAATATTTGATACCAATTTTGCAGCAGCCATGTTCATGGTGGTCAAGTGGTAAATCAACCAATGAGTGAAGTGATATACAAAATATTTTATATACATGCTAGAAAATACTATTGAGCCTTTAAAGACTAAAATTATGATACAGGATATAGCATGAATATGTCATGCTAAATTAAGTGAGCCAGATACAAAAGGAAAAATATTGTATGATTTAGCTTAGTCTAGATACCCACTGTATTAGTCACTAATGCTGTGATAAAATACCTGAAAAGGGTAACTTAAGGAAGAAATGGTTTGTTTTCAGTTCCAGAGGAATGCAGTCCATCATGGATAGGAAGGCATGTAGCATGCAGGAGAAAGATGACAGGATCAGGAAAACATTGCATCTGTACTCAGGAAAGAAAGAAAGCTTGTTAGGTCAGGCCATAAAAATTAAAGGCCCATTCCCAGTGATGTATTTCCTTCAATAAGGTTCCATCTCCTAAAGGTTCCACAACTTCCCAAACAACCCCACCATCTGGAGACCAAGTGTTCAAATATCTGAACACATAGATGATATTCACATTCAAACCACAATACCTACTTTACTAGTCAGTTTTCCCACTACTATTATAAGACACCTGAGATAGTCAACTGACTCCAGTGTGGGCAGCTTCAGTCTATGGTGGATTGGACTCACTGCTTTACATGTATGGCAGGAAAAACATGGAGGGAAAGGATAGCAGAACACAGCTGAATGGCTGATTAAGAAACAACAAGACCTCCCTCAGTGAGGTTTCCTACTCTTATTACATCTACCCTTGAATGTGCTATTATAACAAGACTCCAGTTTAACAGCTTTTTGTCTCTGGCCAGGGGGTGACATACAGTGCCCAGCAGAATGGAGTGAAGGGAATTGCAGGAGCAGCAAAACTGCAAAAGAAAATCAACAAACCACAATCCAGAACTTCAGAGACTCTATATCAATCACATAGAACTAGGACAGCCTAATCTCTCCCCATCCTGGAGCTCAGGGACATTTGCGGAAGAGGGGGCGGTAAGATTGTAAGAGCAAAAGGATGGGAGGAGCAACGATTTGCAAGATTCTCAACAATAGTTGGGGCCAAAGCAATCATAATGGGACTTTGCATGCCCTGCGCAATGTCCAGCGCACTGTTGCCCTCATAAAGTCTAGCATCTGTTAAGGGCACTGAGACCCCTGGAGGCAAGGGATTGACAGCCATAGTAGTGATCTTATGCTTAAGGGGAACAAGAGAAAGGGCTTATGGAAATGCCACTGGGTCCTTATATGTCATCGGAGAGGAGGACCCAGTGGAGAGTTAGGCGTACACAATAAAGGACTCTCTGGGAATTGGGGGGGAGGCACTGGGGGAAGGGGAGGGGGAGGAGGGGGGAGGGAGGGAACTGGTAAAAAATTTTAAAATGTATAATTAAATTTTTAATAAAAAAAAAAGAAACAACAAGAAAAGATGAAGAGAGAGGACCAGAGTTCCAAGGGGTTTTTTTTTAACAACATGGTCACAATGGTTCAAAGGCGCCTATGATACTGTATCTCTGACAGGCTCTATCTCATGTCATTAACACTGTCTCTACAATACAAGTCTTGGATAGTAGTTTCTTCGGGGCAGGACTGTAGCTTGGCTCGGTAGATAAAAGTACTTTGCCAAAAGCTGGTGACCTGAGTTTGATTCTAGAGCCCACGAGACGAAATGAGAGAACTGAATTCCAAAAGTTGTTCTTGACCTTCATGTAGGCACCATGGCTTACTGTCGTTCTTCCCCTCAAAAGAAATTTAAAATAGATTTTAAAAATGTCTTTGGTCGAAATTGAACAATCAAATTTCAATGCTGAGTATAGGCAAATTTGTGCAAAAAAAAAAAAGTAAATTAGAGACCAGGGACTAGAAAGATTGGTAAATAAATATCAGCTGCTTTATGTCCGCCATTTCTGATTACTCAACAAAACATTCTAAAAATAATGATAAAGATTAATAATATTGTGATATATCCTTATTGCCACTCAATTGCTCATTTACAATGACTAAAATGCAAAATTTTATGCTATATATATATTTGTGTGTCTGTGTATGCATGAATGTGGAGGTGTGTATTACAAGAGGGCAGATCTTGGACTGTTCTACCTCATTATTGCTTTGCTCTGAGATTTCTTAATTTCTCCCTTCTAGGGCCAGAATTGCTGGCTACCACCATTTCTGTCAGCCATTTTTTTATATGGGATCTGGGGATCTAAACTCAGGTCCTTTTGCTTGTGGGAAAAAGGTTTTAAACCCTGAGTCATCTCCTCAGCCTGTGTGTGTGTGTGTGTGTGTGTGTGTGTGTGTGTGTATTTAACATAATCCCCCCTACAAATTTTATCAACTTGTGGCTCTATTAGACAACTTCTCCATATTCTGATTATTCCATCACAGAGTCACTGAGCATTTAGCCAGCACAAAGCATCAAGAGAAACAAGACAAAACTATCCTCCCAATCCTCATGCTATTAAGGAATGACATGTATGTGAAATTTTTTGTCATTTTTCTTGGCTGAGAGAGATATGGTGCTTGACTCAAAGAGCTTGACTGTGCAATATGCCCTAACAGAAACCCACACAGGAGACTTAATGACAGTGTGCTTTAGACACTGAACATGGGCCTGACATAATATACATTACACATGCAAGCTCACCATAACCCAGCATTGCCAGCCCCACTGCACCTCCACTTCTTGCACAGTTTGTGACACAGTCTATGAGAACGAAGACTAATGTGCTTTACAGTCTGCTGAGTGGTAGTTTGTTGATCGTGTGCTCAGTGTTGGAAGGATGACATCCCAAGAAGAAAAGTTTTATTTCCTGTCCCTGATACCTGCTCAAGTGGAATGACTATCGACTTAGAAACAGCCAGATGTGAGGCTGGGTTTCCCCACCAGATTCTTTGCATCTTGGCAACAGAAGTTATTTGTTAGTGGCCGCAAGAAACACTACTGGAGAACAGAGAGGTAAAACTGGCAGGAGTACAAAGGCAAGCCAGGGGGAGTGATTTATACAAAACATGGCTAAGCAATCTGTTAGAATGTGATGAACCGGATGATCCCATAAAAACCAAACTTTGAAATGAACAGTCAGAGCAGAAATAAAGAAAAGTCACTTAAAAGGAGGGGGGGGGGTTATACTGAATGGCCTGTGGGAAGCATTCTTTCCATAGAAGTCTTGGCTAAGACTGTTTCAGTCTATTACAGGAACAAGAATCACAAAGCAAACTTTGAAACCATCCTGGGGTTCCCTATAGGCAGAGGCCCTCACTACTGAGTCCTGGGCCTGTCCCTAACTTCTAGTGGTTCTCCTTTAAGTTCAGTTAGTCACTGCTGAGCTGATTGGATTTCCTTGTGGCCTGCCTTCCCAGAGAGACTAACTCACCTGTTGTATGCCTCTCACCTGCGTTGTTGCTTTTCTCTGTAAAGCAATATACTGGCAATCTGATTTCATGCTTCAGTCTTACCGACTTGTGTTGCCATCAGTGAGAAATGTGTTGCCACCAGTGAGAAATCCTTCTTCCTGATGCTCATTGTCAGACTTGTGACATAGGATGTTGGCCAAGCATTGTAGTATGGTAGGCAGCCTTTCTCAAGTCATTGTGTCTTTTAGTTACTTTTGGACATGCCCACTTACCATCTTGGGGTATGCTTGTGTACTCCTCAGCTTTCCATGTGTACTTGACTATCTTAGAAAACTTCTGGCCCCAGAAACTGACCTGGTTAGTATGTGGTAGGAATACCTTAGTTATTCTAGCAAATTCAGACATGTTGCTGATAGTAGTGTTTTGAGGTTTGCACATAGAGAACTGTTTTTTTTTTTTTATTTCAGCTCATACAAACTTATTAGGTACACCAGTTCCCTCCCTCCCTCCTCCTCCCCCCCCTACCCCCTCCTCCCCCTCCCCACCCTTCTCCCTCCCCATCCCCCAGTGCCTCCCGCCCCAATTCCCAGAGAGTCCTTTCTTGTGCATGTCTGATTTTCCTCTGGGCCCTCCTCTCCGATGACGTACCAGGACCCAGTGGCCTTTCCCTGAACCCTTTCCCGTGTTCCCCTTAGGTATAGGAACACTGCTGTGGCTGCCAATCCTTTGCCAAGGCTCTTGGTGCCTTTAGCAGATGCTAGACTTTGTGAGGTCAACAGTATGTTGGACAATGCACAGGGCATGCAAAATCCAATTATGATTGCTTCAGCCCTAACTAGTATAGAGTATCATTGCTCCTCCCCTCCTTTTGCTCTTACACTCTTACCGCCCCCTCTTCCGCAAATTTCCCTGAGCTTCAAGATGGGGAGAGACTAAGCTGGCCTAGTTCTAGGTGGTTGATATAGAGTCTCTGAAGTTCTGGATTGTGGTTTGTTGATTTTCTTTTGCAGTTTTGCTGCTCCTGCAATGCCCTTCACTCCATTCTGGTGGGTATTGTATGTTACCCCCTGGCCAGAGACAAAAAGCTGTTAGAGTCTTGTGATAAAAGCACATTCAAAGGTAGATGTAATAAAAGTGGGAAACCACAATAAGGGAGGGGTCTATCACCCATTTGCAAAATGGTTACTTTTTATCTGCCAGACTATATGCCCTCCTCTTCTGGTGAGATCACACCCCCTCAGTAGTAAATGATCAGGAACAAAAGTCTGTGAACTTAATCAGATGTCTCATTACTGATTTGGGTCCTTGGTGGAGGCCTATTTTCCCTGCTGTAACATGGTCCCTTCTCTCCTTGTTTCTGGTGTGGCCCTCCTACCCCATCCCTCCTGTTCATAATCCTTGGAACGACTGTCTCTAGGTGGGCTGGGTGGGTTTGGTACTAGGAGCCACCAATTAGGGAGTACATACGGTGCTTAATTTTCTGGGTCTGGGATATTTCACTTAATATAATTATTTCTAATGACATCCATTTCGCAGCAAATTCCAGTAATTCAGCATTTTTGATGGCTGAGTAGTACTCCGTTGTATAGATGTGCCACAGTTTCCTTATCCACTCGTCAACTGTTGGACATTTGGGCTGATTCCATGACTTTGCTATTGTAAACAGTGCTGCTATGAACATGGTCGTGCTTGTGCTATCGAGGTGAACCTCTGCTGTATGGGGGGTTATTCCCAAAAGTGGAATAGCAGGGTCATATGGCATTTCAATCTTTAATTTCCTTAAGAATCTCCAGACGGCTCGCCAGAGTGGTGGCATTCCCACCAGCAATGTAGGAGAGTTCCCCTCTCTCCACATCCTCTCCAACATTTGTTGTTGTTTGTATTGTGGATTTTTGCCATCCTGACCGGGGTGAGATGATATCTCAGGGAAGTTTTGATTTGCATTTCCCTGATGGCTAAGGAAGTGGAGCATTTTTTCAGATATTTGTTAGACATTTTAATTTCATCCCTGGTAAATTTTCTTTTAAGTTCCAGGGCCCATTTTTTAATTGGGCCATTCATTTCCTTGGTGTTTAGTTTTCTAAGTTCTTTGTGCACTCTGGACAGTAGAGCTCTATCAGATATGTGGTTAGTGAAGAGTTTCTCCCATTCTGTGGGTTGCCTTTGAGCTCGTGTTACAATCTCTTTATCTGAACAGAAGCTCTTTAATTTCACAAGATCCCAATTGTTGAGAGTTGGTAGCAGTGACTGTGCCATTGGATGTCTGTTTAGGAACTGTTGGCCTAGCCCAATCAGCTCGAGGAAGTTCCCTATCCTTTCAACTATGGTTTTTATAGTCTCTGGCCTGATATCAAGGTCCTTGATCCACTTGGAATTAAGTCTTGTACATGGTGACAAGTATGGGTACAGTTTTAATCTTCTGCATGTGGAGATCCAGTTTTGCCAGCACCATTTGTTGAAGATGCTGTTCTTTTTCCATTGGATTCTTTGGGCCCCTTTGTCAAAGACCAAATGGCTGTAACTTTGTGGGCTTATATCTGGGTCTTCAATCCTTATCCATTGATCTGGTGTCTATTTTGGAGCCAGTACCAGGCTGTCTTTATAACTATGGATTTGTAGTATAGACTAAGGTTTGGTATGGCAATACCTCCAGCTGTGTGTTTGTTACTCAGGATTGTTTTTGCTATCCTGGGTCTTTGTGCCTCCATATGAACTTTGAGATTGTTTGGTCAACTTCTTTGAAGAATTGCTTTGGGATTTTGATTGGTATAGCATTGAATCTGTATATTGCCTTTGGTAAGATGGTCATTTTTACAATGTTGATTCTGCCAATCCAGGAACAAGGGAGGTCTTTCCACCTTCTAGTGTCTTCTGCTATTTGTTTCTTTAGGGTTTTAAAGTTTTCATTGTAAAGGTGTTTTACTTCCTTGGTTAGGTTTATACCAAGGTATTTCACTTTTTTAGGGGCTACAGTATA
This sequence comes from Typhlomys cinereus, assembly GCA_023101885.1. Taxonomy (NCBI): domain Eukaryota; kingdom Metazoa; phylum Chordata; class Mammalia; order Rodentia; family Platacanthomyidae; genus Typhlomys; species Typhlomys cinereus. The sequence continues at coordinate 3,799,583 of JALPQD010000057.1, read as the reverse complement.
TGGGATTGTTTCTCTCAAGGCTTTTTCACTTCTTTCATTCTGGGCATATAGGAAGGCCTCTGATTTTTGCACATTTATTTTGTATCCTGCCACCCTGCTGAACTTCTCAATTAGTTCCAGGAGCTTCCTGGTGGAGTTTTTGGGATCACTCAGGTATAAGATCATGTCATCTGCAAATAGGGATACCTTGACTTCTTCCTTGCCGATTTGAATCCCTCTTATGTCCCTTTCTTGTGTTATGGCTTCAGCTAAGACTTCAAGTACAATATTGAATAGAAGTGGTGAGAGTGGACAGCCTTGTCTAGTTCCTGATCGAAGTGGGAATGCTTCCAATTGTTCCCCATTGAGCATAATCCTTGCTGTGGGCTTGTTGTATATAGCTTTTATTATATTGATAAAGGTTCCTTCCATTCCCACTGTCTCTACCGTTTTGATCATAAAAGGCTGTTGGATCTTGTCAAAAGCTTTTTCTGCATCTATGGAGAGTATCATGTGGTCTTGGACTTTGGACTGGTTTACATGATGAATTACATTTATTGATTTGCGTATGTTGAACCAACCTTGTGTGCCGGGGATGAAGCCTACTTGGTCCCCATGAATGATCTTTTTGATATGTTGTTGAATCCGATTTGCACAGACTTTGCGTCTGTGTTCATCAGAGAGATCGGCCTATAGTTTTCTTTTTTAAGTGAATCTTTATTAGGTTTTGGGATTAAAACGATATTAGCTTCATAGAAGGAATTTGGTAGTGTTCCTTCCTTTGCTATTTGATGGAACAGTTTAAGGAGTATTGGTGTTATTAACTCCTTAAATGTCTGGTAGAACTCTGTGCTGAATCCATCTGGTCCAGGACATTTTTTGGTGGGAAGACTCGAGATTACTTCCTCAATTTCCTTATATGTTATAGGGCCATTTAAGTAATTCACAACTTCCTGATTCAATTTAGGTAAGTTGTGTTTACTTAGAAATTCATCCATCTCTTTTGTGTTGTCAATCTTCACAGAGTATAAGTTTTTGAAATATGATGTTATAATTCTCTGGATTTCTTGGGTATCAGTAGTGATAACGCCATGTTCATTTCTAATTTTGTTAATTTGGGTTTTCTCTCTCTTGCTTTTGGTTAGTTTAGCTAGGGGTGTATCAATCTTGTTGATTTTTTCAAAGAACCAGCTTTTTGACTGGTTGATTTTTTCTATCATTTTCTTAATCTCGATTTCAGATATTTCTCCCCTTATTTTGCTAATCTCCTCTCTTCTACTACTTTTGGGATCAGATTGCTCTAGTTTCTCTAAAGCTTTAAGCTGCATTGTTGTTTATTTCTGATGTTTCCATTTTTCTGATGTAGGCATTAAGAACTATGAACTTACCTCTTAGGACAGCTTTCATTGTGTCCCAGAGATTTTGGTAAGTTGTATTTTCATTATCATTCACTTTCAGGAAATCTTGAATTTCCTTTTTAATTTCTTCCTGAATCCAGTTCTCATTCAGCATCATAGTGTTAAGTTTCCAGGAGTTAGTGTATTTTCTCTTGTTTGAGGGGCTGTGGATGTCCAGCTTTAGGCCGTGGTGGTCTGATAGGGCACAGGTTAGAATTTCAACTTTCTTGTATATGTGGAGATTCATTTTGTGGCCCAATATGTGATCTATTTTGGAGAAAGTTCCGTGTGCTGCTGAGAAAAATGTGTATTCTTTGGTGCGTGGGTGAAAAGTTCGATAGAGATCTGTAAGGTCCATTTCTTTCAGGGTTTGATTAAGTTCCAAAGTGTCTCTGTTAAGCTTTTGACCTGTTGATCTAGCTCATGTTGAGAGGGCGGTGTTGAAGTCCCCAAGAATTATCGTTTGGGGGTTGATTTCTTGCTTTAGACGCTGTAGGGTTTTCTTAATGAATGTGGAGGGGCCCGTATTGGGTGCATATATGTTCAGTATTGTGAAGTCTTCCTGGTGAATTGTACCTGTGACTAAAATGTAGTTTCCATCCGTGTCTCTTATAATTTTCTTTGGTTTGAAATCCACTTTGTCTGATAGCATAATGGCTACCCCTGCCTGTTTTCTGCTTCCATTTGCTTGTAGAATTGTTGACCAGCCTTTTATTTTTAGAGCGTGCCTATCTTTTGTGGTGAGATGGGTTTCCTGCAGGCAGCAGATTGATGGATTGTGATTTTTAATCCAAGTTTGTAATCTGTGTCTCTTGATCGGTGAATTAATTCCATTAACATTTAGTGTTATAATGGAGAAACTATTGTTAATTCCTGACATTTATTATGTTTAGTAGCTTTTATAAGTATATTGCTTCGCTTTTAATGGTGTTATATTTGCCTTCTGTTCTCCTGGATATGCCTGTTTTTTTCTTCAAGCTTGAGTATCATTTCTAGCATTTTTTGAAGGCCTGATTTGGTGGACATGTATCCCTTAAAGTTGTCTTTGTGCTGGAAAATTTTTCTTTCTCCCTCGATCATGACAGATAGTTTTGCAGGGTAAATCAGCCTGGGTTGACATTTTTGCTCATTCAATACTTGAAGTATGTCTCTAAGCTCTTCTTGCTTTTACTGTTTCGACTGAGAAGTCATTTGTTATTTTAATAGGTTTACCTTTAAAAGTGACTATTTTTTTCTCCCTTGAAGCTCTCAGCACCAGTTCTTTATCTTGAATGTGGAGTGTTTTAACTATTATTTGCCATGGCATGCTTCTATTTTGGTCGTATCTGTTTGGGGTGCGGAATGCCTCTTGTATATGGATGGGCCTCTCTTTTTTTAGATGAGGAAAGTTTTCCTTGATGATCATTTGGAAAATTTCCTCAGGGGTGGTATTTTGAGATTCTTGCTCTGGTATTCCATGAATACGCATGTTAGGCTTCTTCAGGGTGTCCCATATCTCTTGGATATTTCTCTCAAGTATCTTTTTGGCTTTAACAACCTCTTCCATTGAGCTGGTTAGTACTCCCACTTTATCTTCAAGGTCTGAAATTCTGTTTTCTGCTTAGTTAGTTCTGTTGATAAGACTCTCTGTGGCGTTCTGGGTTGAAGATAACTTGTCTTTTAGCTCAGTTTTAAACTTTGCTTGAGTTTGTTTTAACTGCTCTATGCCACTTTTTGTTTCTTGCACTGTTTTTCTCAACTCCTCCAGATGTCTGTTGTGTTCCTCTTCAAAGCGATTGATTCGATTATGTAATTCCTCCCGGATTTCCTCTTTCATAATATTGAACATGGTAATGATCATATTTTGAAAGACTTTATCCTGGGTGAGGCTTTCTTGGCCTTTTTCCGCCGGTTTGTTCTTGTTGGAGTCTAACATTATGGGATTAATTTCTTCAGTGGGAAATTTGTTTGCTTGAGTGTTGCTTCTCATGGATTTGCACTTTGAATTTGGCATTGTCATTTTAACTCTTAAGATCTCTCAATTTCACTAAACTGAATTATTTGGCCTGGGGTCCTGGTGGGCAGACACAGGCGGAGACTTACCTAGGTCGCGCGGTGAGGCAAGGCTGGACCGTGCGGGCGACCCGACCGACGGAGCGGGGTGGTGTGTAAAGGGAGGATGGGGGTGTCGGCGTGGAACTATTTAACCCGAGGGCAGCTGGGGCGGGGCCCGGGTGCAGGGGGAGGTCCTCCTCGTCCCTCGGCCCCCGCGCGGCTCTGGCTGGATGGTGGGAGTCAGAGCCGGGTCCCTGTGGGCTGACCTGGGGTCCTAGGGCGCGGGGTGAGGCCCGGCTGGACCACGCGCACGTCCCGACCTAGGGCGCGGGGTGAGGCCCAGGTGGACCGTGCACACATGTCCCGACCGGTGGAGCGGGGTGGGGTGTAAAGGGAGAACTGTTATAAATTGCTTTTCAAAGTATGGCCCGTAGAACAAGGGCCCACACACCAAGGGTCCTCCTTGTTAAAAAAAATCCATTTCTGTGAATGTCAGTTAAACTTTCAGGGATCGAGACCAAGTAATCTGTATTTTGACCAGCTAGCTTGTTCACATATACATGAGAATACAGGTCTAATGTTAGTCTTTAGCTTTGTTGTTTCTATCTGATATTAATCATGGAGAGAAGACAATGTGTGTACTAAAATCCTACTAGATCAAAGAATAAAAAGATCAGGAGTATTTGAGGACTTAGAATCTCTTGTGATCAAACCACATGGAGAAGTTATATACAGCAAGAGAAGGGAAATAGAAGAGAGGCCAGGCCTAGCAAGGTGCAGGCATTTGCATCTTATAGGTTTTGTAGAACACACTTGGCGTGATGACAAAGACCAGAGATCAGGGAACCAAGAGCCCCAAATCAGCTGAGTGAGAAAATAATTTTCCTGAAATGACTATAACAGGTAGGAAGGTTTTTTTCTTTTTCTATTAACAAATTTATGATGATTACAAGTGATGGTTTTCCTTCATAGAATACTTACAAAATAAAATTATATATAACCATTATCATAATCAAATATGGCCACTTTATGAATTGCATATTCTGGTGTATCTTTGGTATGCTACCTCAGAAACACATATAAAACTGTATAGCAAGATACATTTTTATAGAATAAAACACATATACATGGATATTTGATGTATACACTTTTCCTGACACAAATGTCTATCCACTCCAGACAGGAATTGAACAACAGTCCAAAGCAATAATAGCACTAAGCTCCAACTTTATGAACTAATGAGTTTACTGGGAGCAACTCACAAATGTATGGGTGAGGATTACTTCCAAAAACAGGGATGACTCAAAGGCAGCTGCATCACTAGAAATTCCACCCTAACATGGATGAGAAGCTACAACCCTGGAGCTCTCTGCTGCATGACTCGTGAGGAGAGTTTCCTACAGGCTTCTAGACTGTTCCAGGGCAGCTTCAGAATGCTTGCCTGGCTGATGAGTTGTGTTCCCCCCCACCCAACCCCCCCCCCCGACACACACCCACACCCACTAACTGTTCCCTGTTTTTCTTCACCTTGGAGAGAGAGGGCCTTCTGAATCTTGTGAATTTCAGGAACCTCTTGACCATTCATGAGTCTCCTAGGATGGAATGTTTCAAATTGCTACAGGACAGGAGCAGACCCTTACTGCTTCTCTTCATTCAGACTGGAAACAACTAAAGGGCATCATACTATGCTAGAAGGAAAAATATAATACAGCAATGTTACATAAAAATGTAAATATGCATTCAAGTAATAATAAGAAATATATGCTTACATACAGAAAACTACTGTTATTAAATACAGTGCCTTAGGACTGGAGAGATGGCTCAGGGTAAGTTAAGCCTCCATCGCACAAGCAGAAGGCTCTGTATCTCACATAAAAAACACCAGGTGGAAATGATGGTGACCTATACTTCCAACCCTGGAAGGCAGAGCCTGGGAAACTCCAGAGCAAAGCAAAGAGGAGGTAGCACAATTCATGGAGATTCCCAAAGTCACCCTTAGATCTCCATGAGTATATATAGTACCCCCTAATACACACAAATACACACACACACACACACACACACACACACACGTGCACACACACACACACATGCACACACACACACATAAATAAATAAATAATTTAAATCTAGGGTCTTAGACCACATGGACATGGAGATACATATAAAACATGTAGGGATATGTCCTGCAAATATATCTAATTTATAGTCTCCATTTTCATACTTAGTGCAATCTTGTATTTCACTGTGTAATCAGGACATCTCCTTACAAATTACGAATTTAAAATTTCTCATGTGCTGACCACTAACCATCACCCATTTTTTTCCCAGACACAAGCAGAGGCCATAAACCTTTGCATATTACACTGAAGACTCAGCAGAAAATAGAGAGGTAAAAATCAACTCTTCTTTCCCATTAGAGTCAGTGAACCAAGTAATTGCAGTGGGACAGCCAGCTGTAATCTCAAAGTGCTAGGTCACCACCTTGCCATCTGTGCCCTTCACACTTGGGCCCACGGTCTCAGAACCCAACTGGGGGCTATTCCATACGGCCTCAAATTTATGTTTCAATTCAGCCACACCAACTCTCCACTATTGCTTAGAGTTGAAAAAGTCAGTGTAAACTGAAATTCATTTTAAGATCTTTAAAATAATTCCAAATCATCTCTTGAATATGAGAGACACTTTAGTGTCCTAAACCAGGTTAGAAATCACAGTCATGGGGCTGGGGAGATGGCTTATTAGTTAAAAACTTTGTCCCACAATCAATAAGACTTGAATACAGATCCCCAGATCTAACGATATTCCTGCCCTGGAAGGCAGAGCCTAGGAAACCCCAGAACAAAACAATAAGGAATTAGAGCCTCAAAGGAAGGAAGGAAGGGAGGGAGGGAGGGAGGGAGGGAGGGAGGGAGGGAAGGAGGGAGGGAGGGAGGGAAGGAGGGAGGGAGGGAGGGAGGGAGGGAGGGAGGGAAGGGAAGAAAGAAAGAAAGAAAGAAAGAAAGAAAGAAAGAAAGAAAGAAAGAAAGAAAGAAAGAAAGAAAGAAAGAAAGAAAGAAAGCTCCTAAAGCTATACACAAAACACACATAAACCAAATGACCTCAGAACCGTGACTTGATAGGAAACCCCCTCTCCCCTTTTCTCTGTCTTTATCAAGATATCTATCCAGCATCTAGGAATATTTAACAAAATGGTTCCGCCCTTCACTTAGATCCTTTCAAAACAAATGATTTCTCAGAGCTCATTTCCATGTTTATTCTAGCAATTCAATTTAAAACAAATTGTAACACAGAGCTCATAATAAGCCCAAGCAGTCCAAGGATCATTTTCATTTTTAGAATAATATATCTTGCTTTTTTTCCCTTTCTGCAGCTGCAATTATGATAGAATAGAAAATTAGATTTTAATTAATCAGCAAGGGTTCCTCTCTTCCAATCAATGAGAATTTCAAACCTTCAAAACACCAAGTAGAGAAGTCACAGGGAAGCAAAAATCCCTGGAAAAACATCAAGTGGCTCTTTGGTCTGATGCTTCCCCTCCCCCAATAAATCAACCAGATCAAAACCAGTTTTTCAAGCTAAGGTGGAAATCTATGCAAGCACAGGCAAGGTTGCTGTGAGCAGGAAAGGTCCTGCTGAAGACAGAGCCTGGATGTACCTCAAAGTCCTTCCTAAGACCTTGAGGGCAATTCAGTGGCTTTTCTTGTCCAGCAAGCTTTTGCCAGATGACTTGCTCCTCACGGTCACCAAAATGCAATCTAACCTGGTACATGGACGGCATGCAATTGCCAACCCCATCACTAGACTTCCCAGTGCCCCTCAAATTGCTTTTGTCTCAGGTACTGGCATTATGAGTCTTATTAATTATAGATCAATCTCTAATTTGAAGGTAGGAGCCAAGACTGTAGGGGGTCTCATTAACATAAGATTAAAAGCTGACTCAGAGAGTAATTATTCTGGAACCATAAAAGTTCAGGCTGAATTTAAGTTTGAGCAAAACCGTTTCTCAGCAGTGCACATATCTGTTGGTGTTGTTTAACATATACGTGGCATTTTTTTCTGAGTCTTTTTGTAACTCCAACTCCCTTTGTTTGTTTTAGTACTCATGGATGTATGTGTATATGTCTCCTTAGGTAGCAATATATCAGAAACAGCAGGTAACAGAGATGCCTGAATTGATGAAAGGAATTCTATAGGGATGAGTTGATGATACTTGGAAGCCTGGTGTGTACCAGAAGGGCAAAGCCAGTTCAAACACTTACGAAATGTTAGCTGAGCTTCTCATTTATTAATAATTACTGATAGAAGTTGGGCAGAGACACTTCAATAAGTGAACAGCTTTATTTGTCTAAACTATAGCTCATTAGGGAAGAATGTAAGGTATACAGTCTGCACCAGCAGTCAGCGAATGTTGGTCTAAAGGCATCTGTACATCTCTGTCATCTCTTCATTTATCTTCCCTCAAATGAGAAATCAAGATGTTTCCAAAGCCACATTTTTTTCAACTTCCTTGTGTAGATGAAGGTGTCCATTCTTTTATGTAATGGTGATCATGGCAGATGGGAGTGATTACTGTGCGACTGGGATTTGTTTTACTCAGCAGAAAGCTTAGTTCCCTGTTGCTCAGAAACAAAAGATTTGCATCCCACCTAATGCTGCATCTGAGGCAGAAGGCTCTTGCCTTTGGTTTGTTATTCCTGACTGAGCACTTGTTGTCTTACTTTGTTGATATCGTGCCTATATAGGCATATCCATGACCCCTAAAAGGTTGGTTTATATTGGTGTTCAGAGGCAGGAAAGGGGAAAATACCATTACATCCAGGAAAGGGAAAACTGCCATTACATCAAGTAGTATCCTTGCTAGAAATGCCCCCAGCCTTTGCAGCCCTATGCTTTGGTCTCTTTGATTGGCACTGCATTACTGTGTCACATGCTCACGCCCAGGAGCCTGACAAAGTGAGCATTTATTTACCTGTATGTATTGGATAAAGGCAAGAGGAAAAGGAGGTATGGATTGGTGGCATTTTGGGTTAAACGATAGTGTGTATTTTATCTTGAAAATGTAGAAGTCTGATCCATACAACAGTATTTTGAAATTCCTTAGTTCAATGATTGCCAGATTGCTATCCCTGAACTAACATTGACTAGGAGTTTACTTTAAAAAATCACAAATTCTGGGAGCCTGTCTTTGACCAAGTGAATCAAAATCTAGAATGAGCACATTAACAAGAAACCTCTGAAACAGTTCCAAATCTGAGTACTCCCCACTGTCATTTCCTGGTATAGTTCTTCCTTCTCCTGTTTCTTCTCCTCTTCTTTCTACCAAGAGATCTGGTTGGCTTGATTATGGCTGAGCATTTTAGAGTCACTGGTTCTCTGCACTCTGGTTAGTTGTTGATGTCTACTTCACTGCACTTCCATTATACTAGGCTGTGTCTTGTTGGGTGTTGAGCTCTTTTCTTATCTAAAGATCAAATGAGAGGTGTTTAGATGCAGGTTTATTATATATAGGATTTTGTGGTTAGTACTGAGACATCTGATCCTATCTACTGTCAGTTTTCTCCCTGTCTACCATTGTTTAGACTGGTTTACATTGCTGGACTTGTGTTCCCTGTCATGGGGGAGGGGGGAGACTGTTAGGAGTTACTAAACCTGTGTTTGGTTATCAGAAGACTATGTAAACTCTAGAATCCCTATTCCTACCTGTAATTTAAGAAGTCTGGGGTGGGGTCTCTAATATCAGGTAAGGTGGAGCCAGCCCACTGGAACACTAGGGTTTGGTCTGCAAATCCTTAGACTCAACATTATCTGGGAGTTTATTGAAAATACAAATGTTTCACAGGTCTACTGAAATTCCCAGGGATGAAGCCAGGCTCTGTATCACAGCAAAATCTCAGTTAACCTTGATGAATACGCAAATTTGAAGACAAGTGTCCTAAGCTAGTGCTTCTCACGCATAAGCATTATCTATGGATCACATTAAAATTGAAATTCTGAATTAGCAGGTCTATTACTCTGCTTGGGTCTTCAAAACAAAGTACCAGAGAACTGAACAGATTAGGGAACAAAAATTTATTTTCTCATAGTCATAGAAGCTGAGTGGTATGAAAATGTCATCCAAGTTCACTCTTTGGACTCTCTTTGACTCGTAGATACCTTTCCCTCTGCTTTCACATGATCATTTCTCTGTGTGTGTTTGTGGCCAAACATATCGGATCAGTCTTCCCTAAAGACCTCTTTAACTTACCTCTTGAAATTCCTTGTCTCTAAATATGGTTATAGTAGACATAGGTTTTTTTTCTTATTATCTTTGTGTGTGTTTATATGTGTGAATAGTGTGTGCACATGCATGCAGGTATATGAACATGTATACGGTTGTGCAGAGGCAGAAGCGGATGTTGGGGATTCTGCTCTATAATTCTCTACCATATTCTCTTGAGACAGAGCTTTGCACCAAATCTGGAGCTGGGCTGGTGGCCAGCCAGTCCCATTGCTCCTCCTGTCTCTATCCTCCACAGCACTGACTTGGCAGGCACATATGACCACTCCCAGTTTTTAATGTGGGTTCTGAGAATTTAAACTAAGGTCCTAATACTTACACAGCAAGTGCTTTTACCATGTGACCTATCTCCCTAGCCTCAAGGTACTTTTAAAATATGAATTGCAAGGTCATAATTCAAACTACAACAGTAGCTAGCTGGTGAATCTGAGAACTTCAATCTAACCAACTACCAAGTGTCACACATTCCGCTGCTCTTTGGGCCACACTTAAAGTGACAGTTATAAAATTCTACATTTTGCAGTGTGTCCAGGCAAGTAGTGATTCCCCAGTTTCATTTGAAGAACTCTGTATAATTCATGCATTGGCCATTTATCTTTTATATATCTTTACACTTTAATGCAGTACATAATCTAATAAACCTTCCATTATCTGATCATCTCCAAATTGATTCCTCCTGGAGTTCATATAATTCTTAATTCAATTGTCCTGGGGACTCTCCTTGAGCAATAGGAATTAGAATGTTGGGCTGCAGTATCAGAATTCTGAGTAACTTTGACAAATTGGGGAAATGCTACATTATAAATGAACAGGATGAAGTGGGAAAGGGTGAGGTACAAGACAGTGCCCTTGGGCACTGAGAAGGGATGCCAGGGCACAAGAAAAAATATAAAACACATGTGAAGCAGAAATTCAAAATCTCATCACTCTTGGGGAAAAAATGACACTGAAAATGAGAATCCAGACAGGGGAAGGCAGAGAAGTCAGACAACAGACACCTCTTCAACCCATGCAAAACCTTGAAATGAGGAGACGTATGTAACTAGCTTTTAAAATTGCTTGGCATGTTCCTGTTCTATATATTATCCTTTTGAGAATTATGTCTGCACGATTCGTACACTCATTTGGATATTATTGCCTACCTAGTTATGCTTCCTTTATACTTAGTGTACTTACTGATAAATATAATGAAAATCAATGACAATTTTATAAGGAAATCACTAGGATAAACTTTATAAAGTTACCAAAGTCCAAGTCCATCTACATTTAGCTTCCTAATCTATTACTCCAAAATGTCACTAGCGGGGTGACTTTGTCTCACAGCTGGCTCTGAGTCAGGGTCTTGGTCATATTTCTCTGAGCCCTGGAGAGGAAGAATCTTTCCTTGCTATTCTAGCTTTTGGCAGCTATGGTGTGAATTATTTTTCCTGAGGGAGATGCCACATACAACCAGCTTTCCACCCCAGCTAGGACTTTCATGACAAACCAAATTGACAACAAACCAACAAGTATATTGAGCTTGCTCATAGGACCAGGGACAGCTCAATTTCCTCTAAGGCTTCTCACATCCTCATTTGTATGGGCATGTGTGTAGCCAAAGCACAGGCATGTGTATGAGCATGTGTGCAGGACATCCTCCATGTACAAGCAGGTGGGCGGGCATGTGCAATTAGGGCAGAATGTCGGTGGGGCCAGTCCAGATCCCCAGATGAGAGTCCAATAACCCTTCCCACCTGCATCTCTGAAGGAGTCCATGGACAACAGGTGCTCCCAGTGGTCTCAAAACAAGGATGGAGGCTGTTTGTTCAGAGTAAAGTGCCATACACCAGCAGCCTCATGCACTTCTGAGCTTTTGGCAGCATCTGTTTACAACAACATCCTCTGATTTCTCCAGATGGTTCTCTATCTGGGCTTATCTGACTCTGGGATCAAATCTCTACTTCTCATAAGGGAGTACTGGTCATACCAGAATTGGGCTTGCTACAATGACTTTTATTTTATCTTATACATCTTATAAAGACATTATTTATAATTAAGGCCATAGTCAGAGGGACCAGGAATAAGATTTCCATGTATCCCTTTCGAAGACCAGAACTCAACTATAACGTCATCAGTAAACAGCTGGATAAGGTCCAGCTGTCAGTGTTTTGTAAGTATCGCACGCAGTTTCATAGGCATCTAGGGCTGTGAGCTATTAGCCTGGGTCTGCAGAAACCAGTATTGTTGCACCAAGTGCCTATTTAATAGGATTGTATCTGTAACCTCAGAATTTTAGGTAAAGCACAAAAGCTGAAACAATAGAAATGATAGATATTCTGTAATGCTAGTCTTCAATCATAGATGCATGTCAAAGTAATATTGGCACTTTGAAAAGAATACTGAAGCCCAGGCACATTGATGTGGTCTATCTCAATAGCCTTTGAGTATGGGAAATGTTTAGCTTTGTGCAGGAATTCTGTAATCAAGATGAGAATCAAAGCTGGCAAACAAAACATGGATATTGGTCCACAGAACTGAAAATGCAGAGACTAGAACCTCAGTCCAGACCCTAGCACTTCATTCTTTCATTCACTGTGATACCGTTGCCCATATATCATCCTGTAGCAAACTGAAGTTTCCTTAAATACAATCATTCCATTTTCCAAACAAATGTGGAAAAGAGAACTGAGAATATGTCTCAATGGTTAAAGTATTGCCTCACCAGCAAAAGGATCTGGCTCAGATTCCCAGATTCTATGTTTTTTTTTTTTTTTTTTTTTTTTAAAGAAGAACTGTTAATAGGATATGGAGGTAGCCTGTATTTCTGGTCTTGGAAGGCAGATCCCAGAACATGGCAGGGGAAAGAAATAAGTTGGAAAAGGAATCCAGTAAGTCACCCTTCAACCTTTGTAGGCACACACACTAAAGTGCCTTCTTGTACATACAACTGCACACACATGCACACCCACACACACACAAAATACGCATGCATGCATGCAAAACAAAACAAGTGTGACGAGACTTTTTCTTTTTAAAAATCTTAATGCTCCCATCCATATTCCCAATCAGTTGTCCTCTCGCCCACTATTGTCAGGCAAATCTTAAAATATAATTCCAAACTCATTTTGGTCCAGTTCTTGCATTGTCAACAAAACCAATTCTGTTTACTGAGCACTTGGAAAGGGGCCCAGTGAATACATGCAAATAGCTGGAGCGGGAAGAAAATAGTTAGTTGGTAAGTTGACAAAACTGAAAGCAGAAAAGATCATTTTAGCACAGGTCAAGGTCCTTTTATCCTTTGGCCAAAGGGGAAAAAACAGGAGTTTTGATTAGGAAAGAACTGATAACCAGAGGTGTCTCGGAGCCTCTCCAGTGGTCTGGAAAGAGGCATTGTGAAACCTGGTAGCTGGCCACACATAATCTCAAAATCATTATGCGCCTATAAATCACAAAATATCTTAGTTATCCTTTTCTTGCTATCGAAAGTCTATAAAGGGGAGAAAAATCTAGGCAAGCTTTTATACATCAATCTGGAAAACATCCTAAGTGAATAGCAGCTCTATATGTGGAAGAGAGTAGAAATAGCCTGACTCAAAGTTAAAGAAGACAGATGCAATGTACAGGCAGAGAGGTCAGACTTTGCCTTCTGCTTTAGCCATTCAGCAGACATTTATTTGTTCAGGCCTACCTGAGAAGTCAGCGCTTTGGATAAGATTGGCCCTCATGTCCCTGAAAAGTAACTAGGCAACCAAGATCGTCATAACCTATATGCTACAAATGTTGTCTACAGCAAAGCTAGTGGGAAAGAAGTAATGCATTGCTCCAAAATTAGTCATGTTTGAAGTCAACTAGAAGCAAGAATTTAAAAACAACAGCAGATTGAGGGCTCATTTAAGTTTCCTTCTACACCCTGATTACTTCATAAAGATACCAAACGTACCTGCCCTAATTAAAGCACCACAGTCAAAAGGCATAGTCACCTGCCTCTCCTCCTCTAGTTCCCTATGCCATGCAAGGCTTTCCTCCCCTCCCTCACCCCTCTCATGAAGTGGGGGAGGGGCTTTCGTTGACTCCACACATTCATTCCTTTCTTCATGGTTCCTTTTATGCCCACTTGTTTCATAATAGCATCTTAGATCTATTCTTATCTCATTATAGATTCGTTTGAAGCATATAAAATTATGTTTGTTTTTTCATAGGTCAACAGTGATTAAATACTGGTCTAGTCTTGGAGTTTAACCATCATCACTACCCATACTACCTACTGATAGCTTCGGATACTGCCTATATGCAGAGCTACTCTCAGACCCATTATTAAAGTACTGCCATATTCCCCCAGCTGGGAAAGCGTCAGATACCCAGAAAGCACTAAGACTTCAAACCTGGAATTAAAGCCAAAGAAGAGCCACCGTCTCAGTGTGAAGGCCATTATCCAGGAGTACTTTCTTCTTATTCAGAGGGATGTCTGGCCTTTTTATTCTATCCAGGACTTCACTGGTTAAATGAGATCCATTGGGGAAAAACTTACTCTACCACTTTAAATACTAATATCTCTTAAAGATACTTCATATAAATATCCAGAATATGATAATCTCCCCTTATCTACAAGGCTGATCCATTATGAACCACAGTGTATAATTATTAAGTGCAAAATTCCAGAAATAAACAACTTAGAAGTTTTAAAATTGCATACCAATCTGAATTGCTCAATGAAATTTCATATCATCTTTCATCCTTGTCATAGTTAGGCACAGGTATCAACTTGGCAGTTGAGGGTTTAAGCTCTGAGCACATTTGTAGAGAACTAGTTGTTGAGCTAAGCCCAGAGCAAACCTGCAGGAGATTGTCTAGCTGATGGGAGAGGCCCAGCCCATGGTGAGTGGGATTAGGCCCGTGGAATAAAATACAGAGAGCTGATTGAGAAAGTTGGCATCCTTGTGTACTCTTGGCCAGACATGCTGGTCTGGCAAGTAAGGATCCTCCCTCTTTCAGCCATTATGTAGAGATGGTGTGGACAGTTCCCTTAGCCCTGGTGTTGGTGTGAGCTCTCCTGTCAAGCTGGATTGAGAACTGAAACTGGAAAATTGTGAGAGAAAATAAATCCCTTGTTCCCTTAAGCCAAGCAGGCAAACTGCAATAATCCTGTTAGCATTTCTTTGTCTAACACATCCAAGATGTATACATTGCCTGTTAGGCCCTGAGTAGCCATATAAATTACCAAACCAGTAAATCTTGAGCATGATAATGCTTGGTGTTTAACTAATCTGCACTTAATGATGGCCTCAAAGCACAAGACCAGTGAAGCTGAGAGTTTGTTCATGCTAAAAAGAAGCCTTATGGAAATTCCTGGAAGGACAAAGTGAAATTTCTTGATATAATATTAAAAAGGTGGAGGGGTGCTAAGAATTATATAAGAATGGATATTCTATGTATAAAATTTGGAAAAAAGGAAGCATCTGCTACCATGTATAACTGGTAATTAAACCTTACTACAAGTACGTGTGCATGTGCAAATATGATTAATGTAATGTTGTACCAAATGACATGATCAAATTGTGTTTTGAGATTCTAAGGTTTGTCATGGTTTGTCACAGAGCAATGAATAATAGAAAAATAATCACCTTATAGAATGCAATAAACTAAAATTTATATAATATATAAACCATTATTCTATAAGTAATGCGATCCAAGATACTCAGCCAGATGCTTCAGTGGGTAAATACACTTGTATGCAAAACTGGCAACATGAGTTCAATTCTTGGAACCCACACAGTAGAAGGAGAACTAGCTTCCCAAAACTGACCTCTGAGTTCCACATATGTGCCATGGTGTCACAACTGAACTTGAGTTGCCTCTCCTCCCCCTATCTCAGGCTCATGTGTTTTCATCCTCAGCTGGTTTCAGGTTTGGGAAAGTAGTAGCACCTTTAAGAGGCAGAGCATTGCTGGAGGAAAACATGTGATGGGAGAAGGCCTTGAGGTTTGGTATCCAGCCCTGTTTCCCTTGCTTGCTCTTGTTCTCAGACTCATGGTGGCTGCAGTGACTTGAACTAACTTCCTATTTCTGTTTTCAATTATGTTTTCTACTGTGTGATTTCTCCATAATGAACTATATCCCCTCTGAAATTATAAACCTGACCTCCCTTTCTCCTTTCTTTAAGAAGTGTATGAGTATTTTCTCACAGCAGCAGAAAAAAAATAAGTGCTACACATAGAATGGTTTCATTTCTTCTCTGTTTTTCCCTTTTGCTTCATCTCTGTATCTCAAACTCTCTTTCTCCTTAGTTAAACAAATTATTAAAAATAATGCAATCCAAGAAAGACATAATAATTCACCTAATACCCCAATCTAGAGCTCAGGATTGTCTTACATTCTTGGTTTTGTTCATTTGATTAATCAACTAGTATTTCTTTGATGTACCTCTTAATTGCTTATAAAACATTAACTCTCTGGCCTCACTGCTGCTGCCTGTGATGTAACAGAGGGAGCAGATGCTTGCACTGTGCTGTCATTCTTCTGTTTGGTAACCATGGTGGACATGGCCAATCCATCTAGGCTCTGTGCTCAGTTTCACTCAGAGAAGTGGCCACATAACTCTCTCCAACACCTCACTCTAGGCATTTACCACAGATCGATCACACAGCGTGTAGTCTATTTGCTATCCCTGTCCCGGACCCTCCTGATTTATCACATGCATTAAAACAAAAGCCACTTTCCTGGTTACACCAGCCTCCCCTATCCTTATCCCAGTCAATTTATCTCCTACCTTTTTAAAAAGATCACCAAATTAATCTTTCTAAATGCATTTAAAGTTGTCTGGGTGGCAAACTTGCACTTGCTTCAGGACTCAGAAATGTTTACGTGTGTGGTGGTTAGATTGATTGCACAGATGATTCCAATCACCTGTCCACACTGACATCTATGAACTTTTGAGGTCTTGCTTTCCAGTTCCCTTCATGATGCCATAAAGTTGGCTTTCTCCTCTTTTAAATCCAGGCTGGCTTGGATTGAACAGTAAAAATGACGTTGTAGAGGTTCTAAGGATAGAACCTCATGGTCATGAGAAAACTTGGGCCATCTTCTTCTGGAAGATGAGGCCGTGCAGAAACGGGGGCGGCCTGTGTTTATGGTCCTGGTTTCTGAGCCTGTGAGTCCCCAGGCTGAATAAACAAGGAGGAGGTGGAGGCAGTCCATGGTGGTTCCCGAATTCATCCGTGGTTCTACACACACACACATACACACGCACACACACACAACTGAATAAATAATAAAAAAAAATTTTAAAGAACTGAGCCAAAATAGCGAAGCCACCAGATTGCCAACAGCTGACCACAGATAGATATGAGAGATACAACTATTCAGCTCATAAGCACATTTATGAGATTTGGGAGTTCTTTGTTAACAGAGGATTTTGTGGTCATGGGAAACTCATATTAAGTTTACATGAAGAAATAAGAATCAGGTCCATCAAAACCCTACTTGGTGAGAAACAAGTTTTTTAAGAAATCTCTTTAGGGCTGGAGAGGTGGCTCAGGGGTTAAGCCTCTGCCTTGCAGGCAGAAGGTCCTGAGTTCGGATCCCAGATCCCACATATAGACGCCAGGCGGAAGCGGGGGCGGCCTGCGTTTCTGGCCCTGGTAGGGCGGAGCCTGTGAATCCCGAGGCAGAGTAAACAAGGAGGAGGTGGAGGCATCCATGGTGGTTCCCGAATTCATCCGTGGTTCTACACATACACATACACACACACATACACACACACGCGCGCGGGCACATACATACGCACGGGCACATACATACGCACACGTGCACAATTGAATAAATAAAAATTAAGAAATCTCTTTAATAGGGTCAAGAAAACAAACATGGTAGCCAACTAAAATGATAGCTGTCTATTGTAGGAAAATCTTTGTAAGGCCATGAGAAGATCAAGGACGGATTCTGACCTAACAACTAGTACTACATCTAGCACTTGCATCATTGCTGAGAGACAAAGGCTGCATCAGCACCTCCATACCCCCAGCTCCTTCCAAGGATCTTTGCCAGCATCAGCAACCTGAACAGCTGACATTCCTATAGGGAACTGAAGCAGAGAAAATGGTGGGTACCACATGATGACCAAGGAGCTTGCAATGTGAGAACATTCGTGAGGCTGATGGGGGTGGTGGGCAGAGAGAAGACAAGTCCCCTTGAGAAGCCCTGACAGAGACCAACAAATGCCTTCTGATCAAGAAATAAACACTAAACTAGTGTTTCTTTTGCCTCCTAACCCTACTTAAAATTTAATATATCTATAATTAGTGAATACTGGGTAATGCCACAATGAAGGTCATTGCACCTCTCTCCTTGTATGCCTCACATATTCACAGTTTCTAAACACCCCATTTCTATCTCTCTCCATATCTCTGAGATCATGTAGTTCTTCATTTTGCTATATCAGCTGGAGAGATTCATCTCTCTGAGAAAGCTTCATCGTATAGCCTCCATAGAGACACCATCCTAATAGCACAGAGGATATTTTGCAAGAAGCAGCCGCTAAAGTTCTGTTCCTTAAGCTACTGTGTGAGGAAAAGGAAAGGAAAGGAAAGAGAAAGGAAAAGGGAAGAGGAAGAGAAAAGAAAGGACAAAAGAAAAAAAGATCATAAATTCCTTGCAAGTCCTGCTTAGAACTGTGTGGTCTTAGATTTAGACTTGACCTTGTGCCTTGCTTTGCCCAATGAGAAAAAGCAAATGAAATTCAAGGAAAAGCTCACAGAGACCTTGCATACTGAAGCTTTTTCTTTTTCTGTCCTCTTGGTGTTCTGAGATAATCATGTAGAGAAACTCGCCTTCTGGAGGATGCTAGTGCATGAAAACAGAGCATTGCAGTCCTTAGCCCGCCAACCACCAAACCTGCGAGATCAGCCTAGTCCAACTGGCCCCAGCAGAGTCGCTAGGAGCCAAGGACATGAGGGAGAATATTCACAACCAGCTGAAGGATGTCCCAGCTTATTCCAAGTCCAACTGCCAACTCAGAAAACTATGAGCCAACAAACCGTTGTTGGATTGAGTTCTTGAGTTCTAGAATATTTATAAAGCAAAAGTTAATGGCTACATCTCCAAAGATAAGGCTTGTGATATCAGAGGCTTACAATGCAATGGAGTTATAGCAACTTCCTATAGAGTGGGCTTTTTAAGCCACTGTAGAATCAAAGGAGGGGCTGGGAAAGTCTAGGTGTTTCTCTGTCATCAGAATCTTACTTTAATAGCCCCCAGGGAGGAAAACAGAACAAACAACAAAAACACAAAGTAAAATCAAAAGCTTCTCCCAAACCTTAGAAAATGGAACAAGTAAAATTTCTAAGAGGAAGTATGGAGGTTATGCAAATGGTATATCATGTTCATCTCTTTGCCTTAAAAATAAAATCAACTCAAATTGTGTTCCATATCTAACAAGCAGAAGGATTTTCCTGAACACACTGTGTACAATGTGTGCACTGATACTTTTTTTGCTCACAATTTCCATGTTCATACAAGTATTTATCCCATTTCACTTTTCTAAAAAAAACCCCATTTTCCTATTATATTTTTCTTTAGAGCATTTTGAATAGGCTTGGAAGACAGACATACTGTTTATGGCAGTTACTGTACTTATTGATTTGTTCTCCTCTGATTTAAAGGCAAACCATACATTCAGCTGAATACAATGCCCATCTTTTTTCCTTTTACTCTTTCTACCTTGTTCCACACGGCTCTGATTAGAGTCAAGGGAAAAGGAAGGGCTAGAAAATGGAGGTGATAAAACATTTTGCAATTTTCCAAGTGCTGGAGATAATCTAAGATGTGTACATTTTCTCTTGAAATAGTTTTCCCCATAACAATACACAGTCTTATTAGAACTGTATTTTTGCTGACAGAGCTAGAGTTGTTTCATTCAGCATCCTGCATATAGGAAAAAAATATCAAATAAGAAGAAGCATGCTTCCTGCCTTTGACATAAACATACTTTGATTCACCTGATCTCTTATTTTTTAATTCTTTCCTTGGTGTTTCTGATAAGATTACAGCTAACTGCTTTTTAACCAAGTTATTTGAATTTTGATCTATGTCTTTAATCAGGCACACCATTTGGAAAACATAAATTTGAATATTGGAATCAAATGGCTATTGCTTTTTTCTGTAATGTGAGTAAAGAAATTAATAGGACTTAGGGATTAGCTTGAATGTCATCTTTTATGTGGCTTAGATAATATAGTGTCTGATTATTAATGCATTCCAAATAATAAAATACACTGTGTTTTCCAATGAGGTAAGACAATACTTATACAAATATAAAGCATATTATTCATGTCTTTTGTGTACTTGGCTGTCCATTACCAATATTAATCTTCTCCTCTTTCTTCCAGGGAGCTTAAAGACCCATATATTTTACAATAAAAAATGAGGAGACTTATAACACTTCTCTATGTGAGCTCTATAAAAGTAGATATAAATGTCAATCAAAGGGACATTGGTTGCTTCATTTATATCCCAAGTGCTTCTGTCCATAAATTACATTAATGGTTTCTATTCTTCTTGCCTAGCCTCAGAAGGAGCTTAAGGCATGTTAAGTGTTTTTATTCTTATATTCCCTGGCTATGGCAGCAGCAACCCTAACAGAGCTCTGACATTCTGTTTGGCCCATTTACCCCCAAACATGAAGATAAGGCTATCCTTCAAGATATCCCCAGACTCCATGTCTTGATGCAAGGAGAGACAATGCATGTTGAATTGACATATCTAGGTTGCTATTATAATTAATCATTCCCATCTGGTTAAGTTGCTTGGGGCTGTGGAACTTATTTCTCTCTTCTCTGGCTGGGACCAATTTAAATGCTACACACCGGGAGATGTCTTCAAGCTCATCTCAGCACAGATTCTTTGCAAACTTCTGGAACCACGTGCTTGGTAATGGAGTCCAGGGCATATCAGCCTTATAGCAACCCATACTCTTTGTAAGTAACATTTAAATGAAATTAAAGAACACATCCAATTTAAAACATCCTTGATTAAACCATTTTGAAATGTCACTATTTTATTCCAGACACCTCTGCAGAATGTGCTAACAAGCAAAGGCAGTGACTGTCTGCTTAAAGAATGAGGATAAAATAAAAAGGTCGTTCTCTCAGGATAGCAAAAGTTAGCCAATCAACGGCACGATGATAGTTGAGGTAATTATCTTCTGCTTTCTTCTGATTTTCTAAGGCACCTGTTACATGAATCACGACATTGGTCCCTACTGAGGGAAAGTCAGCTTCCAACTGACTTGACCTGAGGGTCAATCCCCTCAGGTGGCAGACAGTGGCAGGGAGATCATGGAAATACTTCTGAGTTCATTGCCAACCTTTCATCCAGTCTCCTGGGAATATACATGATTTCTTATTTCTGTTTTTATAACTTGATATAGGAAGGAGAAGATGCAATATGGATGAATGACTATGAATAGAATATTATAGACTTGATGACTTTTTTATTAATCAGCAATTGCTTAAAACTACTATATTTACTAATTATTATTAAATAATCTTAGAGTATCTATGTGCCTGACACATAGTGTTTTGTGTTACTCAAAGTAAATGTGGATGAATGGTCATAGTCATTTCTTATGAGAAAGGGTCGTCATTCATTTACTTAAACACATATTTACTGAGTCATATTATATATCAAACTGTCTTCCAGATCTGGGGAAGAAATGATAAATAAAATAGACACAATCCTCACTTTTATGGGTGTTTTTCATTTAATGGAGAGAAGAATAAAAATCAGAATAAGTCAACTGCCCAATATGTAGCTTGAAGGAACTTTTTTAGAGCAGTTAGAAATATTTTAAATTTTTTATACTCAGTTCAGAGAAGTACTTATGAAGAAAAAGATATTTAGGTGGAGATGAATGGGAAAAGAAAGAAGAGTTACATGAATACGGAAAAGAACATCACTACAGAAACACAAAAGCCAAACTCCAACAGGGAGCATGCTGGTGTAATGAGGAAATGGCCACAGACTCAATATTCCACAAATAATCACCACAGTATTTCTGTCCCTCCCCAGGTAGTCTTTCTAGTTTTGCCATTCCCGGTCCTCACAAAGAGTCTAAATCTTCTCCCTTTGAATCTCTAGATAGGGAGATAGTTACTCTGCATGTTGCCAATAAATTCACAGTGAAATAGCTTAAGGAGACATGAAGGGTTATATTCTCTCTTATGATTCTTGGCTACAGTTCTTTGTCTAGTTTAGCAGAATTTAGGCAACACCCAGCAGTCAAGGGATGGTCACTCTACATCTTAGCAATGCTGAGAGGGACAATCCTCACTTGCCAGACCAGCATGTCTGGCCATGAATACTGAAGAATCCCAACTTCCTTCACCAGCTCCTCTGTCTTATCCTCCTTTCCAGGAATTAGTCCTACTCACCATGGATTGAGCCTTCCCCATCAGTTAGATAATCTCCTGTGGGTTTGCTCAGGATTTAACTCAATTTTTTACAAATATGTCAAAGGTCCAGCCTTCAATTGTCACACTGATACCTGTATCTAACTATGACAGATAGATAGACAAGCAGACAGAAAGACAAATACATAGATATACAGATAAATGATAGATAGATAAACACAATAAATAAAACAGACATATATGTATAGATGTAGAGAACTCTAAGTATAGTAGGGGAGGAGAGAAAGCAGGTATCGGTATGTGGATGTCGAAGGTTCTTGCTTTCCACTATGTGGGCTCCAAGAGTCAAACTCAGATTCCTGGGTTTGTGACTCCACTCCCTGAGCCACTTTAGCAACCCCTAGACAAGTCTCTCTAACTGCATAGACTTGCAGATAATAGCAAATTTAGCAGAAGTGACATGGTGTGACTTCCTGGCTAGGTTGTAAATGTCAGAATAGACTCTGCGCATATCTTCATGATATGTTCATCTTTGGAACCAACCACTCTGCTGTGAGAAGGCCCAGGCCACAAGGAAGCTCAGGTGGGACGGGATGGAGACTGAGCTTCAGCTAATGGCTCACAGCCACAGCAATGAGCCAGCTCAGAAGTACACCACTCATCCCAAGTTGTGCTCCCCAACTGACACCAGGAAGCAGCAAGCCACAGCCCTGGTCAAGTGGTATTGTTGCGAGCAAAGTAAATGATCACTGCTGTCTGCAAACAGAATGGT
Organism: Typhlomys cinereus; assembly: GCA_023101885.1. Classification (NCBI taxonomy): domain Eukaryota; kingdom Metazoa; phylum Chordata; class Mammalia; order Rodentia; family Platacanthomyidae; genus Typhlomys; species Typhlomys cinereus. Next base: position 3,776,738 of record JALPQD010000057.1, on the reverse strand, counting down.
TTGGAGTGACCTTGGTGCTCGAGAATCAAAACAAGTGAGAAAGGAGAATGCGATTAGAAGGAATTACATGAGCATGGGGCCAGGTCCTGGAGGTGCTTCAGGAAAGCCACTAGATTACAGCTACACTCTGGCCACTCTTGCAGAGCTGTGTGTCATTATGTGGTCGACCTCCATAGTCGACATCTCCTTAAATACCTTTAGGCTGAAATTGCTTGACTAGCAGAAGGACCTTCCTTCTACCTCTCTCTCAGGTAACAGTTTTCACTTGTGATGACAATTCATTCGGGGTTATTCTTACCAGCTCATGGCCCAGCATGAACTGCAGCATTTTCATCTAAGGTGAACACAGCCCAAAGATCTAAGAGAATGCTGGCAGCCACTGCTCCAGGCTACAGGCCCCATCTCCATTAGATCTATGAATGTCCATTTCCCATAAGAGGAAGAGTAACTTCTCTGGAGGCTTCTGGACATTGTTTTTTCACTGGCTTAATAGGCCTCTAGTTTGCTGACTTTTAGGGATTACTGTGACATGGCCCATCTGTCATGGAGACTTGGGTCTTCTCCGTGTGGGAGGACAGCCAAATGAGCTGCCAGAAGCAAAACATTTTTCAATGTTGTAAAGTTCAAGAAGACACACATGAAAAGAATCCATCATTGCCAATGTTAGCATACATTTACTTATGTGTGTGGATGTGTGTGATGTGTGTGTGTTACACGCATGTGCGATCAGAGGACAACTTGCATGAATCAATTCTCTCCTTCCATTATGTGGGTTCTGGTCACCAGGCTTGGCAGCAAGTGCTTTTACCAACTGAGGCATCTCACTGGCCCCATTGCCAATGTTTTAAACCAGTTAACACACCAGTTTTAAGATCATATACTGTGAGTGCAGATAAGATGATAACCTAGCACTTCAGCTTGGGGCTGAGCTTTCGGAAGTTTATAAGGCTGGATGGCCTCTGAATATTCACAAAGTGACAAGTGATGATGGTGTGTAAAGTAAATCTAGAAGCAAACAGACCATTGTTTTGTTCTCTGCTCCTGAGAATCCCCCCCAAAGTAAAATATCCACTTGCTCTGGGGACTTCTCCAAGAATTTGGAATCAGGGTCGAAGATTAGCCGGAATAGACATACACCATTAAAGTTGCTCGGGCTACTGATATTACTACCAGCAGTAAATTTCCAAATGTTCCGCATTGTTCCAGGAAGAATTACAGAAGCATTTGGGTAGAGAGATCAACAGTAGGGCTTAACAAACATTTTTTTTTGATGAAAGACAGCCAAGAAGAAATAAACACTTTTGTTTTCACATGTTTTATTCAAATGAACACAAGACTATAGATAGGATGGAAATTTGCTAGATACTGGTAAAAGACATACGGATTTCCCCTGAGAATCTTTTTTTCCACCACACTGAGATGAAGGCGGGTTGCCCTGTCTGAAAGGCATGCTGGGCAAATAGAAGAATTGTGGCCTACTTTTATTATTATTATTATTATTTTATTTTTACAAGCATATCGAGTACTTATCCATGCTTCCCTCCTTCTTCTTCCCACCCTTTCCTTGTCAATCCATCCCACTCCCTCCCACCTTTCTGCCCGTTTGCTTCTGTGGACACCAGGGGTCCCTCTGTCTTGCTTACTCTTATTTCTTAATTTTTCTTTCACAAGCATTTTGAGTTCTTATCCCTACTTCCTCCCATCATCTCTCCTTCCTATCAATCCCACTCTCTTGACTGTCTGCTTCTATGGATTCCAGGTTTCCCTCTGGCTTGTCTACTCTTGTGAAGGTTCAGACTTCTGTGGCATACCAAGTTGTCTTTTTTAGGGCCATCCCACTGATAGGAGCATTTCCCTTCTTCACTCATACAGCTTTAGTCCCTAAGATTTCCACTATATGCTCTTATCTCTCTTGAGTTCCTTGACAGTCTATGGGGGCAGGTTGGTATGTCAGTCATTATGCAGGTCTAGTGAAAACAAGTCTCACTGTAGTGAGTTCCTAAATGTAGCGGTCCTGCCTTGAATGGGATGTTTTGTCAAAAGGTGAACCTTCCTATCTTCAGGTTCTTACAATATCAAAGCCTCCTCTTCTGTGAGGTTCCCACAGCCTTGGGATGAGAAGATTGGGTTGTTTGCTAAGATCTAAAATCATACAGTTGCCTTACAGAGGAGCTAAGCTTTTCTTAAAGAATCTAGTCAAAAATGTAAGTACTAAAATGTTTCTTTGAGTTGTTTTTCTTTTTATGGGAATGAACGTAGAAGCCCAGAAGAGTTGCATGAGTGCTCTAGAGCCATGTCAGGGCCAGTAATCATTCAGATTAAGAATCTTTAAGATCATTTACTGTGGATACTGGTAAGATGAGCCAGATATTCCAACATTATCAGCATCTGCTCTTGAAATACAAAAGTCACTTAATAATGAGAGCATCCCCAAGCAAGCCTGTGAGATCTTTGAGGGGCTAGACCTTCTCTAAACTCTCTAATGCTCAGCAAATTAATTTTCACAAAATAAAGACTCACTTAAAATAGAAAAATGGAGAAATCTTGGATTCCAGGTCCATACAAAAGATTGAACTTTTGTTTCTTATTCTTGAAACCCCAATATTAATAACTCTCTGGTTTCTTATCCTCTCTCACTCACGCAGCAGATGTTAATGAAAATCTGTGAGGTATGCACTGTGGATAGACTAGCACAACAGATTTCATGTGAGTTTCAGGATAGTTGGCCAGTCCAAACAGTTGAACTAGCTTCCCCACAAGACTCACAGGCAATGTAGAAAGGCACTTAAAACAGTGTGAGGGTCACAAAATGAATTATTTACCTGGTTGAATAGCACTCAGGAAGAAGAGGATCCCAGGACATGCTAATCATTTTGGCAAGAATACGGGAGGATCTGACATATTTGGATGGAAAAGTGACTATTTCAAGTCGTGCAGCAAGAGGAAAAGCTTGACTCTGACCGAACAAGATCTTAGGCCCAACAGGACACATAGAAATGAATACTGACATGACATAGAATAGTAATAATAGTAATGCCTGGAAAGAAACAAGAACCCCTTTAATATTCACTTTGAAAAATAACTGGAGGGGGAAACCTTCATGGGAACCCCCACTGCACCCCCATCCCAGTGGTGGCCAGATTAACAAAAAACAGCAGAGGAATAAGTCTACCTCACAGTTGTATATTGGAATAGCTACAATTTGGCAATTTTAACTTTTAATGATCCTATTTTCAGTCTATCTCTTGATCCAGTAATGCTCCACTTTGGTTGTTTTATATTTCAATTACTCTTTCTACTTTTTTATTCTCCTCTTCTGTTCCAGTGTATTCTCCTGTAAAACTATATATATATATATATATATATATATATATATATATATATATATATATGCCCATGCCCAAACATATTTGTGTGTGGTTTATTTAATCTTTCATTTCAGATTTTCCAGAGCTGGGAAATTTCACTTCTACTATAGATTCTTATAATGCTCCATATGCTGTAAATATGTAATATTTACACATTAAAACTAAAGAAAAAGAACTGGAAGATCAATGGTTGGGTGCAATGTGACTTTAGGTTTTCTCAATGTGATCATATGCAGACTGAAAGCTCTTACCTAACGCTCCCTCTTCCCCAGGAGATTCCCCTACACATATGGAAATATTTTTCTTATATGCACTCTCAAATGGGAGGGACTGAATGTTCATAATCACTTTCTCAGAACACATGCCAATTGTCAACACTTCTAACTGGGACTCCAAAACTATTACATCAGAGAATATGTACACTAATCTATGGCTTTATCTATGTAAACTAAAACAAAAGCACGGGTATATGAAAGGTACATTGATATTTTAAAAATACTTATATTTGCATAATTATGTACTTTTATCTAAACCATGGCTATAGATCAAAATTAAATGCCATTGCCAACAATGAGGTGAACAAGAGGAGATAGCTAATCAAATCATTTCGTGAATTAAATGTTCCATGTTTACTCTTTCCCATCTTGCAAGATGGCAGGTGAAAAGGCTCAGAAGGCAAAGGAGATGCCTGGTGCCAAGAAAGCTGGCGCAGGGGCAGCTGGCACAGCCAAAAAGGGTAACCAAAGGGTTACACACCGGAAGAAAGGGAAACCCCACTGCAGCCGAAACCCTGTCCTGGTTCTAGGAATTGGCAGGTACTCGCAGTCTGTCATGTATTCCAGAAAGGCCCTGTGCAAAAGGAAGTGCACAGCGGCCACATCCAAGGATGAGAAGAAAATGGAGAAGGTTCTTGCCACTGTCACAAAACCGGTTGGTGGGGACAAGAATGGTGGGACCTGAGCAGTCGAGCTTCGCAAGATGGCTAGGCAATCCTCCTGAAGATGCACCCTGGAAGCTGCTGAGCCAGGGGAGGAAGCCCCTCGGTCAGCACGTGAGAAACATGCCAGCATCGCTCCGGGGACCGTCCTGATCATGCTCACTGGGCACCACTGGGCAAGAGAGTGGTTTTCCCAAAGCAGCTAGGTGGTGGTTTGCTACTTGTGACTGGGCCTCTCTCCCTCAGTCGGATGCCTCTGCGCAGAACGCACCAGAAATTTGTTATTGCCACCTCCACAAAGATTGACATCAGCGGCCTAGATTCCCAAACACCTCACTGATGCTTCAAGAAGCAGCACCAGCTGCGGAAGCCCCGGCACCAGGAAGGCGAGATCTTCAGCACAGAGAAAGAGAAATACAAGATCACAGAGCAGCGCAAGGTGGATCAGAAGGCTGTGGACTCACAGATTCTGCCAAAGATCAAAGCCGTCTCTCAGCTCCAAGGCTGTCTTCGCTCTGTCTTTGCTCTGAAGAATGGAGTTTATCTTCACAAACTGGTGTTCTAAGTTTCTTGCCAGGGAACTAATTAAACAACATTCTGTTTGTGTCCTGTAAAAATAAAAAGTTCCATGTTTAAATTAAGCACTTTGATGACCATATAGCCAATGCTAAGTGTAAGTGGTAGGTAGAGTACAGTGTCAGTGATGATTACGGGCATTTCTCTAACAATACTTTCGGTACCCTAACTTTTGACTCTTTTTTTCTATCTTTATATGGGTCTTATACTTGGTGTGACCAGTAGAAGAAAACTAAAATGAAGACCTGTCAGTAAAGAACCATTGTATTTCTTGGGATCCTACTCAGTTATACATGAAGATACCAAGCTAATGCAGGGTAATTATAGCCCGGTTGTCTCATCTTGGATCAGTGAGTAACTTACTAGTCGAACTATCAATCCTGTCCACAACTGATCTCAGAGACGTGAACAAATCCAGTCTAGACCAGAATTAGCATCCAGGTAGCTCTCACACTCATGAAGAATAATAAATGTTGACATTTTAGTTCATTAAATTTTGGTGATTTTTTATATTCTGATTGACTTCACATAACAGTTAATTGGTACAGAGTAGATTGCAGTAAGAAATGACAGTCTAATGAGTTTCTGTAATCTCATTTTGTAGCCCAGACTAGTTTTGAACTCATAATCTTCCCACCTCAACCACCTAAGTGCTAAGATTACAAGTGTGCAACAGTATTCAAAATCTGTGGGGATTTTAAAATATGACAATTCCTGTTTCTCTTTCTTAGATTAAGAATATGTTTAATTTGTCTGGGTGTTGTTTTATTTTATTATGTTTGTTTTTCAAGTAATTCAGAAGTGTGGTCAGAGTATAAAATGTCCACATTAGAGGTCCCCCTGACTCTACAGATGTTAACATTCCAGACGAGTGGAGAAACTTGCCATCTTAAGTCTGGATATTTCTAAAGTATGTTTGCTTTTCCACACATATCACTGAGAAGAAAAAGAACCTATCTTTCTATATGCAAAACTTCTAATTGTCTTTCTAGATCTTGAAATAGAAATTTCTGCTGTTGCAAATGCCAATATGCAGGGCATGGTTCATGAGGTACATGAAGAACTTGACTACCAAAGGTTCTTCTGCCTTCACTCTAGATTTAACAGATGCAAGTTCTACATTCTTATTTAGTTTAGGCTATATCTTTATTTTTAAAAAAAAGCAGTATAAGAGCAGTAGATCACTGGAGGAAGAGGCAGAGGGCAAATATTAAAGATATTACATTGTTTTATTTTCTAACTAAAGATGCAACACAGTTGGTGTGGTACAATGTGTGATAAACCGAGGAAGACAGAAGAGGATCTTCTGTATTATGAAGAGATCCATGGAGAAAACCAGATAATGCCTCACCCACTCACTGGGCTCGTGTTTCTTCCTCCACTAGCTGCTGTGAGGGCTGGATACCCATGTCTCACACCTGCCTGAGAATTCTTGAGAATTGCAACTAGCAGATAAAAATCTAACTGCCTGGAACAGCATGTTCTGCGGAACCCTTCCCTCACACCAAGACAACCTCTGGTGCTGCTCTAGAACATCTCCTGGGAATGGGCCCATCTTTGCAGGAAACTTGTATTGTAGTTCACCTTTTTCCCTTTACCCAAAGCTTTCTACTTAATGAATTCCTTACTCCAGAGTTCCAATGTATCACTTCTGGGGAATGCAGCCTAGCACATTATCTAAAAGATTCTAGAAGCTACCTCAAGACGTCTGTGTATTTATTTCAACACTTCCATCATGAAGGTTCCTTACCACCCAACCTTTGCTCTGATTTCATACAACCCATGTAACTCTATCTTAGACAAGACCCTACTGTGTGCATTGTTCTTGGGTAGCATTCCAAGTAAAAACAGAGAGAGCCCAGATCCCACCAGGAAGACTTCTCTACTCCATCTCACAAAACTCTCTTTCACTCCTCTCTTTGCTGAATAACCAGCCAGCTATGTCTCCTGTTCTTATGTGCAAAGAATCCTAATATGTCATCTTTGTGCATGATGTCCATCTTCACCTCTTGTTTTATTCATGTGTCTTGTCTCTCTGTTTAAATAGTGGGTTTTCATGGATAGGGACTGAATCTTTTTAATATCATATAATCCATACTATCATATTCAACAGATGTGTATCAGCTAATGAGAAAGAAATACCAAAAGTTAAGTTCAGATTTCACCATGCAAAGGTTATACAATCCAACTTCCCTATCGGAGCCCAGAAAAGGTTAACTAAGTGCTCGGGACTTGCCACTTCAGAGTATCACATCTTTTTACCAATTATATTCTGTTTGCTAAGAATCCACTAGAAAGAAATACTTTAATAGCAGTTTGCCAGTTAATTGTAAAGATAGATACATTTTTCCCCTTTTGTAAAAGCTGCTGTTGTTTCACATAATGACTTTAACTGTAATGGAAATGAGGCAGGACAAATCAATTTTCAGCCCTCAGCAAGTTAAGTTTGTCAATATAGAAAGCAAACAGCAATAGGAATTGGTAGTTAGTACAATGGTTTTATTCCAATATTGTAATACCTTTCTTTCCTCTTCCCCCAATTAAATTTAAAACCTATAATTAACATGGTTTGCTCAACCAGTGTAAAGGTCATTTCTATACCATTAAGAATAGCTTATTACTCAAAGGGTAGTGTGGGCAAAGGTAAAATATAAGAAAGACTAACATTAGCAAGTACGATGTAGTTTTACTGCTGTTAAGTTGGGCCACAAATGAATTTTGGAAACAGAGCAGATATAAGAAGACAAAGGAAAGCATATATCCTTACCCCAAATTACCCCAAGGATTTCTCATTTAAAGAGAAATTTTGAGTTTCCCTGAATCTAAATGGCCAGAGTCTTTAATGTAATGTAACCCTGCTCTTTATTCCTCTGTGGATTAGAACAATTTTTAGCAGCAGCTTCTTTAAAGACACAAAAGCATTTCAGAGTTTGGAACAAACATTGCAAAATGAAGAAGGATAAGTAAGTTAGGCTGATATGGGGAAGGACGTCTACAGGTACAGAAGGCTTGCAGTGGAGGGGAAGATAGGGACAGTGAGAGAATGGGCTTGCTGAAGTTAGCTCTCAATGCGACAAAGGCAAATGGATGACATAGCTGAGCAAGCTGAGATCTCATGGTCTTTGGCTTGGTACCTGGAATAAAAGATAGGAACAAAGGACCCAGGAAGAAAAGGGGAGTGGATGACAGCAACGAGGGTCAGTTTACGCAGAAGAACCTGGGAAGACAGCCAGGACAGCCCACCAGCATAGCGTGAAGGAAGACCTAGAAATTGATGTTATACCTGTGGCCATCTGATTTCCACAGTAGCACTTGTCCAAGTGCAGTCCACAGACCACTGGCGTCACTCAGAAAAGCATGAGAAATGCACTTTCATGGGTCCACCTTGAGCTGCTGGGTGACCGTGAGGTGAAACCTACAGTGTGCTTCAACAATCTGCAGGTCTGCTGGTGCACACCAAGCCTGGAGAAGCAAAAGGCCAGGAAGCTGACGAAATCAATGATATAGACAGAGTACGGGCTGGAGAGATGGCTCCATCTCTTCTCCTTGCAAGCAGAAGGTCCTGAGTTTGAATTCTAAGTTCCATGTTAAAAACTCCAGGCTGAAATGGAGGTAAGCTGCACTTCTGACCCTAATGGGTGGAGCCTGGGAAATCCCAGAGTAAAGCAAAAAGAAGGTAGAAACAATTGAGGATGATTCCTGGAGTTATCCTTCCCTTGGCCCTACACAGGGACATACAGGGCTTTCTCTCTCTCTCTCTCTCTCTCTCTCTCTCTCTCTCTCTCTCTCTCTTCTCTCTCTCCTCTCTCTCTCTCTCTCCCTCCTCTCTCTCTCTCTCTGTGTGTGTGTGTGTGTAAAGTATAAAAAAATTAAAAAGCAAAGTGTAGACCCCAAAGGAAAAATAGGTAGCACTACTGAATTTCTTCTAGAAACTGATAAGCAGTAAACAAAACAACAGAAGAAAAGAGTATTAGGAAATGAACTATGAGAAACATTATGGTGCATTTCATTAAAGAAATGAATGAAATATAAAATATCATAAGCCCCCATGATAAGCTTTTTTTATTTGATAGAGTGGTAAATCATATATGAAGAAGTGAATTAAGGATAGGGTGTCAGAATCTCTAAAATCAATCTCTTATTGCTTGTTGATAAATCAAAAATGAAGAGTCCTCAACTAAGCAGAGCTTTTGTCACTCTGGGAGGTGGGCAGTAGGGAGGGCAATATTCCAGCAGTGGCAAATCTTTTTGCATTCTCTGCCCAGTGCAAGTGCCTTTAATCCCACACTAAACAGAGAAATCAGCATTCAGCCAAGAAGCTGCAACGCAGAATAGGCATGGGGACTCTGCAGTGGATTCCAGAAAAGGGGGGAAGAAAAGTACTTTCTGGCCTTGCTCATCTATAATTTATCAATTTTATTATTTCTTACACAAATATTGAATTAGATTGTTCTGAGAACTTTCCTCTAGCAAATGAATTTCTCTCCAATGTGGACTAATAAAAGGCACACAACAAGCTCTCTCTGGTCTCCAAAAAAAATTATAGCTCAATAATGACAGCATTTGGTGTATACCCCATCATCAAAGTGATCACAGAATCATCTGGAAAGCACTTGTTTCCACAGAACACTGAGCTAGACTCAGAATCTGCAGAGAGTATCTGGCTTTCATGTAAGACATCGGATGGCCACCTCAAAGCTAGTAGTCTCTCCCTAAACTGCGGTGGACACATTGCTGGAGGGACACCATTTTCAGTTTATTTTCACTCCAGTACAGAAACCTAAATGTTGTATTTCAAGGGCCAAAGAAAGGGTTTGTTTGCTAAACAAGTTCTTTTGTTACAATTTCTGTGTTCATGGCCTCAGTATTCTATCAGGTTTTGTTGAAATTCTCATTTAAGTATATAGAATGATGACTCTAAAGCTTAAAGAAGAAAACAGTATTTTTGTTTAATGTATTTGAGAAAAAGAAAGGAAGATGAATGGAATGTCTGGTTGTTCACTTTCTTCTCAGAGAAAGGTGTAGTAAGTTATAAAACATAGGCAGTGTTCAATTTCCATTAAGCAGTAGCTCTGATAAATGCCTAATAAGTGTTTTTTGTGGTAATACTTAAAAGGAAGGGAAAATATGGCTTGTACTCCAACACTGCCTGTACTGCATCTCAGTCAGAATTCATGGTCAAGTCCTCTCACTCTTGGTTCTCTTTCCTAAAGCAAGAAATTAGGTAAGAATGTTCTTAAACTCCTCTCACTTCAATTATTCCATGTACTCATACAACTTCATCATCTGCCTGGAGGGTTTCTTGTCCCTGAAATTTCTTATAAAATGATCTTATGTACAAATCAAGTTAAATTTTTTTCCATGTACATTTCCTTTGTTGAATTTCTAAAGTTTTACTTATTGCCAGAATAGGACATACAAACATAAAAATGATGTACCAAATTTTTCAGAAAACAGAATCTCTGTAATTAGCATCCAGATGAAAAACTAGAACCTAGCCAGCGACATCCCATAGCCAGCCATCATTACAGAGGAAACATCTAGTAAAATGATGGTGTAATATGAAGATAAAGAACCTTCATACAGGGCTGGAGACATGGCTCTGCCCTGAAAGCAGAAGGACCTGAGTTCAGATCCCACAGAAAAATGCCAGATGGAAACGGCAGCAACCTGAACTTCCAGCCAGGAAGTGGAGCCTGGGAAATCCCAGAGTGATGCAAAAAGGAGATAGAGGTAATACATGGTTATTCCCAAAGTCACCCTTGGGTCTCCACAGGAACACACACACACAGACACACACATACACACAAACACGGTGTACAAGCATAAGCCAGAGAGAGAGAGAGAGAGTTAAGAACCACATAGGGAATGTAAATTAGTACAGTCACTATAGAAATCAATATGGAGATCTCTCACTAACAACAGCTAGAAATGTCATCTATTACCTTCATACCACTCTTGAATATATAAGTTTGACTGTGGAATGTCCCCCTACAAGCTCATGTAAATGTTTAAATACTTGGTCCCTTGTCGATGGTGCTATTAAGGAAAGTATGGGACCTGTAAGAAGTGGAGCCTTCCTGAGGAAGTCTATCACTGAGGGGCCTTGAAGTTTGGATGGCTATTCCCTCTTCCTCTCTCCTTTTCTCTCTGTTTCCTATTTTCTTCTTCATCTGTCATGCCTATCACCATGCATTCTCCACCATAGTCATAGCATTTTTTTACAGAAACACAACTGCAAAATTCCCAAGGGAATTATTCAGTACATATTATAGGTAGATAAACACTGCTGTTTATTAATGTACTATTCATAATAATAAGACATGGAACTAGCCTCAGTATCCATCAGTGAATAAATGATAGAGAAAAGGTGGATCATCTATACACCATGGAGCTTCATTTGGCCATAAAGAAAAGCAAAATTACATCTTTGTCAGGAAAATGGATAGCATTGGAGACCATAATGTTAAGCAAGATAGTCCAACCTCACACAGACAAGTCTCACATGTTTTCTCTAGTATGTGCCCTATGGGGGCTCTGAAATTTAAGGAGGTGAGAACAAAACAAGAGGAGGGGATAAAAAAGGCAATGGAGGGGAGAAAATGCTCAAAGCACATCACACACAAGTATGAAAGTGTCACAGAGAAGTCCATTCCTTTATATTGCTAACATAAGCTAACAAGAAGGAAAGTATCCATTAAATTCATACAAGAAAATTTTAGCATTCAAGTTTGGATTCTCAACGAATTAATGACAGCAGATTCAGTGGTGTGGCTCAAAGGCTAAAGAAAGCTTGACAACCTGAGTTTGATCCACAAAATATGCATGATGGAAGGAGAAAACAGAAGTCTGAAATTTATCTGACCTCCAGATGTACCAGTAGCACATATATGCCTGTTTTTTGTTTTCTTTCTGTGTTCTCTCTCTCTCTTTCTCTCTCTATCTCTTTCTCTGTCTCATATACACAACACATGCTCACACATTTCTCTCTTAAAAAATAGAACAATAACAATAAGAACTATCTTTTAAAAAAAGTCAAGTGGATGAGTAAAAGAAAATTCTTCTGTATGGGAAACATAAAAAGATGGATCAAGAAAAATAATCTTTACATTGAAACCCACTGGTTTCTAGTGTCCTGATACCTATGGTAAATTGGTCACCTGGAAAACACCCAAATGTAATATACTATTAAGAATAAGGCCATTTCTTAAGCTTCCATCCATTTCTGCTGCCTGCCTCTTGAGGTCACTGCCTTGAGTTCCCCTGTGTTTTAGCCGGGAGCTTTCTTTTTTACAGTTTGCTTCTCAAGTTTGCAGCACATTTTCCTGGCTGTCTGGTGGAAAATTTTTCAACATAGAAAGACCTATGTGCATTTGAAGTGGTAGTTAGCAAGTTGCTTTTCAGTGCACTGCCGTGTTTTACGCATATACCTCTATGGTAGATAGAGAGCCATCTCCAATATGAGTACACTTTTCCTGCTTCCTACACTAACTTAAACATGAACATACTCCATTAAAGTCCCAGTGATAGTCTCATGAATTTGACATCTAAGACCACGCAAAAGAGAAATAAGTTGGAGGAAGTATAAGCATTTGACTTTTTGTTGGGCTTGAGTTTAAGAAGTTCTAGGTCCTCTGTACAATTGAGGGGGAAAAGACTGTAGACTTTCATGGGATTCTACTTCTCTGAAGTTGTAATAATCAAGGTGAAATGCCTTTGACTTTATTAAGTTGTTCAAGTCATTGCCCCTGCTGCCACAATTAAGGAAACTAGAACAAAGAACAGAGAAGAGCAAAGAGAAAGGGGAAGGAAAGAGAGAAGAGAGAGGGAAAGGATGCTGGCCTTGGGTTAATGTCTGTCCAGCAGGTACATGAGCCTGGAGAGCAGTGACAGCCCCACTCCTACCCCAATGAGGCTCGCTTCTTGGTGAATCTCACTTCCACCTCCCACCAACTGCTCTTCCAACAGGAAGCTGAAGTACCAGTCCCTTGGGATTCATATGCCAGGCAAGAATGGAGAACTGGATGCTCAGATTCTAGTTCCAAAATCCTATCAGGAAGTCCATCCTAGGCAGAAACCAATAGCTGTGAAAGTCACAGTTTTAATTTCTAAAACCAGATTAAAAAAAAAATGTTTGCAAGGTTCAAGGGAGAGAAAAGGGTACTCGTGTTTTTCTGTTTTGTTTTGTTTTTCCTTTGTAACCATAACCCAGAGAACATGGAAGATTTGATAGAAAGTGGGTGTGACTATCAGGGCATTTCCTGAACCACAGGGACAGTTGTGAGCCCCTGGACAGGGGCGATGGAGAAGAACCACAGAGACTCTGTTACCAAGACTTGTTGTTTAGGGTTCTAGAAAGAGAATCTCCTGGGATGCTGCAAAATTTGTGAACAATAGGTAAGCTTGGCACTAGGCAAAAAGCAACAACAAAATAATAAAAATAAAACAAACAAAAAAAAGCCCTCTACTCCAGCCTTCCCAAAGTCCTGCTACCTAGGAAGCAAATAGAGTCCCCTACCACAACAGGAATGACCACTACTACCACCTGACAAAGAAGGTCTACGTGACAAGTAGAAAGCATACACAGAATTACAGCCACAATCGTGGACCCAAGAGCACATCCACAGTTGACAGGAGTAAAAGTGGTCTTTAGATCTTCCAGGAGAATGGAGTAACGACAGAAAGACATTCTTCAGTAGATCCCTTCAAGTTCAGACATGCATCCTGCAGCTTCTGTTGTTCTTCTGGACACCACAGAAAGGAAGGAACTCTAGAAAAGATACAAAGACCTTCAACTTACAAAGGTAGGTTGGAAGACTCAAACACATGAGTATGTGATTCAGAGAGGTCACATTTGAGCTGAAACAGAAGAGTTTTCTTAAAGGCAGGGCTGCTGAGCAAACACAACTTCATTACGGACACATTCAAAGGCTGCTGCCATGCTTCATGCCTACATGCTAAGGTGTCCATGTCACAGTAGCCTTGGGAACCATCCTGGAAATTGGGGGAACTGATGCTTCGTCACATGCCCGCTTCCTAAAAAAGGTGTTCATCGTCGAGGCAGGAAGGTTTAATGGGTATAACTAAACACTCTCTAACCATGCCCTCCAACGTGATTTGGGGGGTATTCTTGCACCCCACCATCTTACTACCCATTATTTTCCTTCAAACGACCAAAATATTTAGTGACCCCAATGATCTACACCTCAAAAATCCTTCAATACTATCATTAGCTCTGTTCTGCACTGCACCTTGAAGGGTGCAGAAATAGAGAGAAACTGTCCTCCACCTTAAACTAATTTTCCTTGTATCTCTCCCAGAAGTGCTCTCAATCTGTAGATCTTTGTTTTGAAGCAGTCCACAAAAGGTAGAAGACACCAAGTCAAATGTTCCCTCTCTGGCTTTTAACGCATTCTGTCCAAGATGCAAACCATACCACCAACATCACTTGAGACTTGACTAGAATGCAAATTCTTGGGATTCTAGCTTCTATTTACTGATCAGAAACTGGATTAGGGATGTGTTAAAACAACTCCCACATCCTAGTATGCTGCAGGCTCTGCAGGTAGCAAACTAGAGATAGATATGTAAATGAATGACATGTAGTCCCTGCATAAGTTTGAGATGTGCTGTCTCTGGAGACACAAGTGGTCTCTCTTTGTTGAGAACCATTAAAAGTTGAGAGTACTTTCAACATAAAAAATAGTTTTCCATGAGGTCTGGGCCTCCATTGACTCTCAGCAGGCCCAGAAAAACCCTTGGTTCATTTAGCAGCACTCAACCTTGAAACCTCCTTCTGCAACAGAAGGTATTTACCACAGAAAAGAACAACCGGCCAAAATGCAGAAAATAAGTGACTGCAGACTGCTTATTGCTAAGCCTTTAATTCCACTCCAAGACTCAGAAAACATCCCAGAAGAGGGGGTGGTAAGATTGTAAGAGCCTGAAGTGGGACAAAAGTGGACCAGACAGTATATTCTGGACATTACAGGACTGTGGCATTCATGATTTGCAGATATATGTACTTTCAAAAGAACTACTGTCCTATCAACATCTCACTATGAAAGGGCAAAGATCTCAAGGAGCTCCATGACTTCCTGAGAGATCGATGAGGACTAATACTGATAAGGAAGAAAAGAAAGATGTTTTCCTCAATGGTATACCCATTGATCTAGGCATTTTCTGGAGCATTAATTGTGTCAGGCATGTGTCATCAAAGACAAACCAAAAGAAACACAGTGGGCCACATAAGGGAAATGACTTTAAAATAAGAGGAAGTCTGGCAGGAAAGATGAAGGGTTGTAAGGATAAAAGAGGTGAGATGGGATTGGGGTTTTAGGGTGAAAAATCATAAATTCATTATATTCATGTATATAACAACAAAAAAAGCTTTAGAAAACAAAAGCCCATTTGATAGATGAAAAATACAAAATTTAGAACAAGATAACATGGAAGTCTATAGTGAAACACGAGGTGACATAAAACCAAGTTTCCAGTGTGGAGGAACTTTATATTACATGGGATTCTGGGTTGATTTACATTAAAATCAAATATCTGCAAAGTGGCTCTAGACAGGTGGTTTCTTGAAATCTCCATATAGAACTTAGAAGATCTGAATTCTATCTCTAGCCCTGCTCAGGCTTAGTTCTCTAAGTAGCAAACTAGAAATGGATATGTAAATGAATGATATGTAGTAGACTCATTTTTCCAATATGAAAGTCTGCCATGAAAAGGATGCATAGTAGTTAAGATGGAGCCCTTCTTTATGCAACCTGGTAATGTGTCTCCCATGTTATCATGAACCCTGGTTTTCAGAGATAGATGGCTCCTCAGTCAATAGGAAGCCAGACTATTACACGAAAAGAGCAGGAACTCCTTATCAGTCGTGATTAGAATTGCATGCTGATGTTCCATGTGACTTCAACTATATGACTTTGAACAAGATAAATAACCTCCCATGCCTCTCCCATGGAACTCACCTATGGAGCGAAGGAAAGGCCCTGAAACACCCATTCCTTTCACATCTGCTAAGATTGAAAACAATATATGCAATGCATATATGAAATACAATGAAGGGGTCTCTTATTTAGTGATTTGGGATGTTCTTCAGTTCTCTTCTTTGCTAACTTTGGAACTTCCACACCATCATCACTGAAACATTTAAACAAGTCCCCCATGCACATATAAACTACTTGTCTTAAGCTCACACTATCATGTCACACAACAGATTATTGAAACAGCCCAAACAGCTTGAAGTTACCATGAATAACTACTTCTATGAGGTTACTTGAGGGTCCCTGAAGTCAGAGACTGTCTTGTTCCTCATCAATTCCCCCAACACTAAACCCAATGTTTGCTCGCAATAGGGTTGTAAGAAATGTTATAGAATAAGTAAATACACACTAAATATTACATTTTGGTCTTTTGGAATCAGCTGTCTTTTTCAAATATCTTGTTGGGTTACAGAATGAAGCAAACACCTTATTTCACATGTTCTTTTTTGTGGTTTCTTATCTATTAATTCCCTACTATTCTGGACCTTCAAGATGGCTAATTCCTTGTTCTAACCTGAGGCTTTAACGAAAAAGTTCAGGAATAAACTTCAGCACTCTCCTGTAAAGAACTTGAAGGAGATGAATCCTATGTACTTGGTGAAATGGAAGAATATCCGCATGGGATTTTCTACATTCAAATTGGTCTTGCCCCCATGAGTTGAATATTGAATTGATGCCGCTTCTCTGAGAGCTGCTATTTTGGATTTTGTAAAAAAAAAAAAAAAAAAAAAAAAGTTATCTATATTGACCACCACATAATTCCCAATACTATGCTATCTAAGCACATGCTCATAGGATCCTTCTTAACTGCCCTTGTCCTTTAAAACATACAATTAAAAGGCAAGAAGACCTAGTTACTTTCCTAAACATTTCTTTAAGCAAAAATATGAGGATGCTTTCTAATTTTAACCAATGGAACCTGGACAAAAGTCTACTGGGAAGCAGTAAAGGACGGAGAAAAGTTTACCTGGATAAAAAGAGATGCAAGGAAGAATCATTATTCTTTTCTGGCTGAATGTTACCATGGCTACAAACAGTGCCTGAATCTACAGAGTCAGCTTGTAATCGGGAAGAGAAAAGGCTGAAGGACTGATCCAATATGTTGACAATGACAAGCAGAGGGAAAGACCTTCGATTCCATCTTTGTATCTATCTAGTTCTAGATATGTGGCACAATAAATACTCCCATTATTAACTCATGCTCTCAGGAAGATGAAGAGTGTATGGAAGGATGGAAATATTAAATATTATATAACCTGAAAGCTACGTGGGAGAAGTTTTCATGCTACACAGAACAGACTAGTTGTGTGTTTACAACTTTGACTGAAAAAAAATGTATATCCAAGAACATACACACATACATACATATGCGTGTACACACATGATGAATACTTTTGCAGAATTCTCATTAACTGCAAGCTACCTGATGTATTATAGCATAATTAAAAAAAGTTTCACAAATGAATCTGATCTAGTTTGGGCTGGATAACAATCTATCTATTTATTGTTGCTAGACCTTGAAAATTTCAATATACTATAATTGTATTTTTAATGATGGAAGATTCATCTCAGCTCATTGCATATGCATTTCATTACTCACCACACATTTATATTGGAGTAAATGAACTTGTTCATTATACACAGTAATATTTTTGTCGTACAATGTTGCATTTTTTGAAAATCATGTAATCACTTCATTGTGGTGTTAGCAATTGTCATTAGATGATATATAAAATTTCAAAAGGACGCAATTCAGGAATTTTCATCTCATGGCATAAATATACGCCTGACACATAATTCGAATAAACTTACTCCAGATGGCTGCTCAAAACAAATAAATCAAATTTCCCTGTAGTAACAAACTAAAATCTCAAACATAGTTTTTTTTCCCTTGATTAAAGTAACTAGGACATTCATGTCAATCAAACGTAACAAATATAAGATAATGGGAGATCTTGATGTTTTAAAAATTAGATTTTTCTGGCCATTTTAAGAGTTCTTCAGGAGCTACTGAAGATGAGGAATTTCACACCTGAGAAATTCTAGATTCCAGCTCAGTTTCCATTGCACCCAAAGCTGCACCATCTCAGCATGTTAGAGTTTTACGGGAACTCACAAAGTGAACCAAAGCCACTAAGGTGAATTTGGCAATACCTTTTTTCTTCCATAATACCTTCAAGCTGTATTTAAAAGCCTTTCAGACATAGGCAAAAACAGAACACTACAGAAAATGTTAGCTGGAAAAAAGCATATTGGCTCAGTAAAACAAATAACCTTTGAAGCCAGAAAATGGCATGTTTATTGGCTGAGCCCTTACTATCCCTGCTGTGGGTGGTTACAGTGTGGACAGCCCAGGTGCATTTACAAACACCCTAGCTTTGGCTTGGTTGCTAGCAACCTTATTCAGCAGCTAGTAAAATTAAACCTGTTTCAAGTAAATCTCATGTGCACAGACTGAAAAGCACACATGAATGAAAGCAATATATTACCAAAAATTTAACTTTTTTATAGATTTGTTTGCTTTTCTTCCTTTAAAAATCATTTTTCACTTGCTATCTCATGCAGACATTTAGGTGATGTTCACAGAAACCCGCCCTTGCTTTATAACCTGTTTCACATAACCAGTTTTTCTGGTCATGGGGTTCACATGCACTCCAGAGATCTTTCAGTCCTGGTGCTACTGACAAGACTCAAAGCCCAAGGCTCAGCAAGCTTCTGTCTGTGTAATCTCCTAGTCAATGGAAAGCAAAAGTAATTAACACTCCTAAATAGGCCAGGAAAAGAAGAGCAAAGCAGGTGCCCATAACATAAGAACAAATATGCCTTTTTCAGAAGAGTTCAGAGACATTAAAAAAAAAATTGTGAGTTTGGGTTTCATTATATGATTGTGAATTTCTGTAATACCATTTTGCTCTGGAAATGATATTTAAAGAAGAAGTGTACTGCTTCACATTTTGCTGTTTGACTGTATAAATTGATATAATAAGGAAAAATACAAAGCATTCACAAACTCACCCCTTCCAAGACTGATTCATCTCCTTAGAAGTCAGATTTACATGATGCTGTGGCCACCCACCCAATGCCGTGGAGCCTCATTAATGCAAAAGTCCTGGCTAAATTTTGATCATCAATCAATTACCTCAAATCCAAAACACTAGGGGATATTTTAAAATCTCAGTTTACCAATAATTTTAGTCAATGTCAAATTATACCATCTGGTACTTAATATATCCATTAATCCTCATATAGGATTATATTACAAGAAGCATATTTGATCAATTTCTCACATCATATCTAATAGGTATTGCAATAAATGGCATGAACATTCTGCATAAAAGAGGTCTACTTGTCCATTGATGCTTGACAAATGTTTGCCTATGCCTTTTATTAATGCTTAACAAGGTCATCTTCAAACTCTATCACATAATGAAAGAAGACTATAAATCCATTACTTTTTATGCAGAGATAACCTAAAACAAATCCATAGCATACCCACCATTAATACAGGATATAAATACTCATAAGATAACCTTGAATAGCAATTCCAAAAGTAAATATGTTTATTGTATCACATCCAAAATATCTGCAGAAACACACCAACTGTCAATGTAGGGTCAGGCACCCTCTGGAAAATGCTAATCATTGTCATTTGCACATCATCATTCTTTTTTGGTAGCATCTTTCTTTAGGTGAGTCCTTAAAATTGAATAGAATCAAGATGTGTGAGTTGCTTGGTTACCTGAAATCAGGCTGCAGAGAGAATCCCACCTGATGTCTGGCTGAAACCCATCACCACCTTTTAGGAAACTTGTCATATTTTAAGAAAAGGAAGCTGCTCTCACTGGGCAGTCCTGGCCTTTATCTGCACAGCAAGTTGCTGGCTTAGCCACATTTTCTGTTAATTAAATTCACTGTAGGAAACTCCTAGCGTGTATCTCCATGGGAAATGGATTTGAAAATCGGGATGATGCCCCTAATTGCTTCTGGTAACAAGGTTATGAAATGGGCACTGTTGTGCTTAGAGAAAACGGAAGGAGAGAGTGTCTAATACACAGACCATATTGGTTCTGGGAAAATCAAAACCCTGGACTCAGCAGCAACTGGGCCCTTCCGGAGCCAGGCTTGTCACTTTGGTACTTTTCAATTACTTACCTGGAAATGCACCATTGCAGGCAACCAGGAAGACGCACATGGTAAATGAGCAGATGCTAATGCTTTCCTAACCTGCGCTGAGATGAGCTCAGACCTGAGCAGTGGAAGACTGTCCAAATTATAGAAATTGTTTGAAAAACAAACATAGAGGCCCATCTAAGAAGTACAGGATCAGGATATCTTGGGGGGGCGGAGAGCCCAGGAATCTGAGTTATAGCAATACTCATAGACTGATTCTAAATCCCAGTAAAGTTTAAGAAGGCATGGCCTCACATATGCGCAGAGAGTAAGGAACAAAGGAATGTGGGTCCATTCTAGTGTTTACCACTAAGGACCTCACTTCCTTTTTTTGGTCATAGTTTCCCTCACTCTTCTGGATATCTTATGACTCCAAATTTAGTAGCTTTATACAACCATGATTGTGTGAACTGATTGGAACTATACGGGTTTTCACCTAGGGTCTTTGTCATGCTTGTAGGCAGATGGTTCAGAAGCTGAGGTCACAGGAATGAATAACTTGACTAGGGATCTAAGATGGCTACTTGGATCACATGC
The DNA here is from genome assembly GCA_023101885.1 of Typhlomys cinereus. NCBI lineage: Eukaryota > Metazoa > Chordata > Mammalia > Rodentia > Platacanthomyidae > Typhlomys > Typhlomys cinereus. Next base: position 3,756,096 of record JALPQD010000057.1, on the reverse strand, counting down.
CTGACATCTGAACTATGAGGGCTAACAGTTAACAAGGTCCCTCGGTTCATACGTCCTCTCATGTGGCTAGGATGGACTTCTCAACATTGTGGTCATTTCTCTCATCTGACAGCTGGTTTTCTCCAGAGGGTGAATTTTAAGAGATCCAAACAGAAGCTTCCAGAACTTTTTGGAATTTAGGCCTGAAATTAATGCCATATCACTTTTACTACATTTTCCACATGACAGTGGGGCATTCTAAATCCAGAAAGAGAGCTCTACATGGTTGGGTGAGAGAGGACCTTAATAAACAAGTTGCTATAGCCATAAAGTGAAGGAGAATGCCTGCATCCCTTACAGGCCTTATGATTTCTGTAGCCTATGAATCTCTGATGTAGGAAATGCCTGCACTCTGAGGAGGTCATCATCACATCTCTTTTGGCCAGACCCATTTCTCTGTGCTATCACCACTGCTCATTTAGCACAAAGTACATACAGGCTTGCATTATGATTTACCTTATAAATATAGTTACTCTGACTTCCCAACTTGATTATAAGATCCTCAAGGCCTTTATGCCTCCCTGAAACTCCATTAGCTGGTGCAGTGACCTATACATCATATTAGACTTGCAATGAAGATGTTATAATGATGATGATGGTATGATGATGGCGCTGATAGAATTACTTCTGTTAAATCATCCTGCCACCTTGGATGAGTACAAAGCCATCATTTACAGCATTAAAGACAATGCCACAAAGTTTTTGTAATATTTTCACACAAACTTTTTAAGGTAGATATTTTATATGATAGGCAAAATAATCCCAGATTATTATTTTCCATTGATATTTTATTTGTTTCAAATAAACTTTCCTTTTTCCTCTCCCCCCCACACTTTCCCCTTCCCCTTTTACTTTGCTTACTCCTCCTTCCCTCCCTCCCTCTATTCCTTCCTTCCTTTCTTCCTTCTTTCCTTCCTCCCATGTTTGGTCTCTCTATCCACTTAGGCCTACTGGTGTCATTTGATGATAGAGTTCAGAACACAGTGTGTTTAGTAATGGCAATTAGCTTGATAAAGTTCATAATTTGCAAGAGATGATAAAAAAGACAATAGATCATGCAAAGTGTTGTTAGTAATTTTGAGGTAATTTTTCTTATAGATTAATAAGAATTCAAAACAGTGGGAGATGATGAAAACAGATTTGAAAGCATATATACATATATAATTATGTATTGGGCTTTTTTTTTGTTACTGTAAGGAAATAACTGAGGAAGACTACTTTAATATCAAAAGGGGCTTGTTCGAGGTTCATTCTAAAGTGCAATTTTGAGCATGATGATTTCTTGTTGGCAGATATCCAGGGTGACAGAGAACATTTCATGGCAAGGGACAGAAAGGGCATGTGCCTGTCTATGTGTGTCTCTTCTCTTTCTAATACATTAAGCAGGATACAACCATGGATGCTTAAACCTGCTGCCCTTACTAAAGTTAATCACATCCAGAAGGATTTAATTGTAAATGCCAATAACATCCAGTTTCTCCTCTGTTAATATCATTTATATGCAACTGAAAAACTTCCACATCAATTAGGGGGGCCATATTCCGGTTGCACTTTGAATGTTAAAACTATAGTGCATACATACACATATATGAGGCATGTGTAAATGAACTTACATTCTGCCTGTAGTAGAAAGGCAGAAGTTGCAAGGTAAAACAGTAAGAAGCACTTATTCACAAAAATTTGAAAGTAACTATCGATATTGAGACAATAAAATAAACCAAATTTGTTGGCTTTTAGTTTATAGAGGAAGGGAGTAGCCAATGTCTTTAACATACATCCCTTAAACAATGTAGCATCATAGAGTCATTAGCCAAAATTACAGCTAAAAATTATAAGGAGGTAAGAAATCACAGCAAGAAAAATTGTGAATTTAATTTAGTGTATTAGATGTGAGAGGCCTCAGACTTAAAGTTGAAAATATTTGTCAAAATATTTTGTAGATATTTGTAGAAATGGACTTAGGAATTATTGGCCTAAAGAGATGGTCATCAAAACTGTGGCTGTAGATTGAGCAAAGGGATAGGGGTCACTGCAAGAAATCACCCGAGGGTGGAATCCTGAGTTAAAAGGTTATACGATGAAGTGAGAATGTGTATCATATCTATCAAACATGCATGACTTGATGGTTTTAGCTGGTCATACTTGTTATCTAGGGAAAAGAGATTGCATACCATTGCGAACAACAGAAAACCCAAATTGGCTTAAGAAAAAAAGTAATGAAAGAAAAGCCAAGGACAGATTGTGTGTCTAGGTCTCATGGTGCCCTGGTCTCAAGGCTGTTTGCTTCTACACCCGCTGCCTTGAGTTTTCCCAGAGGCATTTCATTTTCAGGCAGATGTTCAGGCAGCCAATATTTCTTGTGATCCCAATGAAAAAATAGGTTATTCAATCGAGCATTCTCAATTCTAGATTAACCCTCAACAGGCTGCAGATTTATTGTAGTTAATCACCACTGAGGCTAGTGGTGTAAGAGGTTCTAACTGGCCAGGACAGACCACATGACATGCGAGTTTCACATAGTGAGGATTTTGACATAAACCAAATGTCCTGTGTTAACACAAAGAAAGGATCATCAAAGTTAATACCAAAGCTGATATTAGGTGAGCAGATCAGAATCAAACACAGATGAATCTTGGATGCCAAGGGCAGTTAACAAATGTGTCCTGATGGGCCAGTGACAGCTTCACTGATTCACTTTGCTCTCATCATTGTAAGGCAGGGAAACATGTCATAGAGAAGAAAAGTGCCTCTGTTTACATGGTAAGAATCAGAAAGCAGGGGAGAGACAGACAGACAGACAGACAGACAGACAGACAGACAGACAGACAGACAGATGAGAGCTGGGAAAATGCTCAGACTGAAGGGAAGCAGACACAAGTTCTCTGGGGGACAGAGAAAGGGCCTTTCTGAAGGTGAGTGGCCATGAGAACTGCCATATCCTGAAAGGTTCCCAAGTTCGGGGCATGTGAATGATGAAGATAGCAAGCCTGACTATGTAAATCTAGTCATCCTGAGAAGAAGTTTGACATTTGCTAAATTGCCTATGAAAACTTACCCTGGTTGTTAAGAAGGGCAAAAAAAAGGTGTATTCTTTCTAAAGCAAAATGTCAAACTCTGTAAAGATTCACTCACACCTGCTTGTGGGGAGGGGTTGGGAAGGGGAGATAATGCTGTGTGAAAATTACAGGCCATAAACTTTCCAGACATCTTCTCTTCTAACTGCTCAGAGCCGTCTCCTAGCATCCAGGGCTGGTTAATTGCACCTTTCCATGTGCTTTGCCAGTACTTTTTTTTTTAATGGTATGCTTACAGAGCATTTGAAAACTAAATGAGACACTGGAAGTTATACATGGAAAAACTGACCCAAACTCAGTTTTTTTTGTGGTATAGCCAGGAGTATGCAGAGAAACTTACCAAATATGACTCTAGAACACTAAATTTGCATTTTAGTGTCATACTAACTAACATTGCATGCCAACAGCCAAACAGCACTTGACTGAATTAAAATTCAAAAAATAATCCAGGCATAATAGTACTTGCCTTTAATCCCAAATATTTGGGAAACCAAGGTTGGAGGATTTTAAGTTCAAGATCAGTAAGATATGCATATTCAGAAGATCCTGCCTCAAAAAAATAACATAGCGATAGTAGCTTTGTCCCTAAATATCTCAACTATTCATCATTAAACTATGCCCTTTACTAGGAATAAAGTAGGAGAAATAAGTAGTAGATAAATATGTTATAAGACACTGAAATGAATAATTTCACAATACTTCCAAGTTGATAATCCTTAAGAAAACTTTGCCTACTTAAACATTTCAAATAACAATTTTATGTAACAATGGATATTCTTAAGCAATTTTAGGTGACAGGAACACTGAATTTTATTTATTTAAGCCTCCAAAATACATCCCTGTACAGTTGTGTGTACATGCAAGTCCCATGATATGCATATATTCACAAACACATGAGAAATTGCTCCAAATTATAACAAACTTCCTCCTACTTGGACTTAAATGGCAGCTTCCATTAATCACCTGACAGAAGTAAGAATCTTGTGTTTGCTAAGGAGTCAGGTTCTGTGGCTCAGAAATAATGGGAAAACCAAAGGACAGCCATGGACTTCCAAAGACAGATTCAATACCTCCAAGCACACTTTATGAGGTGTAATAGAAAATGAGGGACTACATTATCAATATCAAAATTTTTAATGTAGAATAGTTCACTTGTTTTATATAGGCTTATTTATTTTTGGAAAGACAAACTCAAAGATTCTACCTTGTGTTATCTATTTTGTGAGGAATCATATTCCAAGAAATACCTGATTTAAAAATAGTTTTGTGTTGCTTGTATTGATAAACTCATCTGTACACATAAACACACACACACACACACACACACACACACACACACACACACACAAATAAACACATGTGTGCATGCTCCAAAAATATATATATATGAATACTGGCTTATTTCTTCTGTATTGTTCAAACATTTATTATTTAAATATCAATACTTTCGACTTTGGGTGGAATAGAAATCATTAGTGCATTTAAGCATATTTATACAACCTTTATAATTTTGTCCTTTCTTTTTTGAAAACTGTATTACCTAGCTTTCTAACTCCCCATTGGACCCACTTCTGGGATCCACAAACCTGTGACTCAAATTCATTAGTGTCTTTGAGAATGTCTACCTTCATGGACATACATAATTTTATATAATTAATTAAACAAATTTTTAAAACTTAATCTACAAAAGACTCTGTCTTCCATGAGCCGAGTGTATAACTGTCAAGAAGGGCCTGTACAGCTGTTTGAATTGGGACTCACATGGATGCAAGGAAAGTGTCTTGCGGGACTCATGCCAAATCCAGCCTCTTCCCACTATGGAAGCACAAGAGTGATACTTGGTGAAACTGATGTGGTTCTTTCATTTCTGTTTAGAACTGGGCCAACGGTGTTCTCATCTCGGCTAAGATGGCAATTTTTGACAACAGAATAAGTTTGCCTTCCTTCTGTCTTCCTAGTACCTCCAAAAAAGGTCTTGGCTAAAAAAAGCGAAAGAAGTTCCTGTTTGTATCTTCTGTTCACAATGCAATGTGGTGTCATGGGCCTCCAGGGAGAGCCCAGACACTTACTAATCCTTCTTCAGCCACATCTTGGGCATATCTTTACTACTTTCCTGACCTTTGAAAAGTAGAAGATTCCTTAATGCCATTACAAAGGGGATGTTCCAGAACATTGGAACTATTAAGTGACTGTCTCTGATAAAGGACAAAGACTCCTGGAACAAAGCAGTCACTTGCACTGGGACTACAGTAGTCTGGACTGTCTGCCCCACTAACAAAGGACCAAAGAAGCCTGGAGAATGCTCAGATTGTTCTTTCTCCCAACCCCAATCCAAGACCTTTTTTCTCTGGATGTCACCTCCTCCGGCCATCTTCCCTGGGGGAATTCCAAGTATAACTGGATGGTCACCAAATTGGATGGTCTTTTATTTATTGGCTTTATGTAGGAGAGCTAGTAAGAGCCGGGGACAGAAATCTATTTTATTTTTCTATATACTTTTTGTGATTTATGAATCATTGATCTATTTCTTTCAGTGAGAGAGTCATGAGTCAGAGAAATACAGTTACAATAAAGTGGCAGTGTCATTTCTAAAGTAGACCACACTCTGGTCCACAAATGATAGCCAATTAAAATAAGTTATTCCTGTCTGGTGGGGCTGTGTGAAATGAACTATCAACACAGGATGAATTAAAGGCAGGGCTCCAAAGACTTCCCATTGACTAACCTGCAGTATAATTTATAATTATTTCTATTTATGGATGAGGTGGGGCAAAGGAACCAGGAAGAAAACCGGGCTTTCACCTGTGGATGAATAAGAGCAATGAAAAGGGCACCTGCTTATTAAGAATATGATCCATAAATATTTTTCAGTCATCACAATGTTAGGTATCCGTATAGATATAGATGTGTAGGAGAATATCTTCAGCAAAGGTCTGATCATCAAAGTGCAGAGTTCCAGCCTATGACCTTATCTCTTAGACCTGGGTTATCTCTAGACCCCCCAGGAGTATGCTATACACCTCCACACATTTTATCCATTTAATATTTTACAATGGGCACAATGGGTTGGAAGGAAGTACCATCTCTCTTCCTTTTCCTCCTTTTGTTCTTCATCATTTAGAATTACAGTAGCTCTGGATTCCCTTGAACTTAAGTTCTTCCTGCCTCTGCCTCTCAAGCAGAGGTTACAGGCATGTATCACAATACCCAGATCATTTTGTTCTGAAATTTATTTATTTTTATTTATTTATTTATTGTACATTTTGTACCTATGGAGGCATGTGTAGAAGTAAGAAGAAAATTCTATGGAGTCAGGTCTCTACATTCACTTCACATACATTCTAGGGATCAAGGGAACAAACTCAGGTCATTAAAGTTGGATGACAAGCTCTTTTACCTGATGATCTATCTCATCAGGTGCCACCATGCCTATCCAGTCCTTTTTGAATCTCAAATGTCTCCAACCAGATCTAACAGAAATAGGCCCTAGAATTACAGTTATTACGGTGAGAACCGTCCTACCCACATTCGTGCCAGGGGCCAGAGGGAGACTACAATGAGCCTACCTCTGACTCTTCCGTACCTTCTCTTCCTGCCCTCTATATGTGTCCTCTGCATCTCAGGTCAGTACCTCTGATATCTCTGAATAACTCCACGTTGGTCTCTCTACTATATCTCTTTCTGCCTCAAACTCTCTGCTAAACATAAGCATATAAACACATTACTTAAGATTTAGAGGCACCCCTATAGCAAAGTTAAATTGGGGAATCTGTCTTTGATGCTGGTAGATGCCTTTGAATGGACCGTCCCTCCCCCCCCCTTTATTTTTACTTTTTTATTATTACTTTTTTTTACCTATTTATACAAGCTCCACAGGTACCCCCTTTTTCCCTCCCCCTTTCTTTCCCTCTTGTTGCCCCCCTATTCCACTCTTTCCCCCTTCCCACTCGCCCCCCACTACTTTTCCTTCCCTCCTCCTCTCTTGGTGCTTCCTGCCTTCTCCTCCCATCCTCCAGAACATCTGTTTATGTGGGCACTGAATTTCCTTCTGAATCATCTACACTAGTGAGAGTTCAGGACTCAGTGGCATAGCTTGGGGTCCCTTCTTGAGCTGCCTGCTAGTATGGGAACTCTATTATGTCTGTTTAACCCCTTGCTTTTATGGATCCTCCTGCCTGAAGCTTCTCCCCTGTGATCCCTGCTAGACTCTAGTCAGGCAAGGTCCAATCACAATGTGTCTATATCCCGGCTGCTGCATCCCTGACTTGTGTGAAGTAGCTTGCATATCATTGGTGCTCCCCATCTTTAGGCTCTTACAATCTTGCTGCCCTCTTTTCCGCAAGGTTCCCTGAGCTTTAGGATGGGGAGAAATTTGACTAGTCTGGTTCAGGGTGAATTGAATGGACTCTTTTTTACCTGCCTGAAGGACTCATTCCTCCAGGTCACACTCAGGTCATAGCCCTAGGTCTTATTGGCAGGAAAATTAAGGTCAGATGCTTTATTTTATGACTTTTTCTAGGGGGTCATAAACAAATGTGTGTTCACTACAGTTAGCATTGACAACAGAATGAAGAAAGCACTCCACCCTAGTCCAGCTTAGGGAACCAATAAATTTATTGGGGTTACTTGCAAGAAGGTAGGTGATGATTTGATGATTTGAAGACAGTGGCTTCACCTAAAACCCTTCCTGGCAGGGGTGATGCTTAGAAAAGCAGCATTTCTAGAGCTTCCTGCAACCTGTAGGCCGTGTGATTTGCTGGCAGCTTGGCTGGTTGGGAAGTCTCCTCTCCCCTGCCACTGGTGTTGCTTATATAACTTGTGAATCTTGTAAGTTTCAAGAAAATTCTGAAATTTGTGAATTTTGTTTACTTTCTGAGCCTTGTAAATTTCATTTCTTTACTGCACTTCAAATTCCTCCCTCCAGAAGGGCATGTTTCAATTTGAAGGAAGTAATTACACAAGGTTTGAAGGTGAATGGTGGAATCCCAAGCCAGCGTTGAGACAAAGTACATCTTAGAGCCCTGCCTGCTTCCACACAGACTTCCTGATTGTGTTTGGGCTCAGTAAGGGCACAATGAAAGCTACTTTGTTCACCATAGCACCTTCTTGTTCCCAGGTTCCCCAGGACACAACTTAAAATGTTGCCCTGATTCACTTCAAATGTACTGTGTTCATTTGATCATCCATCTAGTTAATACACATTAGAGAATCAGCTCTTCTCTGGCCTTAGGACTAAGCTCAGAGATGGATCAAGATGTATAATGTGTACAGCATTCTCTGTGCCTGAGCTTCCCATCTGGTTGACAGACTTGGGCTCTGTCTTCATTCTAGACCTTTGACTACTCGTCTCAGTGTCTCTGATCCTGCCCAACTCTGACTCCGTTGCATGCTTTTTCCCATGCTGATCATTGACACTCATGGAACTAGCTCATTCTCCACATCTGTCTAATTTCCCAGTCCTTTCTCTACCTTGATAGGCATTTGTCACCTTCAAAGGATTCTGAGGTACTTTCAAGATGGATTAAATTTGCATAGTAGCAAGACCATTTCTTTATCTTAGAAAGAATACACTTTTTTCCTCAGTTTACACAAATGAGGAAACTCCTTCTCTATGGATGTACTCAGGCTCTCTGTGCATAGTTGAGAGCTTAGAATTAGGGGAGTGCTTTAGGCTTGGCTATGATAAAAGATACCACCTGCCTTTAATCTTCAAGACCTCACAAAAATATTCAGATTCTACAAGATGTTGAGTGGTGACTCTCTGAGCTACAGGTATCTGTTTGGGCATTTGAATCTTCTCACTGAAATTATGGAGCTGTTAATTTATTGATGTCAAAATATATGTGTGTGCATGCACATGCACGTGCTCATATGCATGTGTATATGCATATGTGTATATTGTGTGTATGCCCCCGCATGTATATATGTGTGTGTTTGTTCACATGTGAGCACATGTTCATGCATGTGTGCATGTGTGTATGTATATGTGCATGTGTATACTTATATGCATGCATGTGCATTCATGTATGTGTGTTCATGTTGGTGGGGTGGTAAGACGTGTGACTGGGTATACTAGCCATTTACTTCCAAAAGTAAAAATGAAAGCTTTACTCATCAAAAAAACTTATGCCCCTAACGTGGGTCATTGGGAGCACTGGTATTCACAAAACTTACACCCAGTGCTGTGACATGTATTACCAGTGTGTCTTTCGAGAGCTGCATTGCGAAGCAATGGGAAAGATTTCCAACTCCCCTGAGAAGCTTGTAATGAAATCATATTCATAAATCTGTTCACCTTCCCGCCACTTTGCTTTTAGCAGAATGCTTGTAAATGTGATGTCTCTATACCGTACAATTAATAAATTAGATGAGTAAGTAGCAGAAAAAGAATTCTAGATCCTTGTGATAATCCCAGACACTTATGGGTGAAACCATTCTACGTGGATTCTGTGCACTTGCAACTGCCAGATTCTGGGTCTGGCTGTGGCAGTTCAGGGATGAGATGGGAACTGTCAAAGGTTCCAGTCCCTTCCTGGGGCAAAGACTGCCTGCAGTGCAAGGAGCCATAGTGTATGTTAATTATCAAATCTGTGAGTAATGTTTCATCCCGCCCAACTCGAAACAAATAAACATTTCAGCAGAAAGAACTGTTGGTGATATATGTGAATGTCACCCAGTTAAGAAAGCCACTAAATTCACAGCAGTTAGAGAGGTGGGAAGGAAGGACTTAAAGAATGGACTAATTCTTTCAGTCCTTGCTCATCTGCACTTTGGGCTTCTCCCTTTCTCTCTGTGCTTCTCCATGCATCTCCTTGAACGATTCATTTTGTTCTATTATCATTATCTTTATTCTCCTTATTGAAATTCCTGAAAACAGCAACACTAAAAACAAGAGGAAACCCACACTTCTCTAAGAGATCATTGAGGGTTAACACCAGACAGAAGAAGGGGAGTTTCTTTCCTCAATGACTTATCCACTCATAAGTCATCAATACCCCAGTAAGTACTCCAGCACCTGCCAGTACAGACATTCCTGATGAAACCCAGTGAGTCACACATGCACCAAGATGTAAAAGAATGAGACACACTGAGTGTAGAAAAGAGAAAGTATAACGTGGGGCAGGAGGGGAAACGGAATAGGGTAGTGGGGAGTAAAAGCACATAAATTCATCACATTTATATATGAACATGTTAAAAAATTTAAAATAATAAAAAAGAAAGCAAATAGAAGTATATAATTTAAAAATGAGAATGTGGGAGAATTTGCGTCCCTCATTTTATACAGAAAAAACTGGATATTAAACAAAAAATGTTACCCCCACCTTTTCCAGACCTCTCCTCTTCTACTCCAAGTGTTCCAGCACTTCAGCTAATACAGAAAGCTTGAGTTTATGTAGAGACAGGGAAGGGCACTAGACTAGAAATAGGGAGTGAATGCCACAATTAGGTTACAGAGCTGCTAGGAGCAGAGCTGCTAAAAGCTCTTACTCAAAGGGACCCGAGATTATACTGCGAACAAATTAAATTGCTTGCTGCTTCCATTCTCACCAGGTGACTGGGGACATATGGTGATAAAAGACAGAGCAAGTATATTGAATTGCTTTTAAAAAAAATAACAACACATGGTGAAGAAACTTAGAATCTGACATTGAATTTTACAAACCACAGCTTCCTCAAAAGAGAAGAGGAAGTCTTGATACCTAATATTTTTTTTAGAATATGGGCCTGGATCCTTGAGCAACCTACAATGAACAAATGCACAGTTAGGCTCTTCCAGTGGAAAGCTGCAAGCTGGAAGGCATTCATTAATCTTTTGAAGACTTCTCTAGGCTAGGTTTAGCTCTCAGTGTGGCAATATTTCACAAATGATAAAAGTTCAAGCTAGAAGACCAGAAAAAAAACAGATGTCCATTCAAGGATCTGATGGCCAGCGGACACTGCATGCCACTCCAGACTTTCGATTATGTTGAATTGTCAACATGAGCTCAAGCTTAGCCATGAAATTCCCCCATCATCAAATCGGGTGCTCTTCATGTAGGAAATTCCTGGACCAACAGACAGTTGAGATGGAAAATTAGTCACTAATTAAGAAGTCACCTTTGCCTGGACAGAAACAGAAAACCTTGATACACAAAGAAAAATACATACAGATGGACACTGAATGGCCCACTATAGAAGTAGAAGCTGGCCATATCCTGACAATGAATGAAAGTGTACAACACAATTCCTAGCCTGAGCCTCAGGTGCTGAAGGGAACATATTGCCATGAGCCTATAATTTGTTAATTCCTAAGGTCCCATGGGGTAATTTCTTTAGCTGGCTCCTTTATATGCAGATCTCAGAGTAAACTATGGTTTCTCCAGATCTTTATATTTGCTCCATAAGCACTTGCTTATTTAACTTGGGGAAAAACAAAAAGCTGCCACAGTTTGCATTTTAAATGACCCACCCAGAAGCCATATACTAAAAACTTAGTTCCCAGTGTGGCAGTTATGGGAGGTGGTAGAAACCTTAAAAAGCAGAGGCTGCTCATTTTGGAGTCATTAGACACCTTTATAGAGCATGGTAAGATCCAGGCCCCTTCTTCTTTCTCCACTTTTTCTTTCCTGGCCATGAGGTCAGCTTTATATTCTGCCGCTTAGTTCCTGCTATGATGTGTTTCTTTACCATAAGCCCAAAGCAAGGGCAACAAGTGATTATGCATTGAAATGTGAGCCAAAACAGACTTTTACCTCTTATAAAGGCACTCGAGTGCTTGTGGTACTAATAATGGAAAGTTAATACAATGATAAAATATGAATCAATTAATGTAATTCTCTTGACATCACTGCCTGTAATGTAGTTCTGACAGTTGTTCCTCTAATATTTTCTTTGTTAATTTTGGGGGTCTATAGTTTTCACTTTCTCTCACACCCGATAGCTAGTTGGCCACAGCAGTCATGCTTGTTTTTAGTTCACATGGAACTTGGTCTCCAGAGTCTCTCACTCAAGAGAACATTTGAATGATCAGAGATACTGATTTGCATACACACTGGATATGGCCCTTACATCACAACCTAACATGTCAATAAAACAAATAATGTACACTTTGGTTACTAATAAAATGCTATTTATATTAGAAATGGTGACAGTAAAAATCATCTCTAATTTTGAGGAACAGTCTATGGAAATATGTGATGTTTAATCTTGTAACCTTTAAGCAAAAACTCCTAAGCCATAAAATAGTATAAATTTATGCATAGACCTTTCCATAATCCAGCAACTTCGCCACTAGGTTTTATCCAAGAGAAATGAAAATATATGCCCACAAAAAGCTCATACAAGAAAATTCATAGCACTTTATTCATACTACCCAAGAATTGGAAATGACCCAAATATCCATCAACAAGACATCTGAGAAATAAATCGTGTTATATTCATACCTTAGAATACTCTTTGGCAATAGGAAGAAACAAGCTACATATGCACAACTATAAGTTGGATCTCAAAAATAAAATACAGTATTATGTGAAAAAGGCCAGACACAAAGAGTGTATCTTACTTGATTCTATTTATGTGAAACTCAAGAAGGAGAAAAACTGTTCTGCGGTGACAGAAAGTACAGGAGTGACAGGCTGAAAGTTGAAGAGGAGTTTCCAGGGTAATGAAAATGATCTCTAGGATTGGCAAGATAGCTCAGTGGGTAAGGCACCTGCTTGTAAACCTGGCAACCTGTATTTGAGCCCCTCAAACCCACATAGTTGAAAGAGATAAATGACTTATGAAAGTGGTCCCCCGACCTCTACCCCTGGCATATATGTGTATGTCTATTCTTTTTCTTCTCTCTCTCTCTCTCTCTCTCTCTCTCCTCTTCTCTTTCTCTCTCTCTCCCTCTATTACTCTCCCTGCTCTGTCTCTCTCAATATTAAATAAACTATTAAAAAAGAAAGAAAATCTCTGTATTGGACAGGAGCATGATAGAAAAAAATTTGTACGCACACTTATACATATCCATATACATAATTGTAATAAACATCGGTTTATGCAAACTGTCTCAACTCTAACAAAAGTTTACCAGTCACTGCAATATCGGTGTATTTGAGAAATACATTTCCACATTCCAAGAGATTCTGTTTATAGGCAGCATTGAAAATGTTCTCTATGTTCATCATTAACTCAAATAGTCTAAGCATCCTTATCACTTCCAGTTAAACAACCTCCAAATATCCCCCAACAAATTCTATACTGAAGACCAGCTGAAAAATCTCCAGTGAGACTTCAGACTCTTCGATCCCACATGCGCTTGCAGAAAATAAAACCGACCAAATGAACTGAAGAAGAGGAAAGGGGATGAGGTGCAGCAGCCTCCAGCCCTCACTGTGGCCATGAGGATGTCTGACACACTCCTCCCACAAACTCTAACTCGACAAAGTTGAGTTGGCAGCATTCAATAAATCATTACATACTATCAGTATAGCTGTCTGCTTGCGATGAGCACTAAACCTTGATTGAAATTTCCCCAGTAAATCAAACGGAGCAAGGTGATTTTGTAATTACCTATAAATAAAATTGCCGCCCTCACATCTTAGAGAGAAACTAGGATTTTTGAACCTGCTGGCAAAGAGACAAGCCTCAGAGGGCCATCCAACAAGCACTCGGCCACGCCGGCCTTCATCATACAAGAGCTAATGTCGACGCCAGAGGATATTCTTACACAAGGAAAAAATAGGACTGTTTACCATGCCGCTAGTCCTGAGTCTAACCTGGAAAGGTAAGAAGCGCAGAGAAAGACAAGAAGGGAAGGAAATCCAGAGAAGCTCATGTGGAAGTGACCATATTGGTTGCCATCAGCTACATTTCATGATGAGGATAACTGTGGTGATTTTTATTTTAGACTCAATGCAAATGCACTGAATATGTTCATTTATATTTCTTTGTCAGTTCTAATTACTTGTCAGTTTGAGAAGTGAATGCTGGTAGGAGCCTCGTTTCCTGCCAGCGAGATAATGTGGGCTTGAGTGTCATAATTGCAGTGAACTGCATGGATCTTTAAAGCCTGGTTCAGGATACAACCATTTGAAATATTTTCAGATAATATCTCCCCCCAAAAATTAGAATATTAATCGAAACTCTTATTTATCTTCCATTATAATTGAAATCTAAACTGTAAATGAACTTACTTTTTCACTCTGCTTAGCAATATGTCTAAATTGGAGCTGGGGAGATGAAGTCTTTGCCTCATAAGCAAAAGTACCTAAGTTCAGATACCCAGATCCCTGGTGGAAAAATCTCTGGTGGAAAAACCCCTGGTGGAAATGGTGTTGGCCTGTAGTTCTGGCCTTAGAAACCCCAGAACAAAACAATAAGGTATGATGGAATTCCTTTCCTCCATCCCCTGTACTTGGGGCAGAACGTCTGCTTGTTGGGCACTGCCCCCTAATGGTCAGTGGTTTGCAAGAGATGGTGCCTACCTGATCCTTAGTGGCAGTGGGGGGGCAGGGGTAAGGACTGACCACACACTTCCTGGTCTGGGAAAGGGACCAGACTATCACCTTAAAAAGGGAACACATTTTTCACCCCCATCCTTTCAGCCCACCTTCCAACCGTGAGATTATGAAATACCCCATCCCCTTCATCTGAGTCTTTCTCCTCTCTCTCCAATTGGCCTGGTGATTTTGGACCATGATAAAAGCTTCCATCTCGTCCATGGTGTGGAATGTTTGGGGGCGAGGGGCTAATCCTTACAGCACACACACACACACACACACACACACACACACACTCATAAACAAAAAATAATATGCCTAAATTATCTGTGTGAGGTCAAGTACAAGCCCTGGACTATTTATGAAACAAAGCTGTTGAAAATTAAGATGGTGGTTGTAGCAGATGCTGCTGGTGGCACAGCAACAGAGGCCTGCGGCAAGCAGCTACCCGCCAAGCTGCCTCAGACCTTTCTCTGTGCTTCTGCCACGTGATCCGAAAGACTCGAAGTTCTTGCTTGCAACAGCAGACTTCAGCCCATGAGGAACCAAAGTTGGCAGGCGACTGTCCGAGCTATGGAACACTCAGATGGATGGCCTCTGACGTGTGCTCTAACCTGCTCCCTAGTGGGCCCCAGTGGTAGTGAGCCCTTTTTGTTCAAGATGCAACTTGGAGTTAACAAACAGGGTGAGACCTTCCTTCCCTTGCATTCCTCTCTGTTTCAGTCACGTCACTTCCCTTGAGATGCTCCCTGACATTACAATCCACTTCAGTCCCAGACTTGGGGTCTCCATCCTGAAAAATTCAAACTCTAGAAGTCAAAAGCATGAGTCTGTTTAGCTCCAAGTCTAGCTAATTGCCCAGATCTTGATAAAACAAAAACAAAAAGATAGACAAAAAACAAACAAACAAAATGTGATTAAGAAAAATAATATAATGATACCCCCATCTCAGAAGGAAGGAGGAGGAAAAAAATGTTGCTCATTGACCAGGGGAAGTCCAAATTGCTATTAAAGAAAAGAAAAAGGAAGTTTTGATTGACATTCTAATCAGATGGATGGGAATTATCTGAGTATCTGACATTAAATTTATAAAAAATAAAGTTTATTTTTAAAAAGCTTAAGACAAAATATTTGTTCCCAACTGTATATTAACCCTACTTCAGCTATTGCCCATAACTTATCAGCACGAAGTCAGTTGTTCACCCCATCAGACCTTAATTTTTAAACAACAAATTGCTGTGAGCACATTTTTTTCCCACTCTAGTCCAGGCAATCCCGACCACTGCATGATCACTTAATCCATTATTTTAGTCTAAGTAAAGACTCCTTGTTAGATTTTGTTGAATTATATGATGTATATTGAACTTTAAATCTGGAAAGGGCTTACAGTTGGGATAAAAAGTGGGGGTGAGAGTACAAGTCTAGTATTTTGTGTTCAACTTGAAAGAAAGAAGAACACTAGATATTCAAGCCTGGAACAGTTGGGCAGTCAGGAGAAGATTCTCTTCTCACAATTTTTATACTACACAGTGGTTATATGAACATAGGAAACCAAAATGAAAGAAGAACTAAAAGCAGAGGTGCCCTGTTAATCAGTGACAAGCTGTGCTACATTGATACGATAGTGTGTTCTTTCTTTGGCCTTTGCATCAGCCTCTCTGAAAGGAGAGAAAGTAACTGAAGAATCCGTTCCCCTTTAATTCTAGTCTCTAAAAGCAATGCTAATTTATTATTCATGACAGTGATGGGAATTATAACAGCAAGGACTGTGATAATCTCTTAGGGCTGGAATGTGCCCTCACTGATGGATATTGGTTTGAGAAATTGTGCTTTCCATGATTCAAAGGCCTCTTAACCTAAACCTTTAAGGAATTCCTTTAATAGCAGAGCTACTAGAATTTAGAAGATATGTATTTATAATTTTAGCAAAATAAGTGCAGATCCTTGGGATTTGAAATAAAAAGGAAAAACATGTTTAAAACCTTACACAGAATTGGAGGCTAGACAATAAAGTTAGAAATACTTTTCTTAAAAGATGTATAGTATTGTTAGCATGCCAGCTACAAGTAGATATATATCATATCTTTCTTGTTTAATTTTAAAAAATCATTTGTTCCTGGTCTATGTCACACATGTATACAGTGAGTTTTAGTTATTTTAACCCCATCATCCTCTTTCTCCCCTATCTCTTCCACTGAAACCCTTCTTCCTTCCAAGAAGTCCCTGTCCAATTTTTTTGCATATAGGAGAGAATATGTGTATCTGTGGAGTGAATGTATAAAATGTGTGTGTGAGAGAGAGAAAAAATGTGAGTGTGTGAATGTTCCGGTGAATTTAATTAGGATGACTTGTGAGGCATATATGGAGCATGGGCAAAAATTCAATTTTTTTAGAGCCCGCCATTAATGGTGTCAGCGAGTTATATATGGGGCAGAGGTGGGACTGAAATCCATCCTTTTTTACCCTTGAGTATGGACCTATGGTCTCCAATTTTTCACTTATATATGTGATTGGTACATTTTCTAGTCTATGAAAATATACTCATATCAGAATTCATCCCAATGGTGTAATTATGTGCATGAAGTAGGAGAGATGGCAAAATAGCAAGGTAGACATGAAACAGGGGCTGATATTACTCTTTTAATAGTTGTCTATTTCTTAAGAACTAAACAGAGGGCCACAGAGATAACTCACAAACCTAGTGATCTGAGTTCAATCCCCAGAAGGCCGCATGAAGAAGAGAACTGACTTTTCCTGCTCCACCTATGCACTATGGAATACATAAGCATATTCTCTCTCTCTCTCATAAATAATTTTTAAAAACAGAATTAAATAGGATGCTTGTGAGACGGTCAGCAGGTAAAGGTGTACGCCTCTGAGTGTGACAACTTGAGTTGGATCCCTGGAACCCACACAGCAGAAGAAGAGAACCCACTCCTTTGGAACCTAGATGGTGGAAGAACAGAACTGACTTTCTCAAGTGTCCTCTGTTCTCCATATACACAACATGGAATGTGTATGTCAAAAAAATAAATAAATAAAATGATTTAAATATCCTCCAAAACTGTAATAATCTCTTCCAAAGACAGTGCCTTCAATGACCTCCCATTAGGGCTTACTTCTTAGTGGTCTCTCTAACCATGACTTAACATAACACACTGAACAAACTTCCAACCACAAACCTCTGGTGTATGAACACAACCAAACTATAGAGAACTATTACTTTTGTCTCAGATTCCCCAAGACATGTGCCTGCATCCTACATCTCCCCATAATTCTCACCAGTTTGCTGTACTTAAAATAGTTCAGTGCAAAAAACTCACAGCATTTAATATCCCAATCTACGGAATGACATGCTATTTATTTCCTTTTATAGGTTAGAAAGTGAAATTCAGAAATACTAATCAATATAGTAGCCAGAACCCTGACACACATCTATGAAACTTCAAAATACAAGTAAACTTTTTCTCCTTCAAAAATTATGCATGTTATTTTTATTATACGATAATATTCATTGTAATGTAAAATATAAAGAAGCTTAGACTGCTTCTACTGGATCATTTGAAAGGCAGGAGAGATGGTTCAGGGGTTAAGATAGGTATAAGCAACCCAGAATGAATGTCCAGGTTACCCTTGATTCTCCACAGAGACACACAGTGCCCTCTGATACACATACAAACACACACACATACACACACACACACACACACACACACACATACACTAAATAAGTAAATAAATAAATAATAAAAAGAAAGGCAGTATCAGTTTAATTTAATAAACTAATGTGACCATGTATGTTTTCTCCTACTGACCATTTCTATTGTCTCAGAGATTCTGCTAACTTTTTCTTCTGCACTTACACAGTTGATATGCCTCGCATTTATTTTCATATGTCCACGCCACAAAAATCTGTTTTCTTCTGTAGACAGTTATTAAATAAAGTGTCTTTCCCCAGTGAAATAAAATCCCACCTCTCCCATAAATCTAGATCCCACTCATGTTTGGTTCTATTTCTGAGCTATTGACCCATTTGTCTGCCATGAAAGCAAAATATTTTTATGAAAATGACAAGAAGATGAAAACTGTTTCCCGCTCAAGGATCTGAAGGCCTCAGTGCAAGACCTAATGCAAATGTTGGGACTTGGACACAAAGACTTCACAAATGTGACTCAGCTATGAAAGCTGCCTTGAGGAATTACCCTGGATTACTGGGGTGGGCCCTGAAGACCATCACCTGCATCTCTATGGAAGAAAATAGTGCTCAGCTAAGAGATTAGAGGGAGGAGAAAGACCAGAGTAATGAAGCCTCTGACAGAGAAGCTGGCACTAGAAGCTGGAAGAGACAGGACAGGAGGCTCCGGGTGAAGTATGGCCCCTAATTTCAGAGTTCTGGCCTCCAGAAGCGTAAGCAAATACCTTTCTGTTGTTTCTGATTCCAAGTTTGTAGGAATTCCTTGGAGCAGCAAGGAGAAGCCAGTGTGCAGCTTTTCAGATCTTCAATAAATGTTGTCATGTCCCTAATCATTATTCTTTTCCAATAATGACTTGGCTTTTCTCAATCATTTCATTTCCAATAGAATTTTAATTTCTTTTGAGAAGTTCCAATTCATACTAACATTGCATGATGTCTCCACATTACATTGGGGTAAATTGATACTTTTGGAATACTAGTCCTCCCACTTAGGAATATAGTGTTTTTCTCAAATAATTTGTATTCTATATTACATCTTGAGTAAAATTTGAAGGGTTCTTTCTTTTCTGAATTCTCTCTTGCTTATCTTATTTACCCTTATTTTATGGTTTTCCTTACTAAGAATAGTAATTTCTTACCATTTCCACCTTGCTATTTCACTTCCTAAGAGTGCTGGTTTTATATTTTTATCCAATTCTTCTCACCCCAATATCCATGATGTTTTACTAATTTTAATTTGTTGCTTTGTGAAGTTAAGCTGATCATATTCATTTCTCTTTTCCTTATATGAACTAGCTCTTGCAAATCATTCTGCAACCTTAGCAGTGTTGGAAACTGTCATAGTTAGGCATAGGTGTCAACTTGACAGTTGAGGGTTTGAGCTCTGGGAACATTTGTAGAGAATCAGTGGTTAAGTTAGGCCCAGAGCAAACCTGCAGGAGATTGTCTAGTTGATGGGGAAGGTCCAGTCCATGGTGAGTGGGACTAGGTCCTGGAATAAAATACATACAACTGGTTGAGAAAATTGGCATCCTTGTATACACTTGGCCAGACATGCTAGTCTGGCAAGTAAGGATCATCCCTCTCTCAGCCATTATATAGAATTGGTATGGCCAGTTCCCTCGGCCCTGGTGTTGGTGTGAGCTCTCCTATCCAGCTGGACTAAGAACTGTAACCAGACAATCATAAGAGAAAATAAACCCCTTAAGCCCTTTGATGGTGATTTTATCCACAACTGTGCAGGCTAACTGCAACAAGACCTATCCCTGATTTTCCCATCTTTGTTGGAATTGGAGCTTTGTCATCTGTGTTCACAGTTTTAGCTAAGCAAGTGTTTCCATAAAAGCTATTTCTTTCTCTCTGTTCAAATTTTACTTATTTTGTTATTCTTGGCACTTTCATACATAAATGTCATGAGTTTAGATGTTTTCTCCCCTTACTTCCAATCCCACCTCCCTCAGGTGCTACTTTATACTTTTCAAACAGTTTCCTTCCTATTTCCATGTCTTTTGCATGTATGGCTGTAAATGAATTCAAGAATAATAATCTAACTTATATGAGAGAGAGGGAGAGAGAGAGAGAGCGATCGAGCAGGTGCACATTGCACATAAGGTGGTCAGGGATAACTTTTAAAAGTCAGCTCTCGCCTTGCATTGGGACTGCAGGGATTGAACTAAGGTAAGTTGTTTTGAATGCAAGCACTTTGGCCTGCTAAGCCATCTTGCTAATCCTCTACCATGTCTTTCAGTCCCCAACAGGATTGCCATTTCCCTCTCCCAATATACTTTTTACTTTTTTTAAAAAAAATAAGTATACTGCTAGTCTCTTTTATCATTTCTTCTATGAAACTGCCTTTTGTCTGAATCTTTCTCTTTTTATTTCTATAGTTTGAAAACATATCTTTCCAAATATCACATCATTTGTTTTCCTGATCTTTCAATTTGAAAATGAAGTTTGTAGGTTTGTTGGTCATTTGTTTGTTTGTTTGTTTGTTTGTTTATTGCAGTGCTTGGGATGGAACTAGGACCTCATGTGTGCCAGGAGTATATTTTTCCACTCAGCTATTCCCCCAGACCTTAGAGTCTTCTTAAATGTAAAAAGCAATAAATATTTCTGAATAATATATATTTAATCATGCCCCACAGATCTTCACATCAAATGTCCCTTTCTTCATTATTTTCCAAATACTTTATGTAGTGCATAGCTTCAGTTTAATTTCTTTTATCCAGTAACGATTTAGAGCAATAGTTTTGGTTCCATGCAATGTTCTTCCTGTACTTTTTGTTTATTTTCCATTTAATTGAAGCTAACCATTTAGGATATCCTAGCCATTTAGGATATTTTCATTAAGCTTTTTGTCCTATGACTAAATGAGTGGTTACCATTTATAGATTCTCCATTAAAACAAGACAAATGTGTATTTCCTGTCAGCAGTTTGCAAGAAAAGGAACATGCTCACTGCAATGACTTGATCATTACACATTTACACTGAATTTCATCTGCTGATTATATTCTTCAATGCTGCATTTAGCTTCTTATTTTTTATTTGACATTTGCAAATCAAAAAAGCTATTTATCACTAGTGATATCAGTATCTTTTGTCATTTCATTTTATTTGTAGTGTCTTTTCATTTTGTTGGGGATTTGCAGATACGATTTTGGATGAATGTATTTTTTTGACTTTCTTTCCCCAGTTGAGCAGGAGTTTTGCCATTCTTCTTCTGTTTTCTGCCATTGTGTTTTGTTTTGATTTGTTAGTACATTTTTCATTAAAATTTTTATTATCAGTTCATTTTATGTGTGATGCTTCTAAGTATCATGAGACAAATTATTTTTGATTTGCATGATCTGAAAATCTCCTTATTCTTTCAGAAGTGAGCTGATTGATGTCTATTTTAGTAATAAATGTTTACTCACTGTTGTATTATGCATTTTTTCCTTTCCCTTGTAGTTATAAATAAGTAAAAGCTAGGGCCACAGCTAGGCTCATATATCTGTACTTTGCACATTCCCACATTTTGAGATCCATGTCATGAATAAATGTTTATATTGTGTCTTTTACTATTTTCGTCAAGATTCATGAAGTTTCATTTTCTAGTCACCTTTGATCCTATTCCTCATACCTTACAACTCTGAACACAGTGGGAAAAGCAAACACACAAACAAAAGAATGCAAACTCTGTTTCTTCCCCTGCATACTCACAATACAGATTACTTCAGTAACCCTAAAAAGTATGAAAATGTCCTGCAACCAGCCATTACCTACCCTATAATGAGTTCTGCAGCAGACCATATCTGTCCTCTATCTCTTTTTCTTTTTTTCTTCCCATTTTCCTGTTGTATACATATGTGTGTAGGGGGTGTCTATGTGTTCACTTGTATGTTGATATGGGGAATTCCCCTTGCTAACTCTTCTACCTTATGAAGCAGGGTCTCTAATCAAACCCAGAGCTCACCAGTAAGACTAGTCTGTTTAGCCAATTTATTCTGTGAATTCCCAGTTTCTGCTTTCTGAGGCTGGAATTACAGGGCTACCACACCCTTTATGTAGGATCTGGGAATGCAAACTGTAATTCCATTCCTTTTGTTTGTCTGGCAAGTGTTTTAACCACTGCGTCAGCTGCCCAGCCCCACCAGCCCATTCTAATCTGCTCATTTCTGAAGCTATCCACCTGGAACACCAGGATCCCACAGGTTGATGACTCATTCCTGGGAGCTAAGCCCCCTACACTTCAGCTCTGACTCAAAAGCCCCAGTTTATTTTAGCTGTAGGTCTGATCAAAAATCAATGAGGGCTCCCTTTGCTCTCTTTTTGACTGATTATTAATGGATTGCAAAGGATGTCACAAAAGAAACAGAAATCTCAGGGCCAGGCACATGAAAGGTGCTTCTGCACCTTCTCCAGGCACACCGCCCCTTGGAAACTTCATGTGTTCAATTATCTAGAAACTTTCTGAACCTCATACTTTTAGATTTTTATGAAATATTCATTAATGAGACATAAAAGGAAGCACAGATAATTGTGGAGAAATGTAATTCAGTAAAAGGGTATGATCAGGGCTCAAAGTGAGCAAAGAAATCCAGCAAGACCTATCCTGATTCTTCTTGGCCTCTCTGAAGCAAACCCACCACCTGGGAACGATGGGGTTTGTTCCCAGGATCCACTCTGGAATATGCTCAGCTTCCCAGTCCTTTTGACACTTGTCAAAAGAATTCAGATGAACTCCACAGTACACAGAGTTCACTATAGCAGACAGTAGTTCAGATTTTACAAAGTAGTTCACTTTTCAAGGGTAAGAGTGGACAATGGTCAAGAGATCATCATTGAGACCTACATTTTGACGGCCTTGGTACTGTTTCTAGTCTTCAGGAAAGCTTTCTTTTTTTTCTTTTACCTGAGGGGATATTTTCCTGCCCAGATGATTAACATACCTATTTGGATTGACAATGCATATCCTTCTCTGCCAGAAAGCCTCGGGCTTGATAATAATCTTCTAAGGTTTTGGCAGTTATCTATTGGTGACCACCTGTCCAGGCAGTGCAGAATGGCACGTCTCCTCCTGGGGTCAGCCTGTGACTCAGATTCCATTCTTTTGAACTGTAATCAGAGTCTACAGTTTCGGTGTTGATTGTGAGGGAGGGGTCCATCCCCATCGACCTCCAGGCCAACTAATACCTAACTAGCTCCCTAACAGTGTGGTTATTTTTTTAAAGTGCAAATTGTTTTGCTCAGTTCCTGAACAAATCTGATGAACTGTTTTCACTACAGTGGAAAAACAAATCCCCATTCTTGTTATTGTAATATAGCAAAAAAGCAGATGGAATTTTCACATGTTTGATGGCTAGTACTTTTTAAAAAAAGTTTACTGGTCTTTCTTTCTTTCTTTCTTTCTTTCTTTCTTTCTTTCTTTCTTTCTTTCTTTCTTTCTTTCCTTTTTTCTTTCCTTCCTTTATTTCTGCAAACCAAACCAACCTCCAAAGGTTTTGTGGGCCCACACGGCTAACCTATTATGAATCAAGGAAGGATGTGAAAAGATTCCTGGCATTACATGATTCTCATTTTTAAGATTTACCTCAAAGTTTCTCTTTCATAAAAATGCCAGGAAGGAAAACAGAGAGAGAGAATACTTTTGAAGCAGGCACTTAGAAACTACTTTTGCTAAAAAGCATCCACAGCTCACATTACCCACACCACAAGTCAATATTCATCTGCTTTACTTGGGCTCAGACTCTTGCTTGACTCTGCATTCCCAGACTATTGTGTCCCCTCAAGAATGAAAATAGGGAGGTAAGTCCCCAGCCTAAAACTCAAGTCCTGAGTTTTGGCTTCATCCATAATTGGAGATCTCACCTGTTCTGCTCTGACCAACCCTGCTTTCAATTCCAGCTGGGCTTATTTGTTTCAGAAAGACTCAGCACACCAGGGAGGGAAGGGGAGGGGTGAAGAAAGCTGACTTCATCTCTTTTAAAGCTGTATCTTCCTGGACGCTTGCTCTCCTGTGCTGTGTGTTAAAGTATTTATAATGCTCACTTCACAAAGGTTGGGGAGGAAATGAGAAAAGTACAACTATATGAAAGAATGCGCTATTCAGTGCTGCAAAATGCTCAAATCCACAGACTCCACAGGGACATGTGAAGACCTCAGCAGAACTCTTTTGTTTCACATAGTGAAGCTTCTGTAGCAGTTGAGACACATTTTATATCTGAGAGTCACTGGGGTAAGAATAATGTGGCTTTATTCAAAAATAAACTTTGAGATCACCTGGAGAGCCAGACCTTATCTTCATGCTTTGAGCTGACAGAGATTTCAAGATGCAAGTTTCAAGGTTCTGGATTCCACAGTGATGCTGTTTACTTTCTCCTGTCCACTTACCTTAGGGCACACCTGGACTTGATTTCCCAAGCCAAAAGCTCTCAAAGGTAGTCATAAGACAGAAATTTCTGGGAAACGCTCCTAGTCCAAAACATTTCTTTCAGTCGATATCTCTTTGGATTTCTGTCCCATGGACAAAAATTTCTCATTTGTGCTATTTCATAATAATAAAAAAATGTAACTAAATAGCTCCCTCATTCATTGATTTTGAATTCTCCAATGCAATAAGTTGTATTTATCAACTTCTGTGCCCCAACAGGATACCTCAAAAATGATAAGGACACAATTCTTTTTGCCCTAGTTCTGCTGAGCAAAGGCAGTAGTATCCTCATAGCAACTCATCTCTGATGGGAGTAGCCAGGAGGGAGGTCCTTTCCTTTACCGTGGAACTGGAAATGTGCTCGCTTAAGGATATTCACGTTTGAAGTTCAGTCTTTTCGTGTTCATCCTTCCATTCACTTTTGACACGTAGTGGAGCAGGAGCCATCGCCACTTTACAGATGTACAGGCTGGGAGGGTTGGTCTGTCTGAGGTTATGCAGCTGGGAAAGAGATCTAGGAAAGATTTGTTCGGAACAGTCTCAGCTTCCAAACTCTTACTAATCTATTCTGCCACCTGTCATTCTACCCCCCTTCCGGGGTGCTTCTTGGGGGTGAAAGAGTAGGGAAGCATCCAACGGTCTCCTTTGGCTCTGACTTATTTTAAATCCACTCCAGTGTTCACAATAATAAGTCACCAGTGACATGGACTAAGTCGTCTCTTTCAGAACCCTGCACAGGTTCATCCTTCCAGCCACACAAGCCAGGATCGAGTCCTCATTTGTCAAGTACTTCTCTGCATCAGTGCCAGGCACTGGAAAACCAGGGCACCAAACACACACTTGTTCCCACCTTTCAAGAGTTTTTAGTGTCACAAGAAAGAAAAGAAAAGAAACAAACAAACAAACATGAAACCTCTTTGGCAGCAAAGCAGAGATTTTAAGCACAATGAAGTACCATGCAAAGGCGTCTAGCTTTTGCAACTGGGCTTCTGAAAGAAAAGCAGAAAGTGTCCTGACATAATGCTCTCCAGGTTTCTTACACAGTGGTGTCATGAAGCTCTACACAAGCCTATTGCACCTGCATTCTCAAGCACCACCCTTCTGGCTCCTTCCTACAAAGCACATGTAGACTAAGCAAAGCCTTTTGTGAAAGAGAGATTTAGGTCATTTTAATTTGCTCAATGTTTGTTTATGCTTAATCCTGCTTGGTAGCAGGTCTATCTGATTTAAGCTCTATAATAGTCAGAGATGAACAGATTCTACTGTGTGTGAATCTCAGGAATCTGTTCCCATGTTGCCAAACATACAGAGGGGTTACAATTAGAAATAGACCACTTGTTATGCAGGATAATCGCGCTTCCTCAAATGAAAAGTTGTGTGGTATACTCTGCATATACATCTCAAAGAGAGCTCACATACTAAATTTCCAGTAATTCTACAAGCCAGTTGTCAGAGTCACAATGAAAAGTTTAATTACATAAACTCAAAGACAAATTATAAGTAAAAAGCAATAAATACTCAAATCCCACCACTCTCATTCTTTTAATCCATTTTGCTACCATTATGTTCTTGAGGTTATTTGCAGCTATTGTATTCATGTGTTGGGTAAACTTCCCAGATCTGAGTTCCACAAGTCACCTTGGAAACTTGAAATCAGTGGTGGCAGAAGTATTTCTGTCATGATATTCAGTTAACACCTAAATTAAAGTCTTTTTCTCTGCCAGTTGTTGAATATTAGCAGCAAAGCACTAAAATACAGCTTTCTTTCCCATAAAAAATGTTAGTAGCAATATGTTAATTAAAGGTTCAGGTCACACATAGACATAGACAAGGCTAAGGATAAACCTGTGACAAGACAGATCCAGGTTCGACAATGGGAGGCTGGTAGTAATGTTTATATCCTAGGATAAGAATAGAGCCATCCTTCTCAATCATGTGGTCCACATCTACAGTCATGCCAGATCTCCAGGTATATCACTAGAAAAGACTGGCAAGCAGCCACTCAGCACTTAGAATAGTAAAGAAGTACAGACAGAGAACCAAACTAAGTTGTCCATAAACCAGAACCATACTCAGTCAGTGCAAAGTCTCTATTATGGTGATGGAATCATTCACAGATGAGAAGAGTGGGACACATGTCATGAGCCTCGTATTCTGGGATTTGGTGATTTTATTCGGTTGACAGGTATTATTTCACATGTTAATCATTTATTTATTGTGTTTGTGTGAATGTGTCTGTGTGTGTACAACTGCAGGTGCATGTACCATGGTGCATTATGAAGGCGCAGAACAACTTCAAGGAATTGGTGCTCTCCTTCCATCAGTGTGAGCCTTGGGACTTGTGTAAGAAGTTCCTTTAGGCGCAGAGCTGGCTTGCAAATCTGGTTGTAGGTTTTTGAGGAAATAATCTTTAATGTCATGACAGCTACTTTGAACTGTCAATTTGACTCTTGAGAAGTGGGTCTCTATATACACGTATGAGATGTCATCTAGTCAGGGCAGACCTCTGAGCAAATCTGAGTGGATTGCTTTGATAGCGCGACTGATGTGGGAAGACCCAGTCCATAGTTGGTGGGACCATTTCCTGGACAGGAAGAATGGTCTATTTAGCATGTTAGCAAACCAGAAAGCAATATTGGTCCTTGTCCTCTCTGCTCTTGCTGTGGATACAATGTATCCCTTGGTTCCTGCCATGCTGGATTATAACCAGGAATTCTAGTCCCTTCTTCTCCTACATTGTTTGTATCAAGCATTTATCACAGGAACAAAGTCATGAAATTAGTGCACTATTACTGAATAGGTCTTTCCATAATGATAGAAAACATTCTATTTTATCTATAGCATCCTATCAATATGCACTGCTCAAAACCAAGGCTATTTCATCAGACTATTGCTCCCTTGAGGCTAATGCAACTTACATACTAAATTTTGAATTATACTTTATACTAATAGTATAATATTAAATTTATAAAACTTCACATAACCAGTAGCTATCTTCTTGGATAGTATAATTTTCATAAATATCAGAAGCAGTATTCAATCAAGGTAAATATTAGTTGTTAAATTAGGGTTATAGCTATTAGGACAAAGTAAGTTCCGTGGTTCAGTGGGTTTGTTTAAGTACAGTCAGTTCCATGGGGTCCACTTTGAAAAGTAAATTTCTGTGATATTACTTAAAAGGCCATTGTCATGACTTAATAATGTCATCTCAGTGAGTGCCCCAGGAAGTGGTCCTCGTGGTAGGTCAGAGAGTCCTTGGTGGTTGAGCAATCCACAATCCATGCATTCTCTGCACTTTGGGTTACAAAAAGGAAAAAGACTATTCACCCACTTTCCAGATTTGAGGTATGCTAGGTTCATACTGAGCTGCAGTCCCCTCTGACTCCTACTGTGTCACTGACTATGGAAGGAATGTGCTTATATATATTGTTTATATATACATATGTATATATATACGTATATATATATATATATATATATATATATATATGTATAAAACAATCCCACCCCCCACCTCCCACCTGGTCTTCACCCTTCTTTATGTCTGCTGGGTCTGAAGTTTCAAACAGAAAACTGATCTTTGTAAAAAATTGATGGATCACCTTTGGCTTTTTTAAAAATAACTTTATTTATTCATTCATTTAGTGCATAAGTGCATATGTGTGTGTGTACCCACGGGCATATCAGAGGGCACACATGTCCTTGTGGAAGGCCAAAAGTGACCTCAGGAATCTTCCTTGATTACTTCTATTTCCTTCTCACTTTGCTCTGGGACTTTCCCAGGCTCCACCCACCTGAGCTGAAGTAAATATGTCTGCCATTTTCACCTGGTGTTTTTACCTGGGACCTGGAATCTGAATTCAGAAGCCTCTGCTTGTGAGGCAGAATCTTAATCTCACTTTGCTCTGGGACTTTCCCAGGCTCCACCCACCTGAGCTGAAGTAAATATGTCTGCCATTTTCACCTGGTGTTTTTACCTGGGACCTGGAATCTGAATTCAGAAGCCTCTGCTTGTGAGGCAGAATCTTAACGCCTAAGCCATCTGTCCAGCCACCCTTGGCTTTTAAGAGTCTCCTCCATCAACCTGTGCAGACAGAAAACCTGGAGAATCACAGTAGCGTGGTTCACTCAAAATTTTGGGATTCCCAAGGTTACTGACTGGTATTAATCATGCCCATCTCTACTGGTGAAGTTGAACTTTGGGCCTTCCTCCAAAATGGAGCATGGTAGCTCCTCAAAGTGGCCTTTGTGGTCAATGATAGAAACTTTCTGAGAAGACATCACTTTGAAATTTATTTTTAATTTCTTGAAATTCATTTTATACATATATGGTAATCCAATATCCAATACAATATGTAGTGATGGAATCATTTCTGAGTGTTGACAATCTTCAAACTCTGATTACTGTTTTGAAATATATAATAAATTATGAATTCAGCTATCCTCCTACACTACAGAATATTGAAACAGTGAGAGAATCTTCATCCTTATTTTGGGGGAACTTCCATGTCGATTTGTAAAATAACTCAAGACAATATTTGAGGCTAAGTAAAGTATTAATTTTTGTGAAGTATAATAACTAGACTCTTGATAGCCTCATTTATTTGATATGTCTATAAGATAATAATTCATGGTTTTGATATGTTTGGGATTTTCTATTTATTTGTTTACTTACCTTTATTTTGAGGAACTAGTATATTTAAGTCCTGTTTCTTTCTTTGTATTCAGGTTTTATAAAATACATAGTTCATACAATAAAATTCACCTTCTTTGGACTGCAGAAATGACTTGGGGTTAAAACCTCTGCTTCAAGAACAAAAGAACCTGAGCTTGGATCCCCAGATCTGACATAAAAATGTCAAGTAGAAATGGTGGCAGCCTGCATATCTTGCCCTGGAAAGCAGCGTCTGGGAAATTCCAGAGCTAAACAATAGGAGGTGGAGCACTCTAGATGATTCCCAAAGTCACCCTTGAGTCTCTCTCTCTCTCTCTCTCTCTCTTTCTCTCTCTCTCTCACACACACACATACACACAGACACACACATACGCACACACACATACACAATCACCTTCTTTGTCACACAGTACTATGACTATTGACAATGACATGTAAACTAAAGAGAACTTCTGATTTCTGCTAAAATACAAAACAGGTGTCATCAAGATGGCTCAACCTGACCTCCTGAATTTAATCCCCAGAGCCCGCATGATGATAGAATGAAAGAATCCATTCTTGAAAGTCTTCCTCTGATCTCCACATGTATGTTCTCAAAAAAAGGGACATAAACAATACATTTAAAAGACAACTTTGAAAGGAAGGAAGGAAGGAAGGAAGGAAGGAAGGAAGGAAGGAAGGAAGGAAGGGAAGGAAGGAAGGAAGGAAGGAAGGAAGGAAGGAAAGAAGGAAAGAGGGAAGGAGGGGGAAGGGAGGGAGGGAGGGAGGGAAGGAGGGAGGGAGGGAGGGAGGGAGGAGGGAAGGAGGGAGGGAGGGAGGGAAGGAGAGAGGAGGGAGGGAGGAAGGAGGGAGGAGGGAGGGAAGGAAGGAGGGAGGGAGGGAAGGAAGGAAGGAAGGGGGAAGGAAGGAAGGAAGGAAGGAAGGAAGGAAGGAAGGAAGGAAGGAAGGAAAGAAGGAGGGAGGGAGGAAAGGAAAGAAAAGGTTGAATCACAACCAGAAAATTCCTTCATTGTCCCTTGCAGGCAATGTCCCCTACCCTCCAGCCACCATTGATCTGGTTTATGCTCTTCTGGAACCGCCACTTCTAGAAGGCCCTGCGATAATATCAGATGCTATTAAACAGCTATTTTAGTTTGATGACTTTCACTTATCATAACAACTTTCGGAATGATATTTTCATTTTTCCACAGGAGCAGAAACAGCCACAGAGTAACATAGCAAGTGCCATCACAGGTCATGTCTGTGGAACAGCACAGAGGATGCAGGCTGACAGCTTCACTAGAGCCAAAACACAATCCAGAGTAAGGAAAGATAAGAACTTCCAGGTAGTAGAAACTCATGCCAAAGGAGACACTAAAGCAAATAATTTCCTGACTACGAATTAGGAGGTACTATAATACAGAGTCCTCTATTTTGGTCTAGAGACTAAAGTGACTATAAACCTGCAGTTCTAAGACTCAAGTACAAATTAAAGCTCCCCAAAACTAGTACCTCCAAGTCCAGGGAAAGATGATGCATGCTGTAGCTAGCAGGTCTGCCTTGCACATTCCTCCATCTGCTTCAATAGTCATGAGGTAAAAACCTTTCAAGGTGGAGATCTCTCAGTTGTTCCACTAAATTCTACCATCTCCCTCACCCTCCTAGAACAGAGGTTTGGAAACCTGAAAGGAAGAACCAGAGAAACGTTCTCAAGCCTCCCTGGCATGTAAACAGGAGAACACAATTTACCATTTAATTAATTTTAGGCCCATTAGTGTCCCCATGGGAATTTTTGCAGCATGAAATTGGAAAAATAAATAAATAATGATGGCAGACATTAAAAGCACAAGCTTCTAGTGTCAGGGCAGCAGACCAGCTTAGTAGTCAACCAAGTGTGCTACCTTGGACAAGTCCCTTGAATTTGTCCAACTTATCTTCTGTTAAAAAAAAAAAAAAGTGAACGAAGTCAGAGAAGACTATTTCAAAATTCCTTGTAACGCTTCTGTTTTGTGGTTTTCAAAATTGACATCAAAAATCATTGCGCTTAAAGAAACTTACAGCATGCTCAGAAGTGGAGCAAGAATAAAGGCCACATTCATGACGTCAGGATTCAGTGAGCACAATGTAGCTTTGTGTTGGGGTGATGGGTGAAGGGCAGAGCTGGAATCTAGGAGGTCTGCTGCTCACTTTCTCCACTACAGACGCAAGTGAGTTCCTGAAGTTACAGTAACAAAGAGAGGAGAGAGAGAGAGAGAAAGAGAGAGAGAGAGATACCATTGACTGTATTAATCATCCTTAACCAGAAGAATGTCCAAAGGGGACCGGTGTATCTGTTAAGTTTGTATGAGTGGAAATAATAAAAATAAATTAAAAAAAAACGAAGAAGAATGTCCACTGTATCTGGACCGCTCCTGTCTTTATCAAAGGGCCATCTGAGCCATGTGCCTCATGAATTCAAATGTTGCTCTTACCCTCAGACTGCAAAAGCTGATAGAAATAAGCCAGGCTCAGCATGTGTTCCAGACTCCTGAGGACCCCAAACTGTTTCCAAAAGGGGCTTCACTCTTCTCTTTGCCACTCGCCACTGTTTCTCTGCTCCTCTACCCTGTCTCTGCTGTGGGGTGTGTCATCACCTACCACAGCTACCACCAGCTTCACACATTTTCCAGCCTTCTGCAGGTTGACCCAACACCATCCCCAGCTCCCTTTGACACAAGTGATTCTCGGACACGTGAGGATACCCCAGAGAGTTGGGTTCCTACAATGAGATGGCTAGAGAAGATGACAGAAAAACTAATTTACCACTTTCAAATCTTTTTTTATTTAAACAAACAAAAGAGCAAAACTTCTCAAGTAAACCTTGCAAGGAAAACCAAAAACCAAAATGCAAAAAAAAAAAGGAAAACCAAAATGCAAAAAAAGAGAGAGAGACAAAAGTTGTCGTGTTAGGACCAAAATACACTATACAGTGTTTTGGAACTTTTAAAAAAATATTCTTTTTTAAAATTTTAATTCTTTTTTTAAAATGTATTAAGGCACAGAATAATGTATAGGGCACAAAATAATAAGCTGACAAATTTCAGAGATTCTAAGGATCTCATTAGAGGAATTAGCACTTCCAGCTTCTCGAACATTCGTCTTTGGTGTTGAGAACATACAAGCTCAAGATGGGCATGTTGGTGCATACCTACAATTACAGGTATAGAGGAAACTAAGGCAAGTGGATCACAAGTTTCAAGACTAGCTAGGGAGACTTAGCAAGACTCTGCCTCCAAATTAAATGAAAAGGCCTAAGGATATAATTCAGTGGTGGAGCACTTGCCTAGCGTGTACAAAGAAAAGAGGAAATCTTCCTCAAACTCTTTTTCCTAACTGTTTTGAAATACAGAATTATTTTTTGTAGAATGTGATTACCCTGCTTTGCTATGGAACACTAGAACAAATTCTTATCGTATCGTGGTATCTACTGTCCAACTTGGCCCTACTCTATTCCTAACCTCTAGGGACCACCATTCTACTTTCCACCTAGGAATGATCAACATTTATGGCTTCTTCATGTGAGTGATAATCTACCTTATCTTTTTGTGTCTTATTTCATTTAACATATAATGTTCTCCCATCCATGTTGCTAGAGGGAACAGAAATTTCATTCTTTTTCTTTGTTATAAATCTTATGCCCATTTCCTTATTGCTACAACATATGCATATGCACACTGCAAAAGGGAACATGCGGAAGTTTGTTCTGAACCATGTGCGTGACTGTAGTCTCAGAACACCGAATTAAGTTGTCCAAATAACATGTTCCAACTTGGAAGTGGTTACACGAGCTTTAGTATTCACAGAACAAAGAAGCTCAGAAATCAAGGCATTTTTCAGATACTTTGGTTGGGACATCAGGTAGGCAGATTACAGCAAAGTAAGGAAACCTTTGTTCTAGGTCTCAGATGTTATCTGAGGACATTCTTAGCTTTGAGATTAGAGAAAACTAGTGTCCTGTTAATACAGTCCAAAGATTTTACCTGGTAGTTGAAAGGATGTTAGGTCAGTAATGAATACCTATTAAGATAATCCAGGATAATTTGGCACCGGATCTGCCACATTCTAATTCTCTGCAAACACATCTGTCAATCAGCATTGTAGATCCTTTACAATGGGTATCACTTATTTGGAGGTAGGAGACACTTCAGTTACATCATGGATTCTGGTTCTATTCTTTTTTTGTATGTGTTTGTATCCATGTGTATGTACATGAGTATGTATGTGTGTGAATGAATGTGTACAATAATGCATTTGAGTGTAAGTGCTATGGAGATCCAAAGTAACATCAGGAATCCTAGATTACTCTACCTCCTTTTTCTTTTCTCTGGGGTTTCCAAGGCTCAGGTTTTTAGGGCCAAAGTTGCAGATAGCTGCCATATACACTTGACATTTTTTTACATGGGATCTGGGGTTACAGACTCAAGGTTTTTGCTTGTAAAGCAAAGGCTTTCACCCATGAGCCATCTCCTCAGACTACTGGTCCCATTTTTTTGGTCATTTAATTAAAGAAAAAGACTCCAGAGCAAAGAAAGTCTCCAGTTCTCAACTTTTTCCAGAAAATGTTGACAGCCTTGCTTATGCTTCTCTATGTGCTCCAAGATTGATGGCTTCCTTATTGAGAGAGAAAAGTATAGTTGCGATTCCATTTGTACTAGAAACACCTGGCATACGTAAGCCCTCCCCTGTCTGAGCCAATAATTCAGTACATATGGGTGAGGCCTGAGATTCTACAATAACTTCTCAAGTAACTGAAATTGCTGATCCTAAGAGCACATCTTCAGAATCCGGGACTATTCCATTCCTCTCTGTTCTTCACTGCTTTATGCAGCAAGCAAGAAAAGAACATTTTGGTGCTTGTTTTTTGTGCTTCCTGCTCCTCCCTGACTATCCAGTCTTGGGCATGGTTTGAGGCAGAACTGGAGAAACAAACGCATCACAAGACTCCAGATCAGAAGCTTTTCAAGTGGAAGAAAATCACACGCATAAACAGACTTGGTAGCTTTGAGGGAGCTTTCCCTTCTGACCCAGCTGATCTGTCATGTAAAAAGGGCTCTTTGTAGCAAGAGAGAGAGAGAGAGAGAGAGAGAGAGAGAGAGAGAGCTCTTGGTGGGGGCTCCTTCACATAAAATTCTTGTTTTTCATTTTTGCTGTTGTTTTTCATCTCCGCCTTCATATTTTCTCACCACAACTGGGATTCACTCTACTTCTTGCCCCCAGGAAATTGTCTATCGCATCATAAAAAAGTAGGGGAGCATTTGAGAAATGCAAATTTATGGGTGCATGTCTGATGCTGGGGTGCACTAGATGTCAAGTAAGGAATAGCTCTTTTCCTGAAAGCCAGGAAAACTGAATTTACTTCAAGGCTAAGGACTTTTCTTTCCCTTAAACCGAAGGGCACAAACAAAGACAAACACAAAGTCAAGTTCACTTTAGAGAACAAAGGGGAGGCACAGACTGGCAGGGGAGGGAAAAGTGGGGAAACCAGAGAAAACTAGAAAATGAAAAATAGAAGGAAGGGAGTTTTGATTTAGGCCAACTGCACAAAAGATGGTTGTCATCAGCTTCAGTTTCTCCACAGCTGGAAATTAACAGTCTACAGTCCTTGTCTCCTGGGTCTCACACATCAGCTCAGAGGTCTTCCTGACGTCAACGAATATAAAAAAATAAAAGCACAGGGCACTAGGTCAAGTTTAAACTGTTGATTTTGAGTATTGTGCAGTGCATTCTGATACTAAAATGGTTTCCACTAATTATCTCAGCTTCAAGTTAAACAAGGTCTCCTGAATTTTATCTGCCTCTGTAACAACCTCCATGGTATTCTCCAAGCACGCTTGCTGTATGAACACAGAAAGGCACCCACCCCATCCTTCCTATGTTCCACAAAACCACCCAACCCCCTGCAGTCTTTGCGAGGGTTCTGGGAATATAGGAGTTGTTTGGCTTTTTGTTCTCCATACATGTAACTTAACGTTTAGGGCCAGGTCTAACTCCTGCAAAGCCTGCCAGTCATGTCCACGATGGAACCCATTTGGCTCCACTTTCTCTTCCAATGCTGGTTTTCCCACTCCCTTCCCATTTGAATGACAACTTGTTTCAAATGTTAAATACTTGTAAAATTTTCGTTAAGTGACTCTTTATGGCCCCTTTCCTGGTCTCAACTCTGGAACTTCATGGGAACAGACTCCTGAGACCACACTCAAAAGCCAACCAAATTGGTTGCGGAAGTCTAAGGTCTTGATATATTCTAAAGCTCCCAGAGTGATTCCATTCTGAGGCAGGGTTGAGAAGCACTTGCCTAGAGCAGGACTTGTTGGTAGGGCTGAAAGCTGTGCCTCTCCAACAGGATCCCAGACAGGGCAGACACTGCCTCCCAGGAGAGTGTTGCATTTGTAGTCACAAAATCTTAAAGGTGTCTTAGAAACCAAGTACCAGATATCAGGACACTTAGAAGTGAAAGGTGGGTCACCGTCACCTGGACGGAGCACTCGAGTCATAGGCAGTGTACTGTTCATTGAAGAAGGATGCTTGCAGTGCTGGACTGCACTGGGACACCATCACAGGATAGATGGTTCAATATGTTTAACAAGAAAGCCGAAGAGCATGTCTTAAGTTTGTGATTTTCTGGGGTCTACAAGTTTTACAAGCTGAGATATTGAGAGCCCAGCGTTTCTCTTAAAAAGGCCTATTTATATGCCTCTTTCTTTACTGTGAAGTACTTTATTATAGCAACATCTTCATCTTTTCCTGTTGCAGTTCACCTGCATGGTTGATAAGTGACCATCAAATGGCTTAAGGGAGCAAGGGATTTATTTTCTTACTGATAGTCCTGTTACAGTCTGTCCAGCTTGATGGGAAAGCATACACCAACACCAGGCTAAGGGAACTGGCCACACCATCTCTATGTAATGGCTGAGAAAGGGACGATCGTTACTTGCCAGACCAGCATGTCTGGCCAAGTATACACAAGGATGCCAACTTCCTCAACCGACTCTCAGTATTTTATTCATCTGTTAAGGGCCTAGTCTCACCCATCATGGGCCAGGCCTTCCTCATCAGCTAGATAATCTCCTGCAGGTTTGCTCCAGGCCTAACTCAACCACTAATTCTCTACAAATGTGCTCAGAGCTCAAACCCTCAACTGTCAAGTTGACATCTGTGCCTAACTATGACACCTCCCATTCTCTAAGTCCTGTGCATAAGCAATAAAACTTCAACAAATATCAACACATGTATGAAGAATGGTTGTAGACATATGGTTATTGCTGAAGTGATTTACGAATAAGGGTTGTAACATCAATGCTTCTGTTAACTTCAGATGTAAGTGGTAATTCATAATGAAATGGTTCACCATGTTTCTTGCATGTGATTCTGCATCCCGATGCCCAGGTTGTGCCTAGGTAGGTCTTCAGGTAGATGACACAGAGGTCCCTGCCGCCCATGCAAGGATTCTGCTGTGAGCAGCCAGTGACTCCTTCCATTTTATTGAGTTCTGAGATCCTCAATTCTGATATTTCATGGCTTCCACTTTCTCAGCCGTGACATTTCAGTATTTTGTTGTTGAATGAAGTACTTAGCAAATACAGTGGCTGAGAGAATGGACAAAGGGTTGTATTTGGGCATTATGTCCATGAGAAGCTTAGAATCATTCCTTAGAGGAAAAAAATGTGCTGTTTTCCTGTTATACTTCAAACGACTCTCTGAAACTTGAAGCTGTGGGTCATCTCGCCACTCTGACCTTCACTGTCATTTGTAAGATGCTCACCTATGTTGACACGGGGAGTCCTTTCTCAGGAAAAGAAAACATGAAGCTGAGCACAAATGCTCACACAGAAGTTTTAACTGGAAAGAAAGGAGCTTGAAGGAACAGACACAGCAGCACTGATTCTAGGGAATCAGGCCGTCCAAGAACAGATCTTTTATCACACTCCTGAGGGGGATGAGGGGTCTAATCATGAGTTTGGCATTTTTCTAAAGAAATTTCTTCCTTGTGTTGTAAGGGGACTTTTCCTTGCAAGATACAGATCAGTAGCTAGGTTATCCCTGGAAACATCCTGTCCTACCCTGGACTTGTTAGGTTTTCTTCCTTGTGATAAGGTGAGGGGATGAGGGACAGATACATTCCAGTCATTGTTAACAAGGGAGGAGAGGAACACAGTGGGTTAAAGGGTCACAGGCACAACACATGAGGACGTGCAGACTTACCATTCTTTGTCTCCATGAGTGTTGTTATACTATTTTACCATAACTTTGGACTAGCAAGGTGTCTTAATGGTTATAAGTACTTGCCACCAAGCCTAATTTGACCATCAAAGCACATATGGTGAAAGGAGAGAAACAATTCTCAGAAGGTATCCTTGACTTCCATGTGCATATGTATACACACACACACACACACACACACACACACACACACACACACAAATAATTCAGACCTTTATGCATAGCAAGCACTCTATCTCTGAGCTTCCTCTAAAAACACAAAAACAAACAAACAAATAACAAAAATCCCCAAAGAACTAGAACATGTACAAAATCAGCATTGTGTCATGTTTCATATTATCTACTGGTTTTACCTGAATACAGGTCTATAAAAAACTTAAAACTTTTACTTTGCAAAAACAACTTCAATCTCTGTTTCTCCTTTTCTCTTTTTTTCTATCCATGTATGTTTTTTTCCTTCTGGGAGGAAGGAGTAACTCAAACCTTAAAAGCTTAAAAATATATACTTTCTTGGCTTATTCAGAGGAAAGATAAATTACCAACTTTCCAAAGATGAATTTCAGCTCAAGAAGTAGGGAACTCTTGATGTCAAAGTCAGGATGTCAAAAATAAGATAAATATTTATTTGGAGAGGATTGCCTAGTTAACAGTGTACTTAAAATCATCCTTGTCTACACCCCAAAAAGTATTAGAATTTTCAAAGGTGTACAAAAGTCTTTTTGCTCTGGGTTTAGGAGGAAAGAAAAAGAAAAAGAATGAGAAATATTGTCTCACCACTTCCCCCAATGTGCCTCCGCGTCTGTATTCATACACACAGACACACACACACACACACACACACACACACAAACACACAGAGTCACTCAAACGTGCTAGTCCTCATTCAACATTGTCTTGAGTACATTCCGGTTCTTTGTTTCACATTTTTCATCAATGGCAAAGGGACTCACCAGATTCCTCCATAACCTCAAAGAAACCATCACTTATCACTTTAACATTTGTAATAGGGTCATCACATTAATGTCCTCCCATGCTGCTCTAGAGGTAATTAGACTCCTGGTTTTGGTCAGTAAAGGAGTCATAACTTTGATGCAAGTGTTTGAAAGTCTTATGTGTTATCTGTTTTCTGGCTTACTTCCTGTGAATATCATTCCCAGAGTAAGCAGCAACTGCCAACAAATGCATGTGGGTCCCAAGGCGCAACCCAGACCAGCAAAACATGTCTCGGACTCGGGAAAAGCATAAAGTAGTCATTTTGGAGAATGGCCTCGTTCCTCTGACGCTAACTACAAGGTCTCCAGGAGGCTCAGATCTCCAATTTGTCCACTGCTGGGGTCCCTTATCCAGAATCACCATACTTCCAGGAACAGAGCTCCATCAGGAACCAAATGAGCAAAGTTAGAAAGATTGTGAAGACAAGAAAAGAGCATTTCAAGCTAAAGTTCTGTAATCTTGAAGTTCACAGCATGAAGAAACCCATTCTCTAACAACAAAATAAACAGCAGCTATAGATAGAATCAATATAAACACACCTGCCCACTCCTTGGCTCTTTAAGCCTTTTGTTTGTATTTCATTCAGACGTGGGAAGAAGCCAGTGAGCAGCTCTCCAGAAAAGTCTTTCTTTAATCAAGCAAATGATAAGGAAAATCTGTCAGTCTTACCAAATAGTGATGTCTACAGCCCTTTATTGTTGAAAAGATAAAAAAAATTGTGATTTGAGTTGATGTTGGGAAAGGGTTTTTTAAACAAAATGGTGTATTATAAAAGCTGTCTTCTATTGTTAGAGAAAAACCAAAGCCACATGTACTACACCCCTTCCCCACCCCTAGCAGAGAGCTATGTCTTTTATATTTGTAGCAGGAGAGGTAGAAGTCAGTTAAATAATCCCCCAAACCATCTCTACAGCTGGAAAATTTCTATGACAGGATAGGTTCCATTTACACATTCCGGAGAATATACCAGTTGAAGTAGAAATGAATTCTCTATGGTAGGAAAGAAATGATAGGATTCCTTTGAGTAAATTTCATGTTTTCACTTCCCACTTCTTATTCTCTCCTAGGTCTAGATTGACCTAAATTTTAGTTTATTTATTTGTTTGTTTGTTTGTTTGTTTTGTTATGTTTTCACACCCAATTCCAAAATTTCCTTTATCTAGGATTTACCTAGGGAGACTTTTAAATCATATTCCCTGACCCCACCTCAGATTTAGTGAATAAGAACTTGAAGAATATAAAGTATGAGTTTGGGTGCTTTTCAAAGTTTCTTCAAGTAATTTTAGTTTATCGTCTGGTGTGAGAACCTCTCCTCTAAAATGATCTTTTCAAGGTTATGAATGGGTTTGATGCAAACCTATCTTCTTTGGTTTCATGTAAATAAAAAAGGGGAGGTACAATGAGAAGCTGCTTCTCCCTTGAGTAAATAAAGAAAATACTTAAAGTCCTACTTAAAGCCAACATTCAGTCTTGTTCAAGCTACTCATTAGCTTGAAGCATGTGGAAGAGTAATCGAAGTACAAAATTCACCTCTGTAGGGACTGACTTGTGTGTTGAGCAAGAAAAATCATTTCCTTCTAGGGGGAATTCAGTAGGTCTCCATAAAGGGAAATGTTAGGGCTGGCTACAAAGCATAAAAGAAAAAGTGATTTTGCAGTAAGGAAGAATTTGGACGATTCTTTGAGAGCAATTAGAGGAAATTGAAAAGTTCATATGGATTGGTTATTACTGTTCATGAAGTCCAAATGAACCTTAACTTAGAATATAGTTTTCAACTGGTTCTGATACAGGTTGAAGGTCTGAACAGGGGTTGTGCAAGGGAAAGGCTTTGGGTGTATGAGTAGCTTACCTACCACATAACCAAAATAAATGAAATCATGACACAGTTTTTCCTTCACAGCTTGCCTTTTTTTTTTTTTTTTATTCAACTGTGCGCATGTGCGTGTGTATGTGTGTGCGCGTGTGTGTCTGTGTGTGTTGTGTGTGTGTCTGTGTACATGTAGAACCACGGACGAACTCGCGAACCACCATGGACGCCTCCACCTCCTTCTGCCCCGGGATTCACAGGCTCTGCCCTACCAGGACCAGAAGCGCAGGCCGCCCCCACTTCTGCCTGGCGTCTATACGTGGGATCTGGGATCCGAACTCGGGACCTTCCGCCTGCAAGGCGGAGGCTTAACCCCTGAGCCACCTCTCCAGCCCCCACAGCTTGCCTTTTTCAGCTAACTCTGGACTACACACATTTTACTCTGTCAGACTATAATCATCTTCAACAATATTTTTAATGGCTGAAAAGTAGAAGTTGAAAATCTCTTATCTGAATTTCTTGGAACCAGAAATGTTTTGGATTGCGAGATATTTACATAGACATAATGATATGTCTTGGGGATGAGACCCATGTCTGAAAACAAAGTTGTTTATGTCTTATATGCATACTTTACACACATAGTCTAAAAGCAATTTACATAATATTTTTAATGTGCCTATTTTTACTGTGATTTAATCACATGATGCTGGATTGGGATTTTCCACTTATGACATTGTGTCAGAACTGTAAAAGGTTTGAGAACGTTCTGGATTTCAGATTTTCAAATTAGCGATGTTCAACCATGGTTTTCACCTACCCTCTGGTTGAGAGTCAGAACTGCAGTGCAAAGTCTGAGCCAAATGTCACATGAACTCTCATTTTCTTTAAATACACTTCTATAAATACAATCTCTAGGCCAAAAGTGGTAGGCATGTTGAAAACAATATTGGCTGCCAAATTGCTCTCTCTGACTGGATTTCGTATGATACTTCTACCAACAAAAGACTTGTGCTGCTCAAATCACTCAGGCATTGGAGATCACATTGGAGGATTAGCAGGGAATTGAGAACATCAGGATATATGAAGCCTTGGTTCTTCTCCAGTGGGAAGGAACTTACTACTGTTGTGGATCTAAATTTTGATTGAGGTGCTGTCCCTAGCTGTCAAAATTACAGTAGTCCTGAAAGAAGACCATGAGATGAGAATTCAACTATGAGTTGAATTTCTTGGGGATTGATCCTGGAAAATGCAAATTACAGGATGATGGGAAACAAGAAATATGTGCGATATGACATGGAAGACAGTGGGAAGATGTAGCAAATCCTCCTCTGTTTTCTTCTGTTCCGTATGCACCAGCTCCCACCAGTCACTGGCTGCAGACTGCTTTAGGTGGAGATGATTTGTGGCAGAGCCAGGCAAAGTGCTGCAGAAACAGCAAACTCCGAAATGACGTGGGTAGAGGGGTTTCAACAGTCTGTGTGAAAGATACATGAGAGAGAAAAGTAGATCATTATGTGCCATTCTGTGACTTTCGGGTAGTCTTTGTTTCCTGTTAGCCCAGAACTAGAAAGGAGGATTTTACAGAATTGAAAAAAAAAAGAAATGAAACAAGGTAAACCTTATGACTGCCTGCTTGCTATCTGGAGAGAGCTTTCAGGCTTCCTTACAGGGAGGGGAAATCCTTAGGAATCGGTGGGCAGCTGAATCCAGGGAGCTAGAGCTTGCAGAGCAGAATGCCAGAGAAGACAGAGGCTCAGAGTGTTCCAGTGTTCATCTGGAAGTTTCCACCCAGTCGTTAGCTGACATACCGAACCTCCAAATGCCAGAAATCTATCCAAGACTTGAGAAAGCCACTGAGAAGGGGTAGATGGAAAAGTTTTCTCTTGCTCAGATAGAATTGCCAACAGAACAGCAGAATGGAGAAAGCTCATGATACACAGATCTGAGTGCATCCTCAAAGCAATCAGTCCCAGAAGACAGAGATGGCTGAGAGTTTGAGAGAATTAGCTGTTCTGTTAAACCTGAACGAGACTGCAGGAGATTGTCTGATGGATGGGATGGTCTAGCTCATTGATGGGTGAGACTAGTCCCTAAGGAGGTGAATAGCATGGAGAGAATTAGTTAAGGAAGTTAATATCCTTTAGTATAATTGATTAGACAAGTTGGTCTGGCAAGCAGGGATTGTGTCGTACAATAGTCCTGTGGCTATATGGGTAAGATGTGGTCAGTTCTTTCTGTCCTTGGTGTTGGTACAGACTCTTCTGCCAAGCTGGGCAAGGAACTATAACCAGTCTATCATAAACCAAAATGAAAACTCCTTATTCCCTTGTAAGCTATTTGATCATGAATTTTTCAGCAACAATGCAGATCAAATGAAATAGAGAGGAAAGAGAGAGATCAAGAGTGAAGGTGAGCGCAAGAGAGAGAGAGAGAGAGAGAGAGAGAGAGAGAGAGATACACATGACTTTTATTTTAGCGATTGTCATAGTTATTCTGTTGTATTGTTGTCAATCTCTCACTGTGCCTAGTTCATAAATTTAGCTTCATCACAGGTATGCATGTATAGAAAAAATTGGTACAGTCTGTGGCATCAGATATGGGATACTGGAACATATGCACTGAGGGTAAAGCAAGACTATTATATATCTCACATTTATGGTGAAGGCGTAGAAGAGCATAAACAAGACAGAGAAGGTAAAAGAAGCCCCAAGCCCTGCTTCCATCGGTGAAAACACCATGAGTACAACCAAAAACTGCAATGAATAGTAAAGAAGGAACAATGCTGCAGAGCAAGGGAAGTCACTTTAAAGGCACGAGAATAGACAGTTTATAAGATGAATCCCAGACAGAAACTATACTTGTTTATGTGTCCATGGATTTTAGCAAATGTGCACCCCTGTATAATTCTAGTATAGTCAAACTACAGAATATTCCACCATCCCCAAATGTGTTCTGATGTTCCACCAGACATGGTAGTAAGACATGTGGCCTTCTGTAGTGCAGAGGCTGAGACAGGTGGGTCACTTCAGCTCAGTTCACAAACCTGCCTGGGAAATAAAGCGAAATCTTGTCTCTAAATAAATAAATAAATAAATAAATAAATAAATAAATAAATAAATCTGTTCTTGGAAATCATCTCCTTACTCTGTTCTAGAAAATCCCTGATCTGCTACGGAACAGAATATGTTAGGTTGTATCTGGTGCCTCATAAAATTAATGGAATCATGTAGTTAAGCCTTTGGCTCTGGTTCCTTTTGTTCAGGGTGAAGGGTTTAAACCCACCAGCATTGCTGATTAATAGCTGTGAGCCTTCTTATGATTGAGTAGTATTTTACTGACTGGCTAT
Source organism: Typhlomys cinereus (assembly GCA_023101885.1). Lineage (NCBI taxonomy): Eukaryota > Metazoa > Chordata > Mammalia > Rodentia > Platacanthomyidae > Typhlomys > Typhlomys cinereus. The sequence continues at coordinate 3,712,352 of JALPQD010000057.1, read as the reverse complement.
ACCCTTACTAATTAATTTCCCTGTTGATGAACACTTGGATGATTTCTAATTTTTCACATGTGCATGTGTATGTTTGCACGAATGTTTTCCAAAGTGCATTCACATCTGTGCACACATGCATAGAGGCCTGACGTTCGATGTCAGTGTCTTTCTCCACCTCTATTCACCTTATTCATTGAGGCAAGTCTCACATTGAACTTTGAACTTAACGGTTTGCCTAGTTTGACTTGCCAACTTGCTCAAGAAATAGCCTGCCTGTCTCCACCTTCTAAACGCTGCAGTTGCAGGTGGATTATCATGCCCAACTGGCACTTACATGGCTTCTGGAAATCCAAATGCAGGTCTCCATGCTCTCATGGGAATCACTTCATCCTCTAGGTCATCTCCATGGCTTCATAACATTGTTTTGAATATTCATGCACACATCTTTTGATCAACAAGTTCTCATTTATCTTGGGTAAATATTTAGGAAGGAAAGGGTTGGGTCACATAGACAGGAGATATTTACCATTATAGGAAACTGTCAAACTGATCTCTGAAATGTTCTATCTACACTGACTGTCACCATTACTCCATGTCAGTATATAGTAGTATTCCAGTGTAGGTTTGATTTATATATCCATCAAAATTAATGATGTTAAGCATCTTTTCCTGTGGTTATTAGTCTTCATGTGTATTTCTTTATACAATGTGTATACAAATACTTTTAAATTAGATGTTTTCTCTTCTTTTATTGAGCTGTAAGTACATCTTATATACCCCAGACAGACATTCAATATGAGCTGTTAAGCAAATATTCTGCATACATTTCATTTTTTAATGGTATCTGTTAAAGAATAGATGTTTTGCTTTTGTTTTTTTAATATGCACAATTTAATTTTATTCTCAAAGCAGTCTTAGTTACTCCATTAGGTCTGGTATTGTTTTGGCATTTTCAAGATAAGGAACCCTAGAGGTTCATTGTCTCCTGCAATACTACGATCAGTCAGAGCAATGTCAGCAAGAAAACTTCATTTCTTAAGATTCTGGGGATGTTCTGAATCTGAGTTTGTCAGTTCAGCAGCAATTCGGTAGGTTTACTCTTCTGAGTGGCATCTGGGAAGGACCGGCATTATGTGGAGATGCACTCCCTCACAGATGGAGGGTTCAGAGACTTTGTTATAAATCTGTATTCCAGCTGCAGCTGCATCTTCCCACCCACGAAGGAAGTGGTAGAGAAAGAACAGGAGCTCCCAGCAGTCCCAGATTCCCTCAAGCTGAAAGCTATTTATTAAACCTGACAAATGATGGTAGAACAAGGTCGCATGCCCTCTTATCTCCTCTGACCTCTCATCAGCTTCTTTTCCCATCTTGGACTTTTAAAAAAATCACTTTTTAATGATATACATAATTCATGAAAAGAAACTATAAAATCAAAACATATTACTCCTGGCTTATAAACGTCAGAGCTATCATTGATTATTAACAGCACCAAAAGGAAGTCAGAAGCAATACCAAAGGTGAGAGAGATAAAAAGCTTTGAACTCACTTGCCATGCACACATTTATATACATACAAGCATAAACACACACACACACACACACACACACACACACACACACACACATACACACACAAAGTTGATTGAAATATTTTATATTCCAAACTTTTCAATCTTTACCATGTACATTATAAAGAGATTTAGTCCTCCACTCAAGGAGTAGATGTTTACCTAAAACTGTTGCCTGAGCAATTAACACATAAAAACCTCTTATGCCATAGATGAAACTCTGAAGTTCAAGTCAACCAGGGACAGAGTCTGCAACAGAACATACCTCTTCTTACTACCATTCCTGATCTCCAAGTAACACTCTCTTTTCTCTTTCAAAGCTTTACTTCATTTTTAACCTCTAAATGCATGTCTTGTATCTTATGAGGTATGGTGGAATTTCATCATGTATACACTGTGGAATAATCAAATCCATCCAATTAGAATATATATGTAACCGCAAATATTGATCATTTCTTTGTGGTGCGATCACTTAAAATCCTCTTGGTTATTTGTTTGTTTGTTTGTTTGTTTGTTTTATTTTTTTATTTTTTTAAACATTTTTATTATTATTTCTGCTCATACAAACTTAGTAGGTGCACCGGTTCCCTCCCTCCTCCTCCCTCCAACCCCCTGCTCCCCTTCCCCTCACCCCTCCCTCCCCGACCCCCAGTGCCTCCCCCCCCAAATCCCCGGAGAATCCGCTAGGTTATTTTAAAATATATAATGAACTATTATTTAACTGTGGTTCCTAGTGTTGTACCACAGCATCAACATTTACCCACTGTCTAACTGAAACTTGGAATTCATTGACCAATACCTTTCTTTTCCTGATCCATCTTGGTCCTGAGCCATTGGTCTTTTGTAATGCTTATTCTAGACTCAGTTTCTATGAATTCCCCCCTTTTGGGGGGTGGGGTTGGTAAGGGCTCTATCACTAAGCAATAACACCAGCCCAAGGTGTTTTTGACTGCACATGAATAAGATCGAGTATTTGTGTTACAGAGATTTTAGGGTCAAAGCTCAGGTTCTGGCAGTCCCATTAAGCTAGACTCTGTTCTCTGTCCCAATATGTCAGCTCAAATGAAAAGCAATAGTGCAAAGTAGAGAAGAGAGATTTATTCAATATGGCCATATGCGAGATAGGAACAAATAAAAGGGTGTGGTGACCCTGTGTCTGGAGATTAGGTTCAAATAGAGGGTAAGAGGTATGAATAGTTTCTTAGTCCTGGACGAGGTGTGGTTCCCATTCATCACTGATCCATCTTTGTCTTTGTTCAAGCTGGTCCTGCAAGGAAGTCCAGTAAGTTGTCAGAACTATGTGAAATCTCTTCCTGGAAGGCAAATTCCTCTTTGGACTGTCATGACGGTTTCAGTCCTTCCCTTCCCCTAGTGTGAGATTCCTAGGGAAATTTTAATTCTTATAATAGTCTGATTGCCAAAGGAGAAGTCATGAGCACAGTCTTTAGATATGAAATTGCTAGAAGAAAACATAAGGCAAAATGGTTCATGGCAGGGGCTTCTTATCTATCACCCTAAAAGTAAAGATGACGAAAGCAAAAGAAGACAGACAGAGACGGCAAAAGCAGCAAATGTGAAAACATTTACACAGCAAAACAAGTAGCAGACTTATGGTGTAACTCTCAGAGGAGGTTACATTTACAAATCATAATTGGAAAAAATATCCAAAATAAGCTAGGAACTCACACTATTCAATAATGAGAAAACAAATAGCCTTACCAAAATGGTAAATGGTCTTGAAGAATATTCCCCAAAAGAAGTCATGCAAATGGACAACCAATCAGGAAAATACTTCTGTCTCATCATAAGAGAAGTAAAGTGAAAATCTTAGGAAGGCATCTCCTCACACCTGTTAGAAGACCCGTTATCAAGAAGAGGAAGACAGTCAGCATTGGTGAGACTTTGGAGGAAAGAAAACCTTTGCAGATCATTCATGGCTTTCTAAACCAGTACAACATTTTTGAAAACATGATAGAAGATCCTTGAGAAACTCAGAAGTGGAACAAACACTGCCTCTTTTTAATAAATAACACATTCAACCCCAGTGGAGGAGGAAACGGCTTTCCAAAATGAAAACACTGCTTGTAAAGCTTAAGAATCCTTCTCCACTCTTACCATTCTTCTCCCATCCATACAGAATCTCAGTCTCCTTCTTGGAAAGTGGAGGATCAACTTTACCCCAGAAGGGACCAAAAACCAGGAGAACAATCTGTCCTACAGAGGATGGCACCCTGAGCCCCTCCTTACAGCTGAGCCTTCTGAAATACGGACATGTTCCTCAGGTCAGAGAACCTGCTGAGGTCACCAAGGGGAATGTTGGTTACTCAGTGAACTACTTGAGGCGCTTACCTCTCTGATCTCATTTTCTCCATTTGTGAGTCAGGACAAACAGATAATCTTCCTGTGTCACTGCCCAAGCTGTTCTGAGAATTAAATGAAGTGGTTCACAGGCAGAGATGAGTTCAGGATGGCCGGAAATTGAACGAAAATCTCAGAAGATTCCCCAAGAGATATACAGGGCTGAGGGAGAGGAAAAATTAAAAGCCGCTACTCAGAATGTCTTCCAAAATAATCTTGCCCAGGTCCATGATTTGCGTAATTAATAAAAAAGTAAATAAAGCAGAGACTGCAGTTCAAGACAATCCTCCCTTACTGGGTGGGAATCATCCCTGCTGAGACTAAGGGAAGACCTCTGGGAGGACATAAGTAGAATCAAAGGGAAGCTTTTAGCTATGAAGTAGACACTAGCTATCTCTTCTCTAGAACTTTCTAGTTCAGGCAAAATCAAGCAATGTATTTTCTTATTTTAAGAAAGGAATTTTCTGTTTCTACCCATCCTCTACTTTTCTTTAGCATCGGAATTTCATCAATATTCTATAGAAAGACATGTTATTCAATGCCAATAATTTGACTTTGAGAGAGGACAAAAAAAGAAAAGGGAGGAAAGAAAAGAAAAGAAAAAGAAAGAAAGAAAGAAAGAAAGAAAGAAAGAAAGAAAGAAAGAAAGAAAGAAAGAAAGAAAGAGAAAAGAAAGGCAGGCAGGAAGGAAGGCAGGAAGGAAGGCAGGCAGGAAGGAAGGCAGGCAGGAAGGAAGAAAGAAGGAAGAAAGAAAGAAGGAAGGAAGAAAAAGAAAGAAAGAAAGAAAGAAAAAGAAAGAAGAAAGAAAGAAAGAAAGAAAGAAAGAAAGAAAGAAAGAAAGAATAGAAAGAAAGAAAGAAAGGGAGAAGGAAAGAAAGAAGGAAAGAAAGAAAAAAGAAAGGAAGGAAGGAAAGAAGGAAGGAAGGATAGAAGGAAGGAAAGAAAAAAAGGAAAGCAAGAAAGGAAGGAAGAAGGAAGGAAGGGAGAAATTCCACAGAAGGGAGATTCCTTTTGTCACTAAGCAAGGAAATATTCTATCTGGCAAGCAAAGGCCTTCCTCTGAAGATGAGTGTTCCTTCTTTCTTCTCCAGCAACTCCAGGCATATTCATGGGGGTTTTCTCACCCAAATATTGCACTGAGTCAATGGAAGAGGCCCCCGTGCTCAGATGTCCTTCACCTGTAAAGAGAATTGCAAACACTGGCCAAGAGACCAGATAGAATATTTTCTCTTTTCTTCACCTCCCATCTGAGGGCTTCCCAACAGGATATTAACTCTCACAGGCAGCAGACTGAGATGCCAGCAGGACTTCCTGGCAGCTTAGCTGTGGAGCCATGCCGTGAAACCCTCCTCTGTTTTCCCTCTAAATGCTCAAGCAGCATTAGTTTCCCTCTTCTTAGTGCTTCAATTTTGATGTTGAAAAGTATTGCACACAAATAGGCAAATTGAAACTTTTCTTCTTAGAGAAACTAATCACTGCTAGTCACCATTGAATAAATGTGCACTAATGTCTCTTTGGGACTAGATTCCCCACCCCAAGCCCTCCTCAATTTCTGTGGGAGGTCTGGCATTAGGGAGAAGGATGTTTAGACTCTAAAGGATGGGGTGGAGACTGGGATCTGTGCTGGGATTCAGACTCCAGCGTTTTCTACAGTAATTCCAAGATGGACCTTGCCTTCTATTTTTGGATCCACACTGGGACGCCAATTAAATTAAAAGGCTATTCATTTCGCTATATTTATCTTCAGGCTGCTCAAATAGAAATGCAAACGACTCCTATTGAGTGAGTTTTCTGCCTCAAAGAGAATGAGATTGGAACACCAAGCCCTATAAACTTCCCAGAGTCCAATTTGCCTTGAAGGGAGAAACGCAAACCCCAGTTTAGGGCTAATTGCTGGTTTCTTTTACAAGTCATCCTAAATGAAGCCTCTCTGAGCCTCTCTGGTCTTCACTGCCCCTCTACAGAGCTCTGGAAACTGGGTCCACAGAAATGGACACAACTAAAATCAGGAAGAAGCAAGCTGGGTTTTGTTGTTGATGTTTTCCCGATATGGCTGCTATTCACACTGCCATGGCCTTGCAGAGAAGTCCGATGCCAGCAGTCTCCAAATTCTGTACTCCTATTTTCAAATTCTATGGAATGGACACACTCTGCAATCCCAATAGCCTAAATCAAAGGGCCAGAAACAGGCTGCACTGGTCTGACTGCTAGTGCATGGACAAGCGTGACCAGAACTACAATGAATGCAGACGAAAAACTACAACTTTAATGGACATAACCAACTGGAAGCTATCTGATGCTGTAGGTGGGACATTAAGGACTACTAGGAACATGCTCATGAGAGAGCTAATAAGGAGTGGACACTGTGGAGCTGATCTCACAATGTCTACTACAGAGTCCATGGGTAGAATAAATTAGCTGGTGACTTATCCAAGGCATGAACTTTTAAACAATTGGAATTCAGGAATTTTACTTTTCCTAAACACATTTACTGCATATCAGGAAACTGCCCTCCAGAAGTCCTTGCACAAAAGTGATTTCAATTTTGAGGAGGTGATCTTTCTTTAGATGAGACAGGACTTTTGAAAGAGCCTATAGTCTATAAAATAACAGTCCATAACCTACCATTTGTAGATCATTTTGCTCACCTGGCCAACCCAAATTGAAACTCGTCTATCACCAATGGCAAATGAAATATTAGGTTGGCTCTAATAGTAGGGCCACCAGAGTCTCGGGAATGGAGAGGGTGCAGCTTATGACAGCCACTGTGGCCTTTGTTATGGCTCAGGGAGACTCAGGGAACAGGATATAATAAGCAGAATACATTTGAGACAACCAAACAAATGTCTCTGTGTTTATGAGAGTTCAAGATATTTCCAAGAAAAAGGAGCCATTTGGAGAAAATTGAAAATCACTTGACTTGATCTTCATTTTCATGAAAAATAATCTAATCCAAGGACTGTTAAACTGTGTTTCGGGAATTCACATCTATCTATACCGATTAGAGGAAAGAAAATAAGAAAGAAAAACGGAGAGAGAGAGAGAGAGAGAGAGAGAGAGAGAGAGAGAGAGAGAGAGAGAGAGAGAAAGAGAATAAGTTTGTATAGAGCAGCCCAGAATCTAAAGAACAACATGATCATTGTATTAGCCTGCCCCTTAATTTCAAAATGTACTCTTTATTTTCTTTTTTTCCATGAATCAGAGCAAATACAAACCTAATGCCTAATCTTGCATCAGGCAAGATCTCCTCGGAAATTTATGTTGTTTTCTGACAAGCGCTGAAAATAGCAAGCTAGATCAAGATGAATGGGTGAGTTTTCATTGTTCTTTATTTCCACTTTCTTCTAAAAATCCCAAAAGCCATCAGAAAGAAAAAGAAAGAAAGCAAACATGCACCAAAATGTTTAAATCATTCTATTCGTACTATCTCCAGATTGGAAATAGACCAAATGCTCAACAGGACTAGAACAGATAAATTATGGAATGTTCATTTGTATAATGGATTCTCAACAACAAAGAAAATACATCAACTTCAATTGCATGTGATAGAATGAAATAATCTAGCAAGCATGGTACTCACAGGAGACCCAGACATAGTGGAGTCCACTCAGCTTGCATATTGGACAGCTGGTTCCAGGATCCCCACAAATACCACATCTGTGGATACATGAGCTCTTTATGATGGCATAATATTTGCACGTAATCTACACAAACCTTTCCAAATATTTCTAGATTACTTCTGGCACCTGCCTAACTTAGGGCCATGTAAACAGTCATTTTGCTGTATTTTTTAGGGAATAATGGCAAAGATTGGACATCTTCAGCATAAATTGTTTTAATTTACTACAGAGTGAGTTGAATAAGGATGCAAACCAACATAGAGAGAGAGAAAACTGTTGAGCTTCTTACATGTGCTTATAAATATTAAATTTTACAGACAGGCAGCTAATGAGTGGTGATATAAAGTAGACTGCTGTTCGCCAGTAGAAGTATGAGAACTTCAATCATGTTTGTCCTGTTCCAATGTTTTGTTCATCTCCATGTGTGTTCACATGTTCACATGTTCACATGTGTGTTTGTTCCTATCCACATGTGAGCTTGGTCATTTGGAGGCCTGAGGTTGATTACTAGAACTTTTTCAATTACTTTTCTACCTTATTCTTTGAGGCTAGGTCTCTCAGTTAAGAGCTCACCAATATAGCTAGCCTGCCTAGCCAGCTTGCTGCGCCTCTCATTTTGAGGCTGGGGAATCTGAATTACAATTCTCCTTTTCAGGCAGCAACTACTTTACCCATTAAGCTGTCTCCCAAGACCAAGCTTTACTTCTTAATTAGAATTATGGATATACATCATTATAATTCATAAACTGTAGATCTACCATTTGTGATCTTTTTAGTATACTTGTATTCACACCTCAATAGAAAAGTTAAAGTATAAATGGTAGAGGCAAAATTTGGAGGTGAAAAAAGTATGCCACTTTTTTTTTTACAATGATAATGATTCTATGACTACATACCTTCACAAAACTCTCCAGATTGTATTTTTAAATTTGTTTACTATTATTATATATAAAGCATACTAAATAAAACTTGTTTTTCCAGGCATGGTGGCATACTCCTATAGTACTAGTTATTGGAACACTCCTATAATCCTAGTACATTAAGAGTTTGTCAGACTTAACTATATACCAAGATGTCGTCTAACAAACAATAAATTTTTTAATTTTTTTCTACTCTTACAAACATATTGAGCATTCATCCCAGCTTTTCTCCTCCCCCTCCCTCTTATTCTCCCCCACTATTTCCTCCCGCTCTCTCCCATTCTTCCGCCTTCACACTTCCATGGACTCCAGGAAAAAAAAAAAAACTTTATTTTTAAACTTAAAGAATGTACTGAAAGAAATCTCTCTATTCTTGGGGCTGGAGAGGTGGCTCAGGGGTTAAGCCTCTGCCTTGCAGGCAGAAGGTCCTGAGTTCGGATCCTAGACCCCATGTATAGACGCCTGGCGGAAGCGGGGGCGGCCTGCGTTTCTAGTCCCGGTAGGGCGGAGCCTGTGAATCCCGAGGCAGAGTAAACAAGGAGGAGGTGGAGGCGTCCATGGTGGTTCCCAAATTCGTCCGTGGTTCTACACACACAATTGAATAAATAATAAAAAAAATTAAAAAAGAAATCTCTCTATTCATTATAGATCAGAATAGTTTAAGAACAATTCAGAACAAAAATAAATATGGATTTTTGTTCCCAAGCTTTGTTTTGCAAAAAAAAACCAAGGTAAACAAGATAATCAATTCCAATCAATATAAATGATTAGAATCTAAGTCCCCAATGGCAGAGATGCTATTTTTATATGAATCTTAGTATTAGCTGGCTGTAAAGGTGAGGCTCGGGGTTCTTACCGCACTTCTAGTTCATAATTCTTTACATTTCTGCCTATGTTCTCTAAGGTGCTGTGTCAGCACTTTCGCATGGCTGCACAATGGAATGTTGGCAAACAAATAACAAGAAAATTCATTTATGGCTCTTGCATCTGGAGCCAGCTGTGGCAGTTCCGCTGGTCTCGAAGGGCACAGAGTATCAGGTGGGCCACTGGCAAGATAAGTTAGCCTAATGGTAATTTGGTATAGCTAGGACCCTCAAAAATGGTTCCCAGTGATTTTTTTTTTAGCTCCGGGCATTCATGCTCCACTGTCATCCCCTCCCACCTAAAACAGCTGTGTAACTAATGGGATATTCTGTAAACATTCAAGACAGGATCAATCACAAAAGGCACTGCAGCTTCTGCTCTGCTTTGTTGGATTTCATAGTCCAGAATGACACATTCTCAGCCCTGTGGAGGGATTTACATGGTAAGGAGTAGAACCTCACCTCTAGGACCAACTTGACAGACAACAGAATGAGCCATGCTGTAAGTGGATTCCCCAGTCTGTCAAATCTACAAATGATTTCAACCCCTGAGCAAGAACCTAGGGCCAGAACCAATCATCTGAGCTCCTGCTGCATTCTTTATTATTATTGTTATTATTATTATTATTATTTATTCAATTGTGCATGTGTGAGTGTGTGTGTGTGTGTGTGTGTAGAACCACGGATGAATTCGGGAATCACCATGGACCGCCTCCACCTCCTCCTTGTTTACTCTGCCCGGGGATTCACAGGCTCTGACCTACCAGGACCAGAAACGCAGGCCGCCCCCGCTTCCTCCCAGAGTTTATACGTGGGGTCTAGGATCCGAACTCAGGACCCTCCACCTGCAAGGCAGAGGTTTAACCCCTGAGCCACCTTTCCAGCCCCTCCTGCTGCATTCTTGAAACACAAATTCTGAAAAATAGCAAATATTTTTGAAATGATTTTACACTGTTAGGTTGGGGGTAATTTTGCCAGTGATCACAGGTAATTGACATTTTAGATTTATGCTAAAAAGCTCTTATTGTTCATTAGTCTACCTGAGTGCATTCTTAGGATGATTTCAGAGATCCAGGGGAAGAACTGGAGGCATAAGGTACTTTTCAAATCTCTGAGGAACCATGTTTTTTAAAATCTCATGACCGACTCCCATTCATGAGCAGGGCGGGTTAGCTCTGTGCACATCAGCAGCATTTCTACAACTCTTCTAGTACTGCCCTACTTTAAAAGGTGGTACCTACTCCCCTCCTCTTGCATGTGGGCTGGACTTTGTTCTCAGTTCTAATGATGAGGGTACAGTAAAGTGATAGGGTGTGAAGGTCCTAGCTAAGTCATTAAAGGGAAAGATTCTGCCTGTTTCTCCCTCTGACATGTTTTGCTTTGGGGAAAAAAAAACAATATAATAGGAAGTGTTAATACATTGAGGAAGGCCACAGCATTGGGTTTAGACTCCACCGAGGCAGCAATGATGCCCAAAGGCCAGCGTACATCTTCCCCAATCAGGGCCTCAGTCTCCACTGTAGTCCCATCGATGCATGAAAACAAGAAAAGAAAAAAATGAAAAAAAAAAAAAAAAAAAGACAGTAACCAGATGCCTGAGTCTCCACAGGAAAACTTTAGAAAACTAGCGCCTTCATCCCTCCCTTCACCCAAGGATGGATTCTATGAAATCTCATTTCGTGCTATTCTCCATCAATCAAAAGTCTAACACAGCTGAAAATAATTGGAGCCATCTCTCTGCAACAGAGATTGAGGCAAATGGGAGAGAGGTATTACTATTATTGAAGCAGGCATTGGAAGACATTTTTCAAACAGTCCTGAATATCTAGGAATATTAACAAATGATCACTGCTTCTCCCCATACAAAATCATCATTATATTATTAAAATATAGGTAACTGGAGAAGTTATGGACAAAAGTTTCTATTTCCTGGACCCTAAACTGCTGAATAAGCTTCAACTCTGGAGTCATTTCCAATGAATTGCTAACAATGGCCTAAAGCCATATGTGAAGACTCTCCATGTGGCTGTATCTGAACACAGTTGGCTAAAGTTATGGACTCAAGTTGTGATGATGCTAGAGGTTCCACAAGACTATGCAGCACCTGTAAAACTAACCAGCCTTGCTCTTTTCTCGTTCCTTTCAGGAAGGTTTTGGTTAGCTCATGATCTTGAATAACTAGTTAGGTTAGACCTGTTCCTACCAAATGAACCATCTTTATCCATCTCACTGACATGGCACATAAACAACACAAAGGGAACCTGGGTTGGACAAAGTGCTACTTAGAATTCAGATGCATAAGGCAGTTATTCTGGCTGCAGAGTCAAACTGCTCCTTCCCAAATTCTGGTCAAATCTTCCCCTAACAATGACTGGAAATAAACCTGAGTTTCCTCTACCTTGTGACTCCTTCTGTTGATCAACTATGAAGTACCAGGACTCAGCTATTACTGGCACATTATCCCTAGCTGTCAGCAGAGTCTTTGTATTCATCCATTAAGAATAAGGTCTAAATCTATGACCTCCTGTGGCTGAGAAGGCTGCTGCAGCTGCTCCAGTTATCCCTCTGGCTTTCTGAGGCATCATTTGGACAGTAAACGAAGGACGCGTGAATTGCAGAACCATCGTGATCTGTTTTAGGACTAGTCCTTCCATGACACCTGTGCTAAAGTTCCTCACTACATGGTGTTACATTCCCATGAAAATAATGGTTCATTTCGTAAAATGTGCCTAGCATATAAATTTAATCTCTCAGAAATCTCTTGAAAAGGAATTCTATTTGCCCATTTTTATTTTAAAGACAATTAAAATATTTTTTCTTATTATGCTTCTTTTCTAATACTTCCTGTCTTTGGAGGTTCGTCTTCTCACTCTTCCCTTTTGAAAGTCTCCTGACATCCCATCCATATAGACCCCACTGCCCTCACTCCTTTTCTCTTGCTGGGTTTCTTCTGCCGGTCTTCAGACAGTGTCTTTACATTCTCTCCATTGTGTGTAAAAGCAATGGGATCTGACCCTGCTAGCCCCGCTTTTTGCTGACACAGAGAGCTGGAACAGATCTAGAACTCCCCAGTTAGGAGGAGAGAAAATCCTGCCACATCACCTGCACTTGGTATGCTACTGTCATACCCTTAAGTCAAGGAGTTCGCTTCTTTCATTTCAAACAAATGAAGCAGGGCAGTTAATATTAAAATTACGTTTTCTGATTAAGAAAGTAAGAATGTGATTTAAAAAGACCAGTGTGGAATTTGTGATCATTTTATTCAGCTGTCTACATTTGCATTTAATGAATATATGTATGAGTAATCCACATATGATGTTTAATATATTTTTTCCAGCCCATGTAATAAATCCTAACAAGATGTGGATCCTCCCATCATTCCCCTCTTTGAGGCACAGCCTCATAGATACCCATCACTTAACTGAGTTATCTAATGATTATCATATTATACATGTAAAATATAGCACGTTTTTCAGGGAATCAAAACATCTGAAGCTAGGAACAAAAACTCTTTGTCATCATTTTGAGAATAGAGAATGGAAAATGATCTAATGAGGTATCTTCAACTACATCTGACTTCTCTGCTCTGTAGAAAGCCCTGCAAATCCTCACACTGGGAGTCAGCTCTGAACCATTCCTTGTGAAGGACAATCGTACACAACATTAATGGAGAATGTGGATGACACCAGCTTCCCAACCTGTAACTCTGTTTCATAATCCCTGGTCCGCCAGCTGGGACTCTGATGGGGCGTTTTACAGCATAGCTTTGCTATGCTCCTGAAACATTGTAATCATATAAAATGCTATGCTGTACAACTGACTACTTATGACTGTAAGAAGTGGCATCTGTGTCTTAATCGCCTCTCTTCGTCGCTTCACTGCTCATTTAGGAGTCCTCACAAGGCTTCCCTCCACATGAACAGGGGTGTGGTGTTTAATCAGCCACACCTGGTGAGGACACCCTCATTTCCAATGCCAGCTCAACAGCTCGCCAAAGTGGCATTGGGAAATCTTCTCAACTTCCCTGTTTCGTTCTTATTCAACAGGGAGCCGAACATTTCCTTGCTCTCATTTCCCCTGTTCATATATAGGACCTGCTCAACTTGCAAACCAACTTCTCTGTGTGCCAATGAAAACTTATATCAAAAACCCAAGCTGCCCACTTCACCTATTCTGAGTCCCACTAGGAGAAACTAGGAACCAGGAAAACAATTTGGACAGACATTAGGATGTACCTGGGCTAAAAAGTAAACTTAAAGACCTAAATCTTGTCTCTACCTAGCTCTGTGGTAACTGCAAGCAAAATAATCCCTCTGATGCTTATGATCCTGTGCATACAATGACTACCTAGGCTGCCACGGAATTTAAAGCTATGTACCATTCTGATTTCCTTCAGTTTCCTGGTGAACAGAGAAAGTGTAGCATTAGTCCAAGACGGTCATTCTGCGTTGTGGTTAAGAACAAAGGCTGCTTCTGGGTGGTATCCACTGTAGAAAATACACAGAGGGTTCACTCAAAGGCAATGGGCTAATGTTGCTAAGGTCATAGAACAACTCTGCTTGTCTCTGACTCGTGTCCTTTGTGAGTGTTCTCTCAACATCAGTTAGCAGGCATGAATGAGAACAAGTACACACTAGGGTCTGTCAATGCACCACAGATGGAAAGCACATCTCTGCTGTATACAGGGCACTCTAATTCACAGTAGACAATTTGAGATTATGGCTTTTGAGTTTTTTATTTTGATGCATAAATACATTTGACCAACTGGCCTTAAAGGGGAAGAACGTCTCTCTCTCACCTACACAATTTGTGCTGGTATTTTTTTCCGGCATACAAATGCTCTAATGACACATGGCATGGCCCAGTGCCCTTGCTCATCACATAGGTTTCCCCTCCCAATCACCAGGGACTTTCAGAAAATAGAGAGTACACATCTCTCACCAATTATATCTGCCTAACTGCAAAGGGATGGCAGGAACCAGGATTTTGTTTTGTTGCGGTTGTTTTTATAAACATCCTCATGGGTTCTAAAAGGCAGTGATGTTAGGGAATCACTGGCAAATGATCATGAATCCAATCCTCGGTGGCTGACTTGAGTTTGAATCCTGGCTCCACAGCTTATATGGCCTTGGACAAGCCACTCACAGACTCCATGCTTTAACCTTATCATCCACAAAACATTGTATTTACAAATGACAATAGTATTTACCTCACAGAGAGTTTATGAGCATTTTGTTGGCATTATTTGCCAAGTCATTACAACAGCTCTTGGTATTTGACAAGTGATATATGTTTATTGTTTAAAAAAAAAAGACAAACATGCCAGTTGCATCCCATGTGTGGCTGTTGTTGTCTCTCTTTCTGGACCTTGTGTCCCTAACTATCATGGACAATAGGTAGGTGACTAGTATCCTTTTGTGTCCCATTTTTTTAGCTGTATTTATTGTGATTGCTTATTTTCTCCCATGGAATGAGAACAGTGGGAGAGAATAGCTTCCTGTTATAGAACAACACTTGAAGAAAGTGAGAGAATGAAGGAAGGTGAAGTTGGAACTCATGTCTTTCCTTAATATAGCGTGCACAGGGAAAGGGTCCCAAGCTTTGGACAGAGGCCTTTCATGGGCCATCGAAGTTCACAAAGCATATTACAGCCTGGGGGTTTGTTGTGGGTGAGGCACAGGCTGGAAAGAGGTGCATCTGTTGGCATCTTCAATTAAACCTTGTGCAATGAGATCCTGACAAGTAAACAAGAGAGGTGGCCTCTCCCTGAAAATCTAGACGTGCCCAGGCTCCACATCAGATAATTGCCTTATTTGAATTCTCTCATTTCATTTCAGTAAATAGTTCATATCTGTTCTATTTAATTTAAGACTCAATTATCTCTGTTCATTTCTATTAGTTGCTACTTCCCAAAATCAGAGTCCCAGTTTTCAATTCATTGTACGTGCATGAGAAATAATCTTTGGGAGTTTTACACTGCCTAGAATATGTGGGGATCATATCAAAAGTGGGAAAGAGATTTATCTCTTACATGGGGAGCATGATGAAGATTAGCAATATATTTCCATAGGAACCGATGTCTGTTCTGTGCATCTCATTAGGGTTTGAATTTTCCTTTATGCTAACCATCCTTCAATCACCCTTCAAGTGTATTCCATTTCACAAAAGATGATATATTCTAACCTGGGTCCCCAAGTCTGACTGGATATGATCTGAATTATAATGTCACTCTCCTTGCTAGAGGATCTTTGGGGATTTCAGAACACTAGAACTGGCCGCCACGAGCATTTCAGCCAAGAACTGACACTGACATTGGGAGTGGAAAGCTAGACGCCTCTCTCAGCTGAGGATGACAAAAATCTTCCAAATGTATGAAATTTCATTGAAATTACTATTGGTTTAAAGTAATATATTGGAAACAAGCAAGTAATTCACTATAATAAAGGATAACATGATCCATACAGATCAGTTCCTCCTCAAGGGTTTACAGCTCTTGAAAGAAAAGATTTGAAGAAAGTTAACTGTGGGTCCCCCAACAGTACAGGCTCTTCTGGCCCTCCTGTCCCAGCCGGATCCACCCATCACAGTGATACTTCTTCACGTTTAAACTCACCAGCTTGGTTCCCCCTAGAATGTCAGACATCAAAGCAAGATTTGGAGAAGCTTAGAGATTGGCTGCAGGTTAGGAGCGTTCCTCTGGAACCATATTCAGCAGCACCCATACACACAGATGCCTTCCAAATGGAGGCCGTGATGGCTGAGAAAGCATTGCACTGGAAGTTGCCTTTTAGTTGGCATCTAATGGTGAACATTGCCTAGCAGATGCCAGCCAAGCAATACCATCCTTATTTTGTAACTGCTGAGGGTCCAGAATTCTAGCCCCAAGGGCCACCAAGAGACAACACATATTTTGTAAACTGGATCATGGTCCGATAATAGACCTTGGTCTTTTTTGCTTTCTACTGTGTGTGCATTTTAAAGACTTTCCCTGTGTTTCTACCATTTGTGTTCTTAACCCACCAGGGCGAACTATCTGTTTGGCCCTCTTCCCTTTGCTCACATGGCTGCTTTGTGGCCCCATTCTAGTCTCAAACATCTCACACATCAATGTGCACAAAAAAATCCCCCAGAAGTATTTTATCACAAAGATTTTGATACAGTGGGTCAAGCACAGACTTTAAGGAGTGAAGTGTTGATCATTAGAACCACACTTTGAATGGCAAGGATCTAGCACTTTCATAATCCTTCCATCTTGATTCATCAAAATCTATCCACTGAAAGTGACTGTTTGACTACCATAGTTGAAATGTGAGGAAAGACTTGTGCTGCCATTTAACAGGATAAGTGATACTTCACCAGAGGCACCCTATGTCGAATTCTGGTGCTAGAGAAAGCTTGAAAAGCTGTCTACATGTTGAGGCCCCACATCTACATTGAGAAATGCCCAGGCATGACATTAGGGCGAGAGACACATGTCTACATGGTTGAAGGAAAGCAGAAAGGGAGGTAAGCACCAGGTGTCTCTTTTTCTCTCTCTGTCTCTTGCTCTCTCTCTCTCTCTCTCTCTCTCTCTCTCTCTCTCTCTCTCTCTCACACACATACACATTTGAATGCATGCCCTTGGTTTCCCCTGTGTCAGTACCACAGAGCAGAAAAGTATATGCAGTCACACTTCTTGAGGCTTAGCTGACCATAAATTCTGGTTTAAGACCAGTTCCCTATAGAAATCTGACCTGTAGAAAAAGCTTCTGCAGGTGGAATGTGGTTAAAGTCAACTCATTTCTTTACCACCCGGAGCAGCCAATGGGAGAGTCCACAGACGATGATGTTTCCTCCCCCAACTGCTTTTCTCCCTTGTGGTTCTTAAGGATCATTTTATTTATAGCTAGGAAAAAATAATTACCTACAGCTGTGTTTCTCAATTGCAGGGCACTCAAGGCAGCGTTTCTCTGTACTAGGTCGCTCCTTGATGAACGCTGCCCTAGAAAAACACTGCCACCCCCTTTCCTCAGCCTGCTGCTTATTTCAGCCTTAAGAGGACTAAGGTGATCAGCCAATGACCTTTCATATGGGCCCCACCAGGACTTGTCTGAAGTCATCGAATTAATTTATCCATTTGATTATACTATCAGCTGAAAAAATTTGAGCCTTTCTTGGAGTTAGGAGGGACCCTTCAGAAGGATTAGCTTTGTAGAGTGCTCTGTGGCTGGAACTCCAAACCTGCTCACATTGGAATCCTGGTCTGCAGGTTTCCTCATTAATCAGTGGGGATGAGAATGGAATCAACCCACTGGTAGGAGAATTAAACAAATGCATGCAAAGAATGTGCTTGCTTCTTTGAGAAGAGGCATTCAGCAATAGGAGTAAATATCAGGTGGGCAGATAAACAAGAACCACAGAGGTCCCTGGAGGTCATCTGGGCCAAGTGCTTTGCAGAGGTGAGGGAGCCTGAGACTCACCAGAGATCCCAGGAGGTTTAGTCTCAGCCCAAATGATTGATACTGCAGGACAGGGATAGAACCATGAATTTGGAACTCTAATTTTTGTTCTCCAAGTGATGATGCTCTTAGTATAAACTGACAATATTACCTTCCTTTCTGGTATTGCAATCACTCTTCTTACTCCTTTTGTTCTGTGAGAACACTCAGAAATAGTAGTGGACAACCCCTAACTTGTGGAGAAAGGAAACGAACCCTTACTAGTGACTCAATATGAGTCATGAGATTTAAGTATATTACTTTAGCTTCAGAATAACTTCTGAGATTACTGAGAATTGGTGCTACTGTGTAAAATTATTTGTTTCTTTGCTTCTTTTTTGAGATACTGAAACTGAAGCTAAAAGCAACACAGGTGCCTTTGATACCATCACATGCAAGAAATTGAGGAGCCGACATTTGACCTCAGTCTGAGACCTGAGATACTATATCAATAATGGTCAAATTCAGCTAGGAATTTCTACCTCATTCACTCTTCAGCATCGAGCTAGAAAGTAAATTTTTATTCAAACTGAGCAGCAGTCTGCTCTGTAGATTCACTGACACAGGTAAAGTCTTCCGGAACCTGATTGGTGAGAAATATTCTCTATTGTAAGATGGCAGAATGGTCAAGGGTATAGCTTTCAACATGGTTCCTGAGTTCCAAATCATGACTGTCTTACTGCACAGTTGCGGGACTTTCAGCAAGTCTCTAACTTCTCTGTGCTTCTATTTTCTTACACTTGCAAGGCTAAGTATCCTACCACCATCAGAAAGCTGCTGAGAAGAGAAAGCAAGTTCGTACAGGTACAGAGTGACACAGCAATTTCAGCTTTCATTATGTGAACACATAAAACCTTCAAGGCTTCTATAAAGTCCTTTGTAACCACAGGTCTTAACAACTAGGCCAGACCCCCACCCCACACTGCGATACGGAACAGCTCATCCAGCTAGCCCTGTCTTCTCTAAAGACTTTACTGATGATTAAAGGTGATGGATGAAAAGAATATCAAAGGCATCTGTGTAAAAGGCTGGTTAAACCAATCAAGATCCGTCCAAGTTACTTTGTTTTCTTGCCAAGGTGATTCTGCTTTTCTTTTTTAAGATAGACACATGGAGTTATTCAGGATGTGGAGTTGGCTTATGCAGGCCCTAGCCAGTAGTCTCCTAAAGCATCACAAGAACTAGAAGATGGGGAAATTTTTTTAAAAAAAGAATTACCTAATCATAAAAGTATAGGGATTCTTCTGTTTTTTGTCAAAAATCATTTTTAGGAGCTAAGGTAGTTGAAAGCATGCTTAACGCTCCATTACCCCTGGAACATGCTTCAGCCCTGTCACTGCTAGCAAAAGTCATGTGTGTGTGTATGTGTGTGTGTGTGTGTGTGTGTCTGTGTGTGTGTGTGAGAGAGAGAGAGAGAGAAAGTGTGATGTGTGTAGGGTATAGGTCAAGGCCACATGTAGATGCAAGAGGACAATCTCCCTGTGTGGTTCATTAGCTTTCCACCATTTTTTTGAGACTGGGTCTCTTCTGCTGTGTTGGCCAGGCAGGCTGGTCCATGAACTTTTGAAGATTCCTGGGCCTATAGGCACACTGGATTATAAATATTTAAAAATTGTCTTGAAAATTCAAAGAAATCATGTAGCAGATGAGACCAAGGAACACAGTCCTGAGCATATCTCCTGCCGTAGTTTGAGTGAGAAGAAAGAGAAAGAAAGAAAGAAAAGATTCCCCATTCCCTATGTTCTTACTCTCGTCAATGTGACATTTCTGCCCTTTCCATCAAGGAATGGAATCTATTTTCGCAGCTCCTGAATTGGAGGTCAAGTGACTTGTTTTGGCCAAAATGAAGCAACCAAAGAGATGAAATGTCAGTCATAGTCATGAAGCTGAGAGGCTTTGCATTCTTTTGGGAACTTCATCATGATGTCATAAATAAGCTAGGCTCTCCTATCGCAGGATGGAACATATATACTAGGTCCAGTGAAAGACAGCTGTCCCTGTCCATTTTACCTGATAGTTATAGACTCATGAACAAACTTATAAGGATCAGCTGGGTATAGATCCAAATAGTGAAACTACATAGCTGGTTCATAGATTCATGAAAAATAATAGAGGTTTACTGAGTTTGAAGGTGCATTTTGCTTCACAGTAGTAACTGACTGATATCCTTCCTTCAGAGTTGGAATAAAAGAAGTGATAACATGAAAACGACTTAAAAAACTGACCACGCGTTTCATGCCTGTGGTTCCATCACTTGGAAGACTATGGTAAGAGGTTTGCAAGTTCAAGGACAGCTTGGATTACATACTGAGCCAATGTCTCAAAAGAAAAAAGAGAAGAAAACTGTGCGAGATGATGTCTCAAAAGAAAAAAGCATGCTAAAAACAATAATGTTCAACAATTCTTTTTATTCACTAAAATGAGAATTTCACATGCACTAACCAAATATTATTGACCATTTCTCAAATGTCAGGTAATACATTTACGTAATTATCCCATTTAATCTTTACAACTCTGCATACCATCTGTTTTACAAATGATCAGTTACAAATGTTTTGCACATGATGAATTAGCAGGGGATGAAGGAATGTGTAGAAGAAAAGGTATCATTTTCTCATGGTCAGTAGCTAGTGAGATAAGCATTTGAACTTAGATTGGGTCGATCACAATGATAAGGACAAGTGAGAGAAGCAATCCAAAGAACTGCAGCTCCTGTCCAGTCCCTGGACTCTCTGATATGAAGATGTCTGCAATGAAAATGACCACTTCTGACCAAGCACTCTCTAGACATCGGGTTGTTCGGTGACCTTATTGTGATGGGTTAAGCATCACATGTGACTCCATGAGGTGAATGTGAAACATGCAGGGGAAGGCAAAGCACTCCACAGTTCAGGAAGTTAGCCAAACTAATGCAGAAAGTCAATTGGCAGACCAGGATTTCAACCTAACATGACCATAGTGCATATGAATCTTAGTACATAGTACATAGTACATATGTATCAAATACATATGTATCTTCGAAAATTAGAGATGGAAGAGTAGAAGAAAATGGGGACTGCTTTCTAAGAAGAACTCCAATAAACCTTTTGCATCTTTAAATTTGGCTTTAGAAATTCCCCCAACTTATTCTACTAAAAGTTTCTGATTTTATAAAACCCCTTCATTCCCAAAAGAGTGTTCAGAGTCTTTGTTTATTGTTTCCATGTCATGCTATGTCACCCTCTGGGAAGGTAGCTTACCCTCCTCATGAAGACACAGCAGGTGGCCTTTTGTGGGGTCCCTGGAAAAACTCTCTAATTCCTTATAGATGCCAGTTATATACTTTTCTTAGGGAGATGCCAAACAGACATCTTCTCACCCCAGATAGGAATTCACCCTCCAACCTGGCAAGCCAATGAGTTTATTAAGCTTACTTACAAGAGTGGGTGAGGGTTATATGCAGAAGCAAGGATGACTCAAAGGCAGCTGCATCACCAGTCCTCCCCAGTCTAGGTGAGGAAGAAGCTGCATGACTTGCTTGCCTAGAGACTCCTTCAGACTTCAGGACTGCTCAGAGTCTCCTTCTAACTGCTGGATGGCTGAGGATTCTCCTCTTCCCAGCAACTACTTACGGTTTTCCTGTATCTTGGGGAGAGTCACCCCCAACTTCAATGTTAGTTTTAGGAACATCCTGTGAGTAATGAGCTGATACATCCTCCTTAGATTAGACCGAGACAAATTCAAGATGACATTAATGTAGGCCCAGAGGACCAATGCTACAAAGCAATGCATGGTTTGGGATCCCACTGAAGTATGGTATTTCCACTACCAGTAACACACTTCTGAATTAAAGCCTTAGCTCCAGAAAACTTGGTATTAATTAAATTGTGCAAACTTAGGTTAGGAGACACACACATAGGAGCCAACAGAGAGAATGATGGACATGGTTTGATGCAGTGAAGAAGGGATGGACCAGATCAATGGATGGAGTGTCCTTCTGAACATGGGTGCTGGTGCCCGCTACCAGATACTGTTGCCAAGACAGTGATAGATGTTTCTGTCTACAAAAGACCATGCAACACCTAGTTTCTTGTGGGCAAGGAAGGAAACTGATGGTGGATTGGACCTAGATTACAAGAAGCCAGTTTGGAACCCTATGCTATGTTATTTTCTTAGTGCAGAGCTGCTTCAAGGAAGGCCCTTACCTTCAGGGACATGCTTATCACCAGGATATCAGGAATACAGGATTTGAGTCACTGGGAATGTGGCCCACATTTTAGGGTTAACAAACCTGAAGAGGTGATTCTTACACACACCAAGATAGCAGAGGCCTAGAGCAAGCAGGAAGATACGTGCAAAATTGACTATGGGGGGGTTCAGGACGTGCCTTAAGCTGATAGGGAGGAAGCTGTTTAGGTCTTAGGTCAGGAAGAGAAATAGAAAGCTTGTGGACACCCTGCAGGGAGGAATGTAGAAGCCCGAGGACCCAGGAGTGTGGTCTGAGATTTCCTTGGAGTTCTGCTCCAAGCTCTTGTTCTTCTTTTTTCAACGGCAAGACGTCAGACTCTTGAACCTGGGGCTTTCTTCCCTCCAAGGCCTGAGAAAGTGATTCTATGTCCCTGTGTGTGCAGAACAGTATCAGCAGACTCAGGAGCATAGCTCCAAGTGGTCAGTCATTCTTGGCTAATTAGTGAAAGGCCTTAGTGAATTGGCCTGCCCGCTTGCCACACTTTTAATAAAAATTTTTATGTAAATGTGGTGATGTTGGGGAAGACTGATGTCAAACGAAGTGAGGTACCTTACTCACGCCAGCAGAAGATACATCCTTAACACCTTAATTTGTAAAGTCTCTGATTACATCATGGTAAACTAAGCTTTTATATGTGGGCTCCATTGAAGCCTGAAAATAACTTCAATTAAAGTCATGGGAGACTACACACACACACACACACACACACACAAACAAATGAGAAAGAGAAGATAGGGAGGTGTATTAAGATACTGAGCTATAACTTCACTATTAGTAGACTGGAACTGCTCAGAAAGACCGGTCTTTCAAAAAAAAATAGTTCAATTAATTTATTTTTTTTAATTTCAGCTCAATTTTTGCTTAGCAGTACAATCTTATTTCTTTTTTCCCTTTACTTTCTGTCAGTTGCTGCCTTCTTTACAAAGAAGCTGAGTTATCTTTGAAGAGCAAATTCCATTGTCATAGGGACCTCAAGGACAATAGGGTGGAAGATTAAAACCTAACAGTAGCTTGAAAGGCTAAAGATTATCTAAAAGAAGAGGTCATTGGCTAATGTCAATTCAGTCATATCTGCTGAGACATTATTCTGATTAACTCTTTCCACGAGGAACTCTCTGGAATCTCAAGATCATTGCCCCTTGTAAGGAAAAAATGAAATAAAAACTGGATGGAGGCCAATACTAAGTACAGTGCTGAAGTCACACTGAGATTCTCCTAGAAATGTTTGTTGGACTACAAATAGACTCCAGGTTAATAAAGTTTTTTTCCCTCTGTATTAGATAGCTATTGCTGCATACAAAGCATGCCACCACAAAATGGCTTGAAACAGCAGTCATTTCTTCAGCTTAGAGAGGGCCCGCTCTGGGCGGAGGCTCTACTAGGGGACTGGTCCAGTAGTTAGTATCTGACTAAAATTTATGAAGATGTTGTCATAGGCACAAATGACATCCAGGTTCTCTAACACCCTTTCCAATGACCCCTAGTTTAGCAGTGCCTGCTGCTGTAGGGGTCCTTGGGGCCAACCTGGGAACTTCTCACCAATCTGGAAACTTTCTCAGTGATACTGAGAACTGGAAGTGGCTGAAAGTGGCATGTACTAGGCAGGTGGCCTCCACGGAAGAGTGTGAAAATCCTGCTCCCTTACTTTAGTGGAGATAGATTCTGATGGACAAGTGTTGCACCTCAAACCCCCATGGGTGAGATTGAAGCTGGGAATTTGCCCTAACAGTCTTTTGCTCAGCCTGATCCCTTCACAAATTCTGTCTCTATTGCTCTCCTTTGGGACCTTGTTCCTACCAGAACATTTGTTCACAGAACTTCATCTAATGGCAGAAACACCAAGCTAAGAAAGACAGATGTTCCGGTCTGGATGTTTTCCAGCAACACTGAGCAGCGCTAGGTTTTGCATAAAATACACACACCACGTGGTACATGCTTATGGTGCCAGTTCTTGGTTGGGACGGAAGAAGTTAACGCAGCGCAGCGCAAGACAGCCTGGGATCCATAAGAAGAACCCGACTCAAAACAAAGCATTTCATACTCACCCAAAAGGTTTCGTTTCAAAAGCCACAGTAACAACAACAATGAAACCTCACATAGACCAGCCAATCTTTGTAGGTGAAAAGATAAATCTTCAAAGAAGTAAAGATCCAGGTTGATAGAATCTAGGAGACCAGAGCCAATCCGAAGCTTTTTCTACTTGACTTCCTTCCATTCTATTAGATGGCTAAAATGGGGCTCAGCCGAGCTCCAGAGCCTACTGGGAAAGAAAAGCTTGGACAGAGGAAACAAGTGGTTCGCAGTCTATCGTACCAGACTTTGGTATAGGCTCTGAATCCTGCTGCTCTTTTCCTTTTTCCCCCTGTCTTTTCCTTTTCTTTTTCTCTCTGTCCTCTTTTCCCACTTGTTCTTCCTTCTCTTCTTGTCCTTCTTCCTCTCCTTGTTCCTCCTCCTTATGTTTCTTTTCCTCTTCTCTCTCTCTCTGTCTCTCTCTCTTTTGCTCGCTCCTTCCCTCCCTATCCTTGCTCTCTCCAGTTCCTTCTACTTCTTTCTCCCTCCTCCTTTTCCTTTTCCTGTCTCTTGTTCTCTTCCTTCCTTCTCCTCCTCCTTCCCCTCCCACCTTCTTCCCTTCTTTCGTCTACTTCCATTCCTCTCCTTTTCTCCTAGCTCCTCACCTTCAATTTTTCTAAATTTTAATGATTTGCAAGATGAAAATGCAAAAGCAATCAAACTTGCACATGTGTGGGGGTCAGAGGACAGCTTTCCCATTCTCTCTTTCCACCACGTGGGCCTCCAGGCATTGATCTCAGGTTGCCAGATTTGAGGCCAGGAAACTCTACCACCGGGCCATGTTGCAGGCTCCTCCTCATCTTTATCATTATCATTTCAGATGATCACTAACTTTCCCACCATCTCTTTCCCCGGAATCTTTTCCCTTGTACTCATTTCTGTTTACTTTCACAAGTAAGGACTTGTGAGCCAGTGATCTGGCAAAACACACAAATCTGGACTGACAGTCGTGAGTTGGCTGCTCAGAGGCATTTCCGTCAGCAGGGATGACATCCCAGAGCTTACTGCTAGTGCAACAAGAAACACAGAAACAGCAGCCCTTTCTAGCAGAGGGATTGTATTGGCATCACAGTTCAGAGATCTGCAAGACTTGATTTAGGGAATGGATGATGAATGTGAAAACATCGCCAGGCTTCTGAAACCAGGAAGATATTTAGACTACTCTACTCCCGGGCTCCGTATTTACAAAAGGAAGTGTTTAGATTATAAATTAGAAAAGCCTGTGCCATGACTCCATCCTCTCCAAATTCACTCTTTTAGAAACCTAAAAGTAGAGTTCTGCTGTAAATAATTTACCTTTCAAATATAATTTCTGCCTTCCCCAACAGCCCTTTACCAAGAGGCAACTTTCCATAATTCAATGAGGAATCCTAAGGGGTATCCCCAGCCCTTTGTTTCACACCCCCCACCTTTGCTCCTTCACATAAGGATCCTGAAGAAGCTCAACACTTACACTAACTAAGAACTGGAGGAAGGAGTAGAAATTGATGTATCCTGGTCTCTTTCTGTATATAAAATCAAAGAAACTGAGGTCCACAAAAGCAATATACAGAGAATCTAAGAAACAAACTAAGAAGCTAGAATTGCAAGACAATGTCCTATCATTCTGAAAGTTTACTTCTGGACCTCAGGTCAGTTACTTTTAAGACTCCTAATTACTGATGATAAAGATATCCACTACTGGTTGTGCCTCTCTATATTCATATTCTGTTTATAGGCCCTGGTGGTGTCTCCCTTCAATAGGTGGGCTTCATATCCTGGCCCTATCCTCTTAGCTGGCCTTGTAACTTGCTTCGGCCAACAAAGTACACCAAGAGTGAGCACATGGTGGTAGCTTGAGATTTTGGCCTCAGGGTTCTTGTACACAAAAGATGTGTTTGTTGAAACTTCCCAGCCATGGTGGGAGGTTGGGACTACGTGCAGGGGAGTAAGCCAAGTGACTGAGGCCAACATTTGCTAGCCAGCTCTCAGCTGACCAGGCACTGCCCACAAACACACAAATTTAGCACAGAGAAGCAAATCAAAGCTGTCCAACTACACCCATCCTAAATATGTTACCCACAGTATGATGAGCTAAATAAATCATTGTTATTTCAAGCTAGTGTCGTGGGGTGGCTTGTCACACAGCCAAATTTAACTGAGGTACTTGGTTTTTTTCCCCATCTATATGACAAAAGAATGGAACCTAAGTTTCATTTTTTAAGGACTATTTGAACTACGGAGTTCATATTGACTTCTACCCACACATACGCATGCATCTGGCCACACAAACACATACACACACATATACCACACAGATACATACAGAGAGAGATGCATAAAGAAAATATTAACCATGATTCAGATATGCACATGTGACATACTACTGCACTACACAGGACTGCACAGGTACAGAGCGTTTCTATTAGCAGACCAAGGTGTTAAGCCAGACCCGCCAAGAGAGCCAACTTCAAAGCTAAATCTGAACACCAGACTCCACACTCATGCCCTCATTGCTGCCTTATCTCTGGAACATTTCAAATCTCTGTTTTGAGTCTTCTGTTTAGCTAAAATAACTAAATCACCAAGGAGTCTTTGGATCAACTATAAACAAGCTCAAAACTGTTCTGAGAAGGGAAGTGAAGCTGTTAGCAAAGTGGATAAGTCTTCAGGCAATGCCAAGCTTTCCCTCCTTCAGGGTATTGCCCTAGTTTTTATTTTAAGCATTTTTTTTCCTATGTTGATGAGATCGATAGCTAACTTTATCTGCATTCGAGCTCTCCAAAGATTGATAGATTGACTTTTTTCCCCTCAGTGTTTGTATATAGGAGATTTCCTCCCTGTTCTCTTTCTACCATCTCTCCCCATCCCTCCCCAAAGCCCAGGGCTTCCTTTGACTTCAAAAACCTAGAAAAGACTCAGAGGAAAATGGGTTTCTGACCTAATTAGATACACAGATTGAGATTTTTCTCTCTTAGCTGATGAAAAATTCTCTTTTCTTCATAGACTCATTCTGACTTCCTGGATCCAGGAGAACTACTCTTGTTTTCCTCCTACTGCTCTGTGAAAACATCTCGCCCTTGCCAGGAACCTGGCCAGGCAGGCAAGGAAAGCCCAGGAGACGACAGCAGCAGAGAGACAGCTGGGGAACTACAGTGCCACATCTCGCCCAGCCAAGCCCCTTCAACCTCTAGGGACCCCCTGGTCTAATGACTTAATGTGCCTGCACCTCTGGGTTTACACTTATAAAATGACTAGAATCATCAGGACCTGGTAAGAGTTTGATGACTGAAAACAAGGGAAACCTTGAACATAGTGTCTGCCCAGGACAAGAGATCTTTGATAGAGTCCATGATGTCATGTGGATGCCTCGCCTAGGTTTCTGGGACTCCAGGAATTGGTTCTAGACCTCCATCTTTGACTGCTGGGTGCTACACTGCTAAGAGCATGCCAGCCTGCTCTTGGACAGAAGATTGGCCCATTTCACTAGTGTGAACAGGAGTCCAAAGTGTTATTTATGCGGCCAGTTTCTGATGGGGTAGAAACCAGAAAGAACGGGGCCTTGTTTTCGAGGACACACACTCCAGGACTCCAGGACTCCCCTTGACTCAGGCTCAGGCTGGGTCCTCAATTGCCTGCTTGGTCTCTGTCTTCTTCCAGTGTTGCTCTTCCAGCTTCCACCTCCTAGCAACTCATATTCTTTCTCTCCTGGCTTTATGTATCTTGGAATCGCTGCTGCACTTGGCCGCAGGTTCTTATAGAAGTGTCCACGGCTCTTCTTCCTTTGACTTCTCTCCAACTCCACTTTAGGCACTATGCACTTCACAAACACCCATGCACCAATTGAGAAAGTTGGTATACTTGGTCTTTGCCAAAGGGCCAAGGAGCAATGACATAGGTATTAGGTGAGTGTCATGTACCATATTTTTTTTCTACCTGGTACTCCTAGATTTCCAGTTGTTGGGTAGTTTGGGAACTCAAGCCTATGGTACATTGATTATAAAAGAAATGCCCCCACTCTTTGCAGTGCTTTACAAATTCTCCCATCAAGAGGCAAACTTTCATTGCACCTTGACTTTGGGCTCAGCTTGTGACTCACTTTAATTAACAGATCATGCCGAAATTGATGTTCCAATCATTCTAGCCAGGTGTGCTTCCTGTTTCTCTTCAAACACTATCCAGTCTCCAGCTGATCAAGTTTAAGCTCCTGGCAGATGAGTCTTCACATGGAGCAGGGTGAGGCTCCTGGCTGAACCCATAGACCAGGCAGCTCTCAGGCAGCTTGCAGATGACAACCAACACTGCAGCTAGCCTGGGCGGACAGGTGTGAAATAACATGTTGGCTCCTTTAAGACATTATTCCTTGGGACTGATTTGTTAGGCACAGTTGATAACAGATGCCCTGAGTGGAGAGAGGTCTGAGTAATTGCTAACTTTAAACCAAATTCCTGTTCATATCATGTCACCTTCATGGGTCCAGAATAGAAGCCTTTTTAAAATTTTTTATTAGTATATGTTGCATGTGGATGGGTGTACATGCATATGCAGGCATGTGTACAAGAGGGCACTTGAGTGTGTGTATTTGTGGGGGCCCAACAGTAACTTTGGGAATCGTCCTGAATTGCACTGTCTACTTACTGCTTTGCGCTGGGGTCTCCCGGGTTCTAACTTCCAGGGTTAGAAGTTACAGTCTGTCGCCATATATGCCCAGTATTTTCACATGGCATCTGGGGATCTGAACTCAGGCTTTTTTGCTTATGAAACAAAGACTTTAACTATTGAGCTAACTCCCCAGCTCAGAAGCCTAATTTTTAACAAGTGAGGTATGTTCTATGTATGTTTTCATAGATAATTCTGTGTGAAAAAGTATCTTATAGCTGCTTGAGATTTTCAAGTTGGAAATGTCTCCTAAATGGCGATCACAGTACATTAAAAATTAGAACATTTTTACCGTCATTATCAGATTTCTACATTCTTTTGAAAGATCCAACTGGAAGATAGAGACTTGGGTTCCTGAGGACGTGGATCTGGGTTTGGATGGTGGTGACTGTATTTAGTTTTCAAAAATTTGTTAAGTCACACCCTTGAGATTTCCACGCTCCCATGGTTTAATTAAAATTAATAAAGTGAAAAGGGCAAAGGCAGGCTCTTATGTCTGGACCTCTGACAGTTGTACAATATGCTGTGAGAGAGATGATGGACAACCTCAAGCCCCTGCTCCGAAACCTTGAGCCCAGAGGGAAAGTCAAGTACCCCACAGTTTGCCCAAGCCCCATTATCCTCTCCCACATTTGAACCTTTGTGTAGATTTCTCCCTGTCAATTATTGCTGCATGCCTTGTGAAAACATGCTACAGAGTCACTACTCTGATTATTGTCATGTGTTCGACCTCTCTAAGTTTCTTTCTCTTTCTTTTTAAAACTATTTTGGTTGCAACAATCGTCTCCTTCTTTCCACAGCATCTGATAACAGGAGAGCTGTCTAATGAGGAATCTTATTTCCCTGCCTCTTTTGTTTCTGGGTATGACTGTATAGTCAGGTTTCTCCAGTACAATTTGAGTGGAAGTTATGAGGGATTCTTGTCTTTCAGATCCTGTGGCTAAGAAGCATTTGGGGCTGATTTACAAGGATGCCAAGATCCCAAGGATGCTGGTTGGCCAGAGTCTGGGGTTATAAATCAACATGTATGGATATTGTCTATTCATAAGAAGCCCCAAATGTGACTATTAGGTGGGGAATCAGTAGTATTCTACTCTGGAATTCACTGAAATATATTCGGTTTTCCTACTAGAGTTACCCTGATTAGTATGCTATTTCATCCTATGATTATTCATGCATCCATGAATTCAATAAATATTTATGAAACTTTTCTCATATGCAAGTCACCATGCCAGCTCTCTGCCTTCAAGGATTCTCTGTGCTGGCTTAACTGTAAGGACAGACCACTCACTCATGCTTGCTTGCTTTACCGTGTAGCAGACTGTGTAAGACACATTACATACCGAATGCCAGTAGATTGCTGCACTAATTGTACAAGGGGGGGTGTTATGGCCTTAACGATAAATGAGGTCTTAAGGCTTACAGAGTCCAGGACACAGGGATTTTGCTTCAGTACCTGTGCTTTTTCAGTACAGTACACTACCTCCATGAACACACATGAATCCCAAGAAACTAATAAGATTTCTCACATGATGATGATATTTAGAAGTGGCTATTTTTGATAGCGTTACATCCTTTCCCAAGCAACATTACCTAAGGGGTTATCTTCTGTCTGCGAACTTGACTGCCTAGGTGACGATGTCTTAGGAGTTAGAAGGCCACCAAACTTCAATGTGGCAAATATCACCAAGCACAAGGATTGGGTAAATTCAAAAAGTAGTATGTGCAATAGGAGGCATGAATCAACCTAAGTCACTCTTTCACCTTGGTGTTTTGAGACAGGATCGCTAATCAAACCCACAGATCACTGATGGGGCTAGACTAACCAGTCAACTTGCCCTAGGGATTTCTGGTCTGGATTTTCTGAGGCTGGAATGACAGTTCAGACACCACACCCAGTAGACAATTTCTATGGTATCTGGGGATCCAAACTCTGATCCCTTTGCCTGTGTGGCAAGTGTTTTAACTGCTGAGCTTCCTTTCTCCCTATCCCCATGTTGCTTTCAAAAATTGACTTTGTCATTTCACACAGTAGTTTGGAAAGTCTATCTTCCGCTCCTTCCAGAGTATGGGTGGGGGTGGGAGGGAAGATGAAAATGTGTTTCAATTGCATAAGATCATAGAAAGCATAAATCACTCCTATTAATTTTTTCCATTCATTCATTCAACAAAAAAATAATGCATTGTATCTTCTTTTCCTGGTCATGTACCTAAACCTCCTCCAGATTGTAATTAATTTCAAGCACATTCTACCCAAGAACATCCTCGGCAGCCTAACTCGGCTGCAAAAGCCAAGGCTTTGCATTGCTTCAGATGTAAATGCCAAGGGGAAAAATCTCACGTAGAATCTTCAGATCTGACACCCTTCCCTGCAATTGGACGGGAGTCTTTGAGAAGTGTATGACCCATAGACTTCAAGGCTTCCGTTCTTAGTTAAAAGAGATACAAATTGCTTCCCCAGTGCATCTTCTCTGGGGAACTTCCAGAATAAAATGCTAAGACTGCACGAATACACCTTCAAGCAGAAACCTGAGGGAGATGCCATTATGTTTCCATGTCGTTTTAATGGGTCTGCTTTAAAAAGACAGCAGCGCATTTGTGCTGGGTGCCTGCGTACTTTACCCTCGGTTCTGTGATGGCTCTTTATGATTGCAAAATAGGTGGACTGGGATCAAATGTTACCTAGATATTTAATAAGAGTTCTCTTCTGCATAGTTAGCTTTCTTATATGTTCTTTTGCTTTTTGCCTGATTCAGAAAAATTTTTGTGTTGTTTGCTCTCAAAGCAACAAATATCTGTGGATCACCTATTTTGTCCACGGCTCTGCAAGGGCTGTGGGAAGTAGTCATTGTCCCAGGCCTTGTCAGCCTCTGAAGCCTCCTCATCTTTCAGCCATCGTTGCCTCTCCCACAGGATGAACTGTCTGAATCTTGTCTATCTGAGAACTACCAAGGCTGCCTTGTGATGAGAGTCAAGTGCTCAGATGTTCGATGGGTGAATAATTGGATGTGTGGCAGGGCACCTGACCTGCATACTGTAAAGAGACAGTTTACTTTACAGTTCACACAGATTGCCTCGGCTTTGATGTCTAGGGTCTATAGATTAAGAGTTAGAAGACTGAAATACTCTTCTAGAAATGAGTTCTACAAGGGAAGATATCCACTTCTTTAATCCCCTCACATAGGATACAGGGAAATCAATCAATTAATTATACAATCTGACAGTGCTAAATAGCACTGGAGTTTCCATTGTTGTTTTATCACAGCACACCCCCCCAAATGTTAAAGATATTAAATATCATCCTTTTATGCTTGAAAATTCTGAAGTGAAAGGATTTAGGCAGGGTATTCTGGGTAAAGATAATCCCTGTCACATTAGCTGGGCTTCAGCTTGGAGATTCTATGGTGGTCTTAACTGTTGGAAATGGGGCTACATGAAGACTTCTCAAGTTCATCTAGTGGTGAAACTTGTGGTCACCTGTAATGTGCCTGTAAGCACTCGCTTGAGGTTCTTCCTAGCATGGAAGCCCCATCCTTCCTGCCTTCATCCCTGCCAACTGAGCGTTCCAAAAGCAAGTGTTCAGCAGACACTGTGAAGACTCTATCACCTTAGATAACATCATTTTTCTTCTTTACATGGGTGACATAGGACGTCTCTGCTGCATTCTGCTGGCTTGACAACCTTCTTCAAGGTTGGCCAAAATCCAGAATTAGTGATTTGTGTCCCACCTTGTAATGAAAGCAATATCAAATGATTTGTAGATGTGCTTTGTAGCTGTCATATGGAGTAACTGGGAAACTAGAGAAGGGGATGCTCAGAAAGCCATTTGGGCTAAGGTATGAACAAAAGGCAACCCCATGACAATGGAGGGAAAATACTTTCCAGATGCAGGCAGCATCACCTGCAGAGGTTCTCAGGTAGAGGAACTCCAGGTGAGGGGCAGTCATGCTTCCATGTACTTCAGACTCCTTTGCACACAATCCCATGTTCTGAAAGAGCGTGGACCAGCCCCTAAGGATGGTCTGGGATTACCCACCTCATCTAATCTCAGCTCCACTGGACCCATCCTAATTTTTTAAGCTTGGGAACAAACGAGATTCAATGCTGGGATACTTAGACTATGTGAGAAAACTTGGTGCAGATGTCTCAGGAAAGATCTCTAAGGAGAAAAGGCAGGAAAGAACTAGAGTTCTAAGACTTGTGAAAGATCAGTTCTCGGGCTGGAGAGGTGGCTCAGGGGTTAAGCCTCTGCCTTGCAGGCGGAAGGTCCTGAGTTTGGATCCTAGACCCCATGTATAGATGCCGGGCGGAAGCGGGGGCGGCCTGCATTTCTGGTCCTGGTAGGGCAGAGCCTGTGAATCCTGGGGCAGAGTAAACAAGGAGGAGGTAGAGGTGGTCCACGGTGGTTCCCAAATTCGCCCGTTGTTCTACACACACACACACACACACACACACACACACACACACACACACATACATATATACACGCACACATGCACAATTGAATAAATAAAAAAAAATTTAAAAAAAGAAAGATCAGTTCTCCTCAAATCCAATCTCAGACAAGCCAGTCTGGTGGCTTTTCTCAATATCCCTCCAAAAGGTATGCTGCAACATTCCTAGAGAATTTTAAAAATCAACTCCACAATTTTTATTTCCTCTTCCTTACCAAGTTTTCTGCAAGAAGGAGGGCGATGCCAATATGGCCCTCCCAGTACACTCTCCAATGCAAATGGAAGGCTTTTGGAAAAGCTGGGACCATCTATTCCAATCATTTTCTCTCTGTCTCTTGGCATTGCTGCTTACAAGAAATATCATTTACTCAGCTTCTTTGAATAAAGAGGTTCAGTCAGTACAAGCTGCCATGTCCAAGTGACAAAATTGGTCCAGTCTGAGGTTCAGTATTTAGAAATATACTTCCCCAGAGATACAAGCCATGCTCTTCAAAACATCAGCTTCATTTTAGGCGCCCATAGTGTTTAAGCCATACGTCTATCTCAATAACTTCGAAACTTAGAACGGGAGAAGGGAGCCTTTTCCCTGACATCCTTCAAGAAAATGTAGCAACAGAGAACTTGTCTATGAACCTCAAGGAGTGAGGCTGAAGAATCCCAGAAACAGTGGAAATTTGGTGCATCTGTAACGTGAATGTGGACAGCATCTTCTGTCTCACGCCATTACAGATGTTTCCAATGGATGCATGACTTGGCTTATGCCTTTGCAACTGGCTCTCACCAGGGTCTTTGGCTATGGAAGACAGCTATGCTTATGAAGGCAAGGCTGTGAGCAAGGGGCAGCCTTAGTCATGTGACGGGTAAACAAAGAACATCAGCCAGTGGGTGGTTCTGGACAGACAGGTACGTTCCTGATATTTGGTCCATTTCTTGATGCAATAACAAAGCACCAGAGATCTGATAATGAATAAAAACCCAGGCATTTTATTTCTTGTGGTTGTCAAGCTTGGTAAGGTCAAAACAGAGGCAAATTCAGAGGGCAGCTTTGGGCTTAGAAAATGGCCTTATTGATGCATCCTCCATAGGGGAGACATAATATGTGCAGAAGGCCGTGTGTGTGTGTGTGTGTGTGTGTGTGTGTGTGTGTGTGTGGTGTGTGTGTGTGCGTGTGTGTGTGTGTGTGTGTGTGTGAAGCTTCTTTGACAAGGACCTGAACCCACTCATGAGGAAGGGGTCCTCATGGCCTAGTCGGCTCCAAAGGCCCCACCTTTTTATTATTACATTGGCCATTATGTTTGGAAGCCTGAGTTTCGGCAGGGGCACATTCAAAGCATAGCCTAAGTCTTTAACAAGGAGCAACCTCAGGAAAGTCGGGAGCTCTGTGGGTGGCCTTGGTGAATGTGAAGGTCATCTGGTGCCAGCTGCTACAGCTGGTTCCCCTGGAACATCTGTGCCGCCATCAGTACACATCTAAGGGCAACCTGGCAACAGATGCTTGGATGGCTGCAATCCAGGAACAACTCATGGTCACGGAACCAGTTATCTGCTGTTATATAACAAACCTGGAAGACTTCTGGCTTTGAATAGCTGCTTAGTGTTTTCAATGAGTCTACGGCTTGGATGGGCAGTTCTGTGGTCTGGACTCAGGCCAGCTGAGCTGGGCAGGGTTTGTTCATGTTTCCAGCTGTTGAACTGGTCAGCTTGCAAGACCTTAGCTGGCTGACTTGTCTTTGGCTGCATTTCTTTCAGATGCCTCTCCTCCCACAGAGTGGCCTGGACTTGTTCTTTTCAAGTTTCTGATCTCAACTTGCTACAGTTTGTTGTGATGTGTCCCCTGAATGTTCGTTCCTTGTCTGATGGGACAAATTTGGTAGTCTGTGAAACCTTCAGGGAGTGGGGTCTACCTGACTCAAGCAGACCAGGTGGGGTAAGTCTTTGAAGGTCATAGCTCAGCCTCTGGTGTTACCTTTCTGCTTTCTACCGGCTCTACCACAAGCTTCCAAACCCATCATGAAGTCACTGTACCTTCAACACTTCAGTGAACACTTGAGCCAAAACAAATCTTTCCTTCTTTATTTCTTCCGGGTAGTTCAGTCATAATAACAACAAAAGTAATGCACTTGACACTTGCTATTGTCTTCTTAGCAATTATAGTTCACATGGCCCATGCAAAATAATCGGGGCATCTGATGCAATCAAGTGGCTATGACCAATAACTTGCATTATAGAGCTGTGGAATTTGTAAAGTGTAGGGTTATTGTATTGTTGTATAGGGTGCTGGCTGGAGCTGGTTGAGCAACTTGAAATAGCTCAGGAGAGAACAAGTCCCTGTGCCAGTGGCCTCTGTGTGCTCTATTCCTACCATCCTGCCTCCAGTCAATGTGGACTCCACGATTAAAAATATATGGGGAGGTAAGACAACATCTACTTGTCCTGGTCCAGAGCTGGCTGAGATGTAGCCTGGGTTCTGGGTCAGGTCTGACCTCACCTGCTTAATATCTTTTAACTTCACTGTCTTTAAGGTAGAAGGCAGAAAAATCCTTGAGAAAGAGTTTGGATAATACAGTATGATGGGGCTGGAAAAGTGGCTCAGGGGTTAAGCCTCTGCCTCATAAGCAAAAGGATCACACCTAAAACCGTCAGGTTTCAGGCTCTGGAAGGGAGAGTATGGGAAATCCAATAGCTAAGCAAAAAGGAAGTAAAGCAATCCAGGATGATTCCCAAAGTCACCTTTGGGCCTCCACAGTGCCCTCTGATACACACAGAAACATAATTACACACACACACACATACACACACACACACACATACACACACACACACAAATATATGTATAATAAGGCATTTAGAACATTAGTAAATAATAAAACAGTCACCTTTCCTATGTTTCGAGGACAACAGAGGTGTTCCCTGAGTAGACAGGATGAGAAGGGCACGGGCAGGCATTCCATTAGCAGTGATAAGTGCCGCTGGAGCTGCTACATGCACAGTGGAAAGGCTGATCCTGCGATGTAGAGGGAAGGCACTTCTCAGGAAAGGAAGAACCATGCGTCTGGCAGAGGACAGCTTACAAAGAAAGAGCTGGTCGGCTAACTTAAGATGAATGCCCCCCATTCTCTTTTCAGTTCTGTGTTGCCATGCCCCTGGGAAAGGCTTGATGGAAAAAGAACACAAGGACTGTGTGTAGGCCTGAGGCAACTAAGGGACTCCAGGCCTACGTTTTCTCTGATGGGAAAAGTTGAGAACAAAGGACCAAATAGCAAGAGAAAACAAATACATAGCTCATGAAATTGGATAGTATTTATGACATTCCAATTAACAAACAACACAATTAACAAATAACTTGAATGTATAACTACCACACATAAATATTGCGCCTGAATCAGAGAATCATTTATATCATGATCTACATAAGCAGTGTTATTTGATTTTTTACAGTTTATATAAATTACCTAGATGGTCATGGTTGCCCTCCTTAGGCTAATTTGTATGTTATTTAACTAATATGGAAAGTCTCAGATATTGATATTAGTCCTTTATCTTTGAAATATTGACAACTTTCTCTAAACAAGACCTAATTCAAACTTGATGCAAAATTTTGTATGTTTTTCCTATGGTTTTGCTTTTGTTCCTGAGATGCTAGACCAATCTGAAGTTGATATGATTTTCCATGCTCTTTCATAGAATTTTTATCCATGATTGATTTTTCATTGCAGTACAGTAAGCACGTTTCACTTTATCTTCACAACTGTTCTGCATGATTACTGCCACTGTGAGCAAAATGCACCAAAGCTGCATATTCATTTACTGTTTCTGTTGGGAAGACCCTTACCACTATTGAACGTTGCATCCCAAAGAGGTTTTTTGTTTTCTCCCACATTTTTTTTCCTAATCATACAAGCTCAGTAGGTACCCCTGTCCTCTCCCTCCCTCTCCCTTCTCCAGTCGTCCCGTCTTCCCCCTTCCCTCCTTTCTCCCCCTCTCCCTTGCTCCTCCTCTCTGGTGCCTCCCCCTTCCTCCCTCCCATCCCCTGGAGCATCCTTTTGTGTGAATGCCAAACCTCCCTCTGAGTCCTCCACCCTAGTGAGGGTTCAGGACTCAGTGGCATAGCCCAGCCCCTTCTTGGGCTCTCTGTTAATATGGGAACTCTATTATGACTGTTAATCCCTTTCCTCTAAGGAGCCTGCTGCTTGGAGCCTTCTCCCCTGTGATCCATGATAGACTTTAGGGGAGTCATTGACATGATATGTCAGCCATTGTGCAGATCAGGTAAAGTCCAATTCTGGCTGCTCTAGCCCTAACTTGTGTGGAGTATCTTGCACATTGTTGGTCCTCCAAAACTTTAGGTTCTTACAATCTTGTCGCCCCTTCTTCCACAAGGTTCTCTGAACTTTAGGATGGGGAGAGATTTGGCTGGTCTGAGTAATATAGGGTCTCTCAAAGAGTTTTTTGTTTTGTTTTGTTTTTTGTGATTCTCCAGCTTCTAAAATACCTGAAACTATAATTCTCAAGCAGTTCTGGAGTGGGGAGAAGTGCAAGCTCAATGCTTGTGAATGTTAAAGGATTATGTACTATATATGTGTGTGTGTGTGTGTGTGTGTGTATTCTGACTGATGAGAATATGGAGAAAATAAACTGAGAAAGCATTTCATAAGACATAAATTAAAAAAGAAAGCTCAAGCAGCTATCTACTGAAACATGTAATTTCTCTCACAAGAGACAGTAAATTATTATAACCAAACATTTTAAATGACCCTTTCAGACTGTTGAATATTCCATAAACATAGGATCAGAGCCACTTACGTTTGTGAACTTCTTTGGAGTACGATCTCACACTCTTTAATTCATAGGAAACTTAGACTTTCTGGCTACAAACTGCCCCCTGGAATTCTTTGTGTTTCTCTACTTCCATAGAAGAACCAGCAGCGGACTTCTTGGGGGAGGAGGCACTTCAAGAAGAAGCAAAGCTATTTGTTTGAATTGCATTGTCATTTAGGTGTCAAAGGCAAAAGTCTGATACAATGGGCATGGAAAATGGCAGATTT
Source organism: Typhlomys cinereus (assembly GCA_023101885.1). Taxonomy (NCBI): domain Eukaryota; kingdom Metazoa; phylum Chordata; class Mammalia; order Rodentia; family Platacanthomyidae; genus Typhlomys; species Typhlomys cinereus. The sequence continues at coordinate 3,674,130 of JALPQD010000057.1, read as the reverse complement.
TTAGGGACACGCACATCCATAAAGTCCAAGTTGGCTGCTGGTCAACATTCAGGTGCCCACAAAATCATAAGCACTGTGACCCTTTCCTTCTGCAGTTCGTGTCTTCTGCCTCCCACTGGCCTGGATGCCCGGTTGGCTTCTCACTTAGTAATAAGAAGGCTGCCAGCATCTCTGAGGGTTTCTGTCTCCTTCCTTGATCACATCCAGCAGAGAAACAGAGAGACAGAGTCAATTTCCACCTCGATATTTCACTTGACTCTGATTGCAGAAATGGCTCCAATTTTCTACCTGCTCCTGAAACTCTATGCTCTGTAAAGTGAACTTTGGCTCCTCTCAGCACGAAGTGCTCTTTCCCCTCTTTTCCTGGGTCTGGCTTAACAGTTTACCAAGTTAGCCAACAGAATATGGTAGAAGTGGCAAAATGCTAGTTCCGATAGGAAGCTTCAAGAAAATTGTGCAGTTCTATTCTCTTGGAGATCCGTCTTTACTGTGAGAACGAACTGCAGCTACCCTAATGGAGAAAGAAAGTTCACATGAAGCAGAGACAAACCACATCAACTGGGCCTGGCCCAGACCAATCTACAGCCGGAAGCCTTCAAGCAGGAGGCAGTCCTTCCTGAGCTGCTGACCAGGCTCACAGGCAAGCTCAGCTGAGAAGAGACACAAAGTTGTGATAGTTAAACAAACGCTCTCTGTTTAAAGCACCTGACTACTGGAGAGGTTTGTCATACAGCAACAGTTAATTGATACACAGATTTTCAAAGGTTGCTTTGATAGTAGTGTTAAGTTATAGGCTTTTCCAAAAACCAGTCACAGGGTCAGACCCAATCGATTGGAAGCCTACCTTGAGGTACAAAAAGAAAAGTAGAAGTGGAAACCTGGAGAAGCAGCAAGGACTATTATCCAGAGCACAGAGAAAACTGGGGGTGCAGAACCTGAATTCTACTGTTACTTCATAGGAATTCCCAGGGAGGACCAGCGAGATGATTCAGTGGGTGAAGGTGCTTGCCAGGCAAGCCTGACAGCCAAAGTTCGATCCCTGGAACCCACCTGAAGATGGAATGTTAGAACTGATTTCATGGTTAGGGTTATCCTCTGACCTCATGTGTGTGCTGTGACACACACACACACACACACACACACACACACACACACAAATAAATTAAAAAACTTTTAGAGATATGAAGACAGAAGGCGATTAATGTGTCATGTTAGACGCACCAGATTAGGTGACTTTAACAATTAAGACATAATCATGACATACTCAGATATTTTACCTCAATGAAATTACAAATTGCTGACAACTTTAGAGGCTCAGATTGCTTGAAAATTCTTGTCAAATCTGCCAATGTCAATGCACCAAGAAAAAAAAAATATATGTCAAATTCCATGGCTTGCATCTCAGAAGGTCTTCAAAGAAGAAAGTGCCCGTGCTCCTATTCCAATAGAAGCATTCAAAGCCCACCCGTCCCACGACTATAGACAAGATTCCTCCCGTAATGTAATGAAGCCACCAGACAACTCTATTTGGAAACACTTTCAAATGTTGCTCCAATCTCTTTCTTAATATTTGCGTTCTGCATTTTTTTTCTTTAAATGCACTGGGAAAGGATTAAAATCATTCTAAAAAATAGAAATAAGAAAGAATATGCGTTTGATTCATCATAGACTGACAAGCATAAATGTTGTAAACACATCATTCAGCACAAATTGGTAATGGAAACTGGACTTCAAAGGGCAGACATCTACCATTTAGCAAAGCGAGGTGGTATTACCTTCTAATTGGGGGGAGAAGTAATCATGGGTTTTAGGCAGCAAACATTCTGCACACTGCATTTTATTTTTTGTATCTCAGTTCTGTATGGGAAGGAAAACATGAAGGAATATGTGTGCTGAGAAAAGTGATCTACAGTTATAAGACAACATTTTAATGGCATTTAAAAAATAGTATTTGTAAGTAATCAATTTTTATTACTAGACAGCATATCAAAGTTTCTGGAGAAAGCCTCTGGCAACTACAAAAAGGAGATAACTCCAGGGGATTTTGATATGAAAACTGACCAGATAGATTGGAGAGGATTTAACATTAAAAATCTATGTATGAATCTTCAAGGATTCATTCATTAAAAATGAAGAAAAATTAGACTACATAGCCGTAAAAAGCAGAGCTGTGAACAAAGGTTTTGCCATCCTGTGCAGTTCTCTAGGACTTGACATACGTACAGAGACTTTAGTGGAGGAGGTTGCACACTAATGGTACCATGGCCTGTATCATAGAGCCTGCACACATGTTCTTGGTCACTTCTCAGATGACTCTATAACTCTGTACTGGCTATGTGTTGACCAATGTACAGAAAAATAAATTTGACACAAAGACAGACTTGAAAAATGCTTTGGTTCCTTCCTCCCTCCCTCCCTCCCTCCCTCCCTCCTTCCTTCCTTCCTTCCTTCCTTCCTGTTTTTCTTTCTTTCATGCGTACCATAGGATACTTGAGTGTTCTTGCCTACGGAGGCCTAAGGGTACCTTTGGGAATCATCCTGGATAGCTCTACCTCCTTACTGCTTGCTCTGGGTTTCCCTAGGCTCTGCCATCCATGGCTGGAAGTACAGACTGCCATTTCTGCCTGGCATTCTTACATGGGATCTGGGGATCTGAACCCAGGACCTTTGCTTGTGAGCTAAAAGCTTTAATCCCTCATCCATCTCCCCAGAACTGCTTTGGTTCATTTTTAACTAAGAAACAATAAGCAGTTGGGGGATTGCTTGCTGAAAATATTAGTGTCTGAAAGTTTTAAACTGTCTCTTTGAAAATCTGTCTCCTCTCCCAATTCCCCCGAGTTTTTGTCTAGTTTAGCAACCTCAGGTGCTTGCTGACTGTTGGTGAGGTCTTGCTTGAGTCTGTGCCACTTGAATCTTACCGTAGCAAAAAACACCTTGGTTCTTGGGTGAGGATGGCTACTGGCTTCCCACAAGCATGAGTGATCCAAAAATGCAACTCAGATATGATGTCTTTCATGACAGTTGCTAAATTTATACACCATTATTATGTGATAACCTATGAACTTCATAGCACATTCAATGTGCAGCAACTCACCAGCAGTTTGAATCTCATGACACAGAGCCCGTCTTTGCAGGCCGTCTCAGAGATTTGCTGTTCAAATGACCTTACTGATTTAGATGCATCGGTATAGTCCTCTGAGAACTTTATGGTTCCTTGTACATCAGTTTCATGATTTAACTGAATATATTCAAGACACTTTATTAGATTTTTAGCTCCTAGGGAGCGCTACCTTTGACAACTTGTTCTGAAATTTACAAGTAATTGGATACCATGGCCAAATGGCAGAATTCAACTCATCCCTTTCCTGAATCCTTCCAGCACTCTGACCAGACTTTACAGAGGATGGTCCTGTCTCATATTTAGTTCTTTGTAATTTCCTATCTGTCAGTAAGAGCTGCCTTTCTTGCCTCATTGCTACAATAGTTGTATCTGCACATTTCCTGGGCAATTCTTTCTGCTGCTGTTGCTTCCGTTCTGTACTTCCGTCTCCATATTCCCTCAGACGGACTGAGTGGCCACTCTGTCAGAGACCAAATCCTCCCTTGAATTCTGCTGTGTCTATACCTGATTAGAAGGAATTATTCTTCTCTTTACATATGTGCATGCATGCATGCGTGCGTGTGCACGTGCGTGTATACGTGCGAGTATGTACGTGTGTGTGCATGCGTGTGTGTGCGTGTGTGTATGTGTGTCTGTGTGAGCAGAAGCCCCTGATTCCTTTCATATCACAGTCTCTCTTTACCATGGTGTTGGAAACCTCCTTCTCTTACACAACTAAAACAATTTGTACTCTTTAAACGTCTAACACTTAATTCTCTTCTCTCTCTGACCAGTTCTTTAATCTAGCCACTAACTTTCCTTATTTTGGGGGGCTTCACTGTTTTCACTTTTCTCCTTCTTGTACCCATGAAGCTTTTTCTAAACTTGTTGTCAACTGTTCCATCTTTTAAAGTCTTCTGGATGTGTCTGTACAACTGAAGTGTGATTGTGGTTCACAAATTTCTCTTCTTCCAGTTCAAGCAGAAGTATTGCTGATGATCTCCCAAGAGTGAATTTACATGGTGATTTTTTAGAACTGTCTTTCTTAGCTTTGGATTATTTCAATTTTAAGGCACTTTTAGTGTGAAGGATTATTTTAAATTGGAGATTCTCTTCCAATCTGCAGTTCTTTCCTTCTGTGCATACCTCTCTCTTTGTAGCGTTTTTTGCACGTGCCCATCTGATGTTCACGCCCCAGTGCAGAACTAGATCTCACATGCTAGTGGGGGTTTGGCTCAGCTCTGGATCTCAAGGCTGGATTTGTGCCAAACATTTGTGCCAAACATTTGTGCCAAACAATGATGCAGAGGCCAGTTTAAGGGTATTCTTTCTAGTTTGGGAAGCTACTTTGAGCTTAAGTCCCAGAGTCTAAAGGCTCAAGAATCAAGAGTTCTAATGTCCAAGGATTTAGGAATTTGGACACTTTAGCTCAAGAAGAAAGGGCAATACTTTGTCTTCTTTTATCTTCATGTCCTTTTAGATTTCTCAGTGGATTACATGACCCCATTAGTAAGGGTACCTCTTTTTTACTGAGTTTACTATTTCAGTGGGAAGCCTTTCCAGAAACACGGTTCACAGATGTACTTGGACATAATGTTTCACCTGATTATCTGACTATCTCTTAGTCCAGTCAAGTTGATACATAAAGTTAACTGTCATTTCTCAGTACCAAGAATGATGTATATTTATTGAACAGACTGCAAAAAAACCATAAAACCATGAAAACTTAAGGCAAAAATACCAGAAGAAAGATTATAGGGCTCAATAATGAGCCCACTGGTCATGCTACCATTTAAGCGAATAACAAAAGAGAAGACAACAAAGGTATTTTGTGTGATGTACCTGAAGCCTCAAGGGAGCATGCCCACCTCTATTCATGCTCTATTCTCTCTCTCATGTAGTATGTGGGACTCTGGCTTCTCTGTCCTCATGGTATCAAACTTTGTTACAAGCACAGGCTGAACACAAGGTGTGTATACTGTCCCAAAGACAGTTCCTTGCTGTTAGACTGCAGTCACTCCATTTGAATGGATGGGATGAAGAAACCATGTATTTGGAAGTGGTTACCTGGTGCTACTAGATAAGTCAGGGGTGGAAAGAAAAAGGGTGTGGATTCTGGGCAAAGGCCAGGATCCCTCAAATTCATTTCCAAGGCTCATAGCTCTGAGGCAGTGAGGATTTGAAATTTTAAACTGGTTCTCAGGTTGCTACAAAAGAAATATTGAGGTAAGATGCTATACACATTTTTTTCAGCAGTTTATTGGCTTGGTTATGATGCTAGAACTCACTTAATAGATTATAGCTGCTTGTGGGCCCAATTTATAATTTTAACATTCAGACATATAATATACAGACAGACATGACTGTCCTGGGTCCTTAACTGTTAGGATCAGACATGGCTAAATAGAGATTCTGTGGTGGAAGAGATGGTGGTGCTACATTCAGAAGCCACAGTATCAGAGACTCATCTTGAATGCATGCAAACCCTTACTGCACTTGCAATTAAAATTTGCTAAAATTAGATTATGCTGCCACCAGGGGAACTGTGAGAATGTCCTAATGAAGTCATGATCTAAACCTCCAGGCTTCTCCTAGATATGATTAACAAAGATCAAGAATTTAGAATGCTTCTCTATTTAATTAGGAATTTTATGAAGTCAGATTCCCCCAATTAAAAGACTGGGCATAAATATCAATATAATTTCCATTTTAAAATTCAGGCATCCAGTGTGTATGAAAATTTAGTCTGTGTTACCTGATGCCAAGGCTTGGTGGATCACAGAGAAACCTTTGTCCATATGAAGGAAGATTGCAAAGCAAGCCAGGTTATTTCCAGACATGTTTTCATGATGAATTATTCTTAGAGTGGGTGCTAGAATTGCAACTTACATTTAAGGTGTAGGTTACTCTGCCCACGAACTACATGTTATGTCTCAGCTCTGAGATCTACTTTACATAATTTTATTATGGAAATAGCTAAAGAAACAGCAAGGCCCATGCTATTTTCATCAGTTCAAGTCACAGACTTTTCCTTCTGTTTGTCTGGTTTGGTGGTAATACCACATTGGTCTTTAGGTAGAATCTTCCTCTTGACTGAGGACAATGGGTGCTTTACTTGGTTTGGACTTGCATTTCTTTGGTCCTCTCTATCTTGCTACCTGAGTGAGGCTCATGCTGCTTCTTTCATTCATCTGGAGCAATGAAAACTTGCTCTCCCAATGCACATCTGCAGAAAAATAAAAATGCTCACTCCAGTCACAGCTTTGCCCAGTGATCAGGTTGGGCTACATTTCTCCCCCATTATTGCACAAATATTTCATTGTTAACCAAGCTTGAGGGGGGTAAGAAATGAGAATGGAGACATCAATTTAACATTTTGGGGCTTAATAAGGAGCTTGTTCTACTTATTTAGACCCAAAGAAGGCATGTGTCAGGGCTCCGTTGAGGTGGATCTACCCTTTCTCCCACACAGGCTCCATGAGTAGACTAACATGGTTGTCACAAGTCTTTTATCAACTTAGTTGTTCCTTAATCTTCTACTTGTGAAGTGGTTACGAACTCGAGCTGGAGGTCAGTGGGCGGTTGGAGAGGAAGGCATTGAAGCAAGAAGGAAAGAAAAGGGAGGAGGGGAATGAGGAGAACCAAGAGGACCTCTGGCCCCCTGTGAGGCTGACTTCATCTTGCCAGGGGCAGAGCAAATCAGCGCAGCGAAGACGCTGCTTCAAGCATCGTCTGGTCTCCAGGCATGTATGCAGCTGTCAGGAGCCCGTCAGGGCTCTTCCTGGCAAAGAGCAAACCACCTATCTTTTCATCTGCTTCGAGGCCTCGGGGCAGTGCTCTGTGGAAACATGTCTGCAGTAGCTTCTTGCTTCATTTCTCGACCTGAATGGCCGATGGCCCAGGCTGCACTCTTGACTCTTTGAGGGCACAGCTGGTGAAAAAGTCCATTCATGGCACTCTGCAGACAACTTGATATTTCCTTATGGCTTTGGGTGTCAGGGCTAGGGGGTTCTAATAAAGCTCCTTCCCCTGATTCTTGCAGAGGTCACTATGTCACAACCCTCCCACCTCAAAGGAAGTTGAGCCCTTTTTATTCATCCTTACAAAGACTTTGCGGCACCTCAGAGAAAATGGTGTGATTTCTCTCTCCTCTCTCCTCTGCTCCTCTCTCTCTCTCTCTCCTTTCGCCACCTCATTCCTTTCCTAGAAATGAGTGTGTGTACGCGCATGTGTTCACACATGTGCTATCTTGGTGATATTCTTGTTCATTACTGGATCTTTTTTTTATAGCAAAGACCAAGGGGATTTGCAGATATGGATGGTTTGGACATGTGGCTGTAATATCTATTTACCTGGAAAGATGATTATGATTTCATTTGTACTTGACTTTTTCACTGTCTCCATAAATGAGACTTTTTTTTTTTAAAAAAAAAAGACAATAAAATACACCATAAATACAAAACAAAACAGGTTGCACCTAAACAGAGTTTCCTTGCCCAGAGTAAATCTCTTTTGAAACCTACTAGAAATAAATGCAGCTGCCTCTGCTTGGCTAGGTTTCCTCAGCATACTGTCTTTATGGGAGGCAAGCTCCTCCTGTTTGCACTGGGGAAGGATAAAAGAGGCGGCAGCTGGACCACTCTACAGCTGAGAAAGTATTCAGCCTGAGAGCTCTCAACCCAGTTTGTATGTGTGTGTGTGTGTGTGTGTGTGTGTGTGTGTGTGTGTGTGTAGTAAATAATTCTCAGAAGTGCTTGCTTACTATTTGCGAAACACTAAGTTCAATTTCTAGTAACACCTGTTTGGGGGGGGGGAGAGAAATGAAGAAACAAACTTTGAAAGTCTAGATAAATGAAGCAGACTAAGTTCATATTCTCTTTGTTTCTGATAAACCTAAGTAACAAAGCTCACCTTTCTAGAAAGAGTGGAATGATTTACCAGTTCTTCCAACACTGAACTTTCTGACTAGTTAAGGGTAACTGTGATCCTTCAGCAAGTGTCATGATCTGAATGTCTGTGCTCTCCCCTCATGCATGCACTGAAACTTAACCCCTGAGGCAGTGGTGTTCAGATGTGATTAGAACAGAAAAGTGGAGCCCTCATGAATGGGATTGCTGCCCTTATAAAAGAGCCTAAGAGACCCCCCTCACCCTTTTCTGTGAAGACACATCTATAAGCATTACCCTGGGCCAGAGCGTGAATCTTCATCAGACTAAATCTGCAGCACCTCCATGTTAGAACTCACCGCCTCTGGAGTCCATAAGCCACCCGGATATTTGGTTCAAACTGATGAAGATGGTGAAGAATGCAGGGCCAGAGGCCCCCCAGCAACGCAAACTTTCTGTCCTGAGGAGGAAGGAGAGTGAGATGGCAGATAGGTCTTCTGGCCAGGACTGCAAGATGAATGGGTTCTTCAAAGGTTATCAGAAGCAGAACCAGCTTCTGTCCATTTCCCAAGACCACAGAGGCAAGGCTGACCTCAAACTGCAGTACCATGACCGAGGGCTTCGGAGACAGCAGTAGGGGCCATATCACATAAGAAACTCTGCTGTTGTGGGGACTTCAGTGACACAGTCACAAGTGCAGAGCAAGTTAAACAAGTCTTTGCCAAACATGCCTTAGAGTCTGGGTGGGGGATGTATCTGGGATACTGGCAAGTGGACCCACCCTAGACATTCATCTGTGAGCTGCCCAGGTTGCACACTGTGGGTCCTTTTAGAGACAAGAAGTCCTGAGATCAAGAAACAGAGCAGAAGCCCTAGGGAAAAAGCAGCTACGCCAGGTTTCTAGATAACCAGAAGCCCTGACCTGTCTCTCTCCACTAGTCAACCCTTTCTTGTTTCCCCTGACCTCAAAGGTTACGTGAGCTGGTAAAGTACAACTCCTTTTCTTTTGATTCTGAGCCAATAGGCAGTATCTTCCCATCACGCTGAACCAAGATAGAGATCAGGGATCATGCACCAACTCTGAGAGACGATGCTACAAATAAGGAGAAAGCAACGGAGAGAAAGGCTCCCGCCATTTGCCCTCATGACTTCCTCTTGCTTCCCTACATCTGGCTTCTGGACCCTCATGAGGACCCTGTATGAAAACGCAAGTGAGATTGCAAATGACCAATGAGAGGAACACCTTCAGGAAGTGTGCACTGACGGGCAGTAAAGCAAGACTCCAGTCTCAGCAGCTGGGGCTGGTGGAGTTGGACGGAAAACTATGTCTGAAGGGCAGAAACTTGGGGAAGACCTATTCTTAGCAGAATCAACTAGTTTACATGAAAAGAATAACTGCTAAATGTGTATTGGGGGTACCCACTGCTTTGAGGATGTCAGGGATCTCCCATTTCCCCCTTTTAATGCTTCATGCTGAATGTAATGTTTTTGGTGCAAGTAGATTCTTTGTGGCTGAATATAAGAGATGCTAAGTTCTGGACTCCTAGTTCAAAGCTCAGTGGCCATTGGTAGGTTCCTTCCAGACCAAGGCTAAGCACTGGGATCCAGTGATTACATTACCAGTGGTGCAATAGCTCATCCTGCTTTGGATCCATGACCATTGTTTGGCGATTTGGATCCCTTCTTCAGAAAGAAATGGCATCTAACACCCCACATGCATCTAAGGAGTCTTATGACCAGTTTTGGCTAATGGCATGATGCAGAAGTGATGGCAAGTTCTGAGCCCAAGTCTTGAGAGACCAGACATGTCTCCCTGGGGGATGAGACTCTTTTGGTGCTATGAGAACACCCTGACCAGACCAAGAGAGATGATCACAGCACAAGGTGGAGGGGGGGTCCTAGTCCGTCCCACATCAATCAGGTATCGCTGTCCCACTTCCTAAACTTGAAATTCTAGGGAGCAAAGTTCCTAAAAGTGTCTTAGCGAACAACAGAGGATCTAGTCCTGAAGAAAGAGCTATCGAGTCATTTCCAGATCTCAGCTCCCTTGGGAACTAAGGTCTCAGCACTGACTGCAGTACCAGGTTTGCTGCAGAGCCAGGGCACTCCTGGTGACGGCAGAGGTGAGGTGCCAGCAATTGTGGGAGCACCGAAGCAGGAGGCGCCAATGCTTCTGGGACACCTGTGTTTACTTGAACAAACATAATTGCTCATTTAAATATTCTGCAACACACAGCACTCACAGTAAAGGTTAAACCTGCTGCCAGCACAACACATACTTTTGATGCTAAAACTGGTTTTAATCACGATACATTTGGAGGATTGTACCTTTCAAATAACCTAAGATTGCAGGCCACAATAAGAGACTATTTTAACACTAAAATTAGTAAAGAGGTTTTTTTAAAACTGGCAAAATGGACTGCTTATAGAAATGTCACGAGAATTCTGTGTGCCATCCTTCAGCTTTTATAAAGTAAGCTGCAGAATCCTAGCAGAGAAAAGACCTAATGTGTTAGAACCATCCATGCCATAGTAAATTGTGTGTCTCATTAACATGATGAAATTCAAGTTCCTATTAGGAATCTGGTTGAGGTATGAGACTTCCTCCTTCACAGCTTTTATACTAGTTAGTCACTGAGCATCAGGATTCAAAAGAACAGTTGCAAGATTGTTTTTCGATTGTCTATACTGACAGCTTGTTAAATAAAAGTTTCTGTAAATTAAAAGCATGGAGGAAATTCGTGGATTTAACTTGCGATCTCATATATATCTTCTTCTCTTCTTCTTCTTCTTCTTCTTCTTCTTCTTCTTCTTCTTCTTCTTCTTCTTCCTTCTTCTTAGTCTTCTTCTTCTTCTTCTTCTTCTTCTTCTTCTTCTTCTTCTTCTTCTTCTTCTTTCTTCTTCTTCTTCTTCTTCTTCTTCCTTCTTCTCTTCTTCTTCTTCTTCTTCTTCTTCTTCTTCTTCTTCTTCTTCTTCTTCTTCTTCTTCTTCTTCTTCTTCTTCATTGAACACTGATATGGCACTTCTTAGTCGCCAAGCACTGTTACAAGTGCTTTGGAAATACGGCTTAACTGTCACAACTTAACTTGGTGAGGAGAGGAGGCATTCTTCTTAACACCATCTTCCTAGAGCAACAAGAGGCTCAGAAAGGGTTGAGTAACTTGCTCCATGTCAATGCAGCCTGAGCCAAAGTTGAAATCTACACCCTAGTCTTGTCTGTCCTACACTCCGAGCCATTAAACATTACACCATGTCCATTCTCTAGTTCCTTCCTAAGAGAATCTGAGAGGACTGTAGAGGGATATCTGTCCAATAACTTACTGTACCAAAAATGTTTTCCTTCCCACTGCCTAGGAATAAACTTAAGGCAGACCCCTTCATAACTGCAATTTAGAAAATCTCACACCGTGGGAATCTCCCCTCCACACTTGTACAATCTTCATCCTTCTTGCCATTCTCCACATTAGTTTTTGATTGCATTATTCTTACAGTATGACCTTTTTAAGGGCTCTGGTCTGATTCATTCAGTCTTCCAGAGATTCCAAAACACAAAATTACCTTCTTGTCTACCCTGAAATCTCGTGTCCCTATTGTATTTTATGGCTAAATGGCAAATGATTGAGTTTAATGCATGGAATACTTTGTTCCATGCTCCTGTAGTATCCTATCCAACTTAGCCCACAGAGGCTTGTTTCTACCTGGACCTTTTCCTTGAGCCACACTGAGTCGTCTGCCATTATCTCAGTATTTTTCTTCTGAAATCCCCTCAAGTGTTCCACTACAAGTTCCACTTTAAGCCAACCATCTTCACTTAGATAACCATAGGGAATCCTACAAAGTCCAGCCTAAGCAGATGATCTCACGTCTTTTCTAATACTATTCTAGAAACTCCAGCATTCCCCTCCTACCTCATGGATCTGCTCATTTGTACTCACCTTGTCTAATCCAGGGCCAACAACACTCTATGTGATCTGTAGAAACAGAGCAGCATCCTGGGGGAAACTTGTTAGAGAAACCATCTCCACCAAAAACTTACATCAAAATTTCTGGGGGTGGAGGAAAGGTAGGATTCAGCCATCTGTGACTCTTCTGAATCTAACATTAAGAGGAACTCCAACTTGGACCACAAGTTCCTGAGACCAGTCAGTGCACATTCTACCATCACTTTTCACTGCCTGGGATAAAGCAGGGGATCAATAACCAATCAATGAATGAATGAACGGTGGGTTAATCCTTTGAATGACTCATTAAACCTTCTGTCTCTTGTGTGGAGGTAGAAATACTATAGCTATACTCTGATCTGTTAATACCCATGGGTATTTTCTGAACTAGAATTCTTCAAGAGTGACACCTGTGACAACTTTTAATTATGAACTGGCTAATAAAGCTCAGTGCACCATTTCAACACTATCATAAAGAATGCTAAAAAATGTAAAGTTTACAGCTGTTCAAGATATGCACTAAATAATTCAAAAGGACATTTCCAAGTGTTCCTCAGTGCAGCAGAAGGTGGGACTTTCTGTCTCATGCTTTGGAAGATTCTCAAGCTCCCTTATAATAGTCATTATCTTTTTTTTTGACTAATTTTTGAACATAGTACTTTATGTAGAAAAATGCAAATGGCATAGCCCCAGTGAAGACTGCCACATATCAAAATATTATCTCAGATTTCCCTGCTTTCTCAAAACATTCTTCATGCTATAGCTACTCAGATTTATTGTAGCACTTCATATCAAAACTAATGACCTACTCTTTATTTTGGTATAATCTTCCTATTCTAAAACATCAGCTTAAACAATGGATATCAAAGAAATTATCTATTAGATGACTGTCCACCAAAACATGTCTTATTTCTCATTCTTGGACAGGCTCATATATATATACATAATGTATGTTTGACATTTTCTCCATATATTACCCTACCTCATCCCCCACCTTCTCCTACTGAAAATCTTTTTCCTTTTGCATGCATATCCTATTGGGTTTACTAAGGGTTATTCATTAGCTATGCTGGGCACTTGCTGCTGCTTAGGTGATAGATCAGTGGCAACACCAATGAAGCAAGTGGGTCCTCTTTCCCCACTCTGCAATGGCTATACAATATTTGCCACAGAGGGGTTGGGCTTTAGGAACTCTTTTCCCATCTATGATATAACATTGACTGGCCAGTCTTATGTCAGTCAACACAGCTTACCTGAGTTCATGGCTAACGGCCTCATAGCCAGAAGACACTATTTGACAATACTCTTAACCTTGTGGCTCTTATGTCCCTTCTGTTCCCTCTTCCACAATATTCCTTGAACCGTGGAATGGGAAGAAATAATTTAGATGTCCTGTTTAAAGTACTCGATGGTCTCTTATTCTCTGCATTTAACCAGTGCGGTCCATCATCCCTTGCAAAAGAAAGCATCTCAGTTGAAGGCTGGGAACTGCACTAATTTATGGATTGATTCTTAGAATGTAGTTTGCTGCCATGTCTGCTTTAGCAGAAAAGTAGTAGTGGGATCCCCCTTAGGTTCTACAATGGTCCTCGGATTCTTAGCCAGGTTTATAGGACCAGGCATACCTTTTAGGTTTCAGGTAACTTTTTATACTGTTGTTATCTTAAGTGAAAAGGACATCTTTTCAGTAACTTCTAACATGTCCACTCTGCTATCACCCGTTCAGAGAAACAGTAAGTCACTAAAGAGGAAAAAACTGGGAAGTTCCGACAGTGTAACGAGCAACTGCAGTCATTTCTCCCGACACACATATAGTATGGAGGGAGCAGAGTCATTTTTGTTTAACTATTTCTCTTGAGACTTTTTTAGATATCAAGAAGATAAAACAGCATGTGCTGGTAAAAATGCTTTCTGCTGGACAATTGAGAGACAAGTAGATGGTAATACTCCATGCTGAAGAAATTAGAAAATACAGAGAGGCCCACCATGTGAGGAAAAAGTAACAGGGCATTCCTCAGAGACATTCCAAGGCCACGGTGTCTCACACTACCCACATTGTGATGTGGCCAATGGCAATCCTCCATCTCCTCGTCACCAGTACTGTCCTCTGACCTGTAACCAGGCATGCAAACTCTTGACTGACAGACTTCGCTACTGCCGAGGGTGGTTATAGAAAGAAATAATTCTAGCTTTGAAACTTTTCTTCAGCATTAGTTTTGTTAAATATATATTCTAAAAAGTAGATGATAAAGTATAGAATGAGAAGTAGTTGTTGAGTAAGTTTGAAATAAATGACTTAAAATAATGCTCAAATGAACTATTTGTGAATCTAAAGAAAAGTGTGCTTACTACTGAAGATCCCTGAAGGTACAAGACCCTGTTTTCATGATGTATATAGATTTTCAGGTCGCTTGCCTGGTTGGGCCCCTACACTGTACATCGCTTACTTTCTATTGGGTAGAGTTTCAATTTCATATCCCTGGTCTTCTCGAACAAACCAAGTCAATTGGGAAGATGTAATTCGGTGAGATGTTAATCTTGAACCTCAGCAATGGTAGAGGATCATTCCCAATTGTTTTGGCATTAAAAAACATACAATTGCATTCAGTGGAAATAGCAACAGAGAAGCTAAATGGCTGAGATTTTGGTAAATTCCAGATCTTTATAATTCAGTGTGCAAGTGTGATTAAGTTGAAGATGCAGAAGACGAGTTCCTCATTCTTTTTGGGATAATTACAAAAATCTTCTGAGCAGACTGACTAAAATCTTCTTGGTCTGGTACTTACTAGCTTGAGATGAAGAGTGCTAGGCAAACACACAGGGGTTCACCATCAATTACTGGAAAATCATCAGGGACAGAGAAAAGAGGACGTGTGCACAAGCGCAGAGATAAAAGTGCATTCAGGTGAGTTATGTGAGCACATTTATACGACCTGCAGATACGATCATTACTAGAAGACTGAGAAGCAGTGACGGAGGAATAGAGGAGAAAACTAAGTGCATTACAGCTAGATTACAACGAAAATCTCATTTTGTGTTTACTTTTGTTAATTCTTGGATCTAACGGCCTCCTGACTGCAGGGAGATCCAGACATTTGAGCAAGTGTATCTGGAGAATGCCAGCCCACTATAGATTCCGTAACAGGAATATAAACGTGTCTGTTCACTCCCTCTCATTACCCAACAGCCAGGCTTTGAACGACGCAAATGATTAACATATTCATTGTTCTCTTTTGCCTCATATTTTTCCTTTTTTAGTTATGAGATATCTGAACACTCCACAGATGCTCCTGTGAAACTATCTTTGTAAATGCACTTTTGGTACCCAAAGTGCCGAATGAACTTCTTATTGTTTCAAGGGAATAACAAAAATGCTAAGAAAGCAAATGTATGAACCAGTTTTATTTTATTTGCATTTAACATGATTATACACATTCATGTGTCTAACAAGGTCTGCACTGTTACATTAAAAATACAGTACAATAACATTCAACATGAGGTACTTCATATTTATATATTTTCCTTCATAAATAATGCTGTAAGCTATTAAAGTCAAGCACACTGAAGCACATGTAGCTATAGTGTCTTGAATTAGCTCAGCTTATTTAAACACCTTAAGAAACAAACAAAAAATGACAGTTCAGTGCAATAGTTATGTAGAAATTAGATGATTTACTTAAATACTATTTAAGATATAATTAAAGAATGATACATTAGAACTGCCAACCTAGTTACCCTTATCCCCAGTAAGAACAACGACAAAGACGGCCAGATACATTGGGAAAAGCATCTACAGCATATTCTGCTAATTTTCTAGTTTTAAAAACTACAAGGTTCAAAACTGCCAAAGAAAACCAAAGCAAGCGCATTAGCTTTCATTCCACTTTGCAGAAAATTCAGAAAGGTGGTGAGGGCTCAGGACATGGATGTTTCTTATTGTACATACAGCTTTCCAATTTAACCCACAGTTTTTGGCATAGGCCAATCAGAGGGTGGATATTTCTTTTAGTAAAAATAATTAATATATAACCTAGCTCTTCTATGCCCAGTGACCAGGACGAAATGGTTCTCATCCAGCAGCTGCCCAGCGATGCGGGGCCGCTCAGTCGCAGGAGCACTGAGGAAGCCTGGGGAATAGATCCTCCCCTCAAGGCTTCACACCCAGCTCAACTGTCTGACAGGATGAAATCTGAGCTAAATAAAGTTGCTTCTCCTCTGGCTTTAAAACAGTGTCTTCTGATCAGGCCGACCAATCTGTATGGTAGCTATGAGTTACTGAAATGTTTAACCATAATTTCAAAATAAAAACTTTTGCAGAAATACTTTTAACTAAAAACCTACTTTTATGTCATTGATGCTTTGCCAAAACTGTTACCTGTCATCTCCCTGTTAAGAAATAATTGTTCCTTAACCAGAAACAGCTTTTGGTCACTTATGATAACAGATGTAGGTAATGGCAAAATGATTAAAACATTTCCCATAATCCAGTGTTCTCCTCCACCAGGGAAGCAAGCCAAAACCCGCAAGCCCGTGTCTGCACATCGAGTAAGGGCACCAGCAGGGGGACCATTCCTGTCCCACCCACGACTAGCCAGGCAGGGAGGAGGCAGTTCCTGAGTGGCAAACACACTTGCATGCGCAGCTGCGCAGGCACACACCCCAGGACTAACCCCTGCTCCAGACAAGCCGGCTTTGGGCTCACAGAGCAGGAGAAGGAGGCGGCCAGGGACCACACTCTGGGTGGAGGGAGCCATCTCAGGATCACACTGAGCAGAAAGCTGCCCAGAAACACATGGACACTGCAGCTGCAAGCGACCGCGCTGGGTACTCCCAGGGTCGCAGGCACTAGGTCGACACAAGCTATCACCGAAGGAGAAGTTGGCAACTTCTTATCCCTCTCTGCTTCTAAGAGCTGTGCGTGATGCTGATGTGGTGACAACTAGGTACATAAAACCAAGCGTGTCACTCCTATCATTTTTCACAAGCCCTGCAGGCATGTATTGGCACTTTGAGATGGCCAGAGGCCAGGTTCTAGCAGTCCAAAGACAACACAGACTTATAATCAACAAACATGATCCTCTATGGTCAAAGATCCGATAAAGAGTGTTTCAGATAAAAAAAATGAAAAACTATTTTACCATATTAACATGTAGTGCTACAAAACTGTCACTCCATTTCTCTACAGAACTGTTTGGTCCTCCTGCAATTGGGAAGAGGGAACAGGAATCGTACAAAGAACGACTTAAAGAACAAGCCGACAGAAGGGATCAAGTCACCTGACAAAAAGGCGCGGCTTCCAATCTGTGTGTTCTCACATGTGGTCAGCGCAGCTCTCTGCAGTCCCACACATTTTTTTAGGCTTCCTTTTAAAAACTGCTTTACTGTGGGGTTTTCCATTGATAATAAAATTCTGTAATTTCCATCACCTGCAAAGGAAGTGTCTGTACCATGATCTCTGGTCTTCTGAACAAAAGGAACATAAATCTACCATGTAGCAGAAATCATGGCCTAGAGAAACATCCAAATCTTTTCTTTCATATTTTATATCAACACTTTGAATTATTTATTATGCAGCAAGTACATGAATTCAGGATTTTAAAAAAAGTGAAAAAAAAAAAACAAATCTGATAAACAAATTTGAAAGGAATGAGGAGTCAAGCATGACCACTGGACTGTCTACTTTCTAAATTGTTACTTGTTACAAAGCATATATTTGTTTAAAATTATACATTGAGGTTTACCCGAATTTTTTTGAGTTCTGTTTGAAAATACTTGATGTTATGATTTTAGACTACTTATTTCCATTCACCAAAAGTGAATGGTGATCCAAAATTTTCTTCAGAGATACAAAACTGGCAGGTTGGCAGGGCACTTAAAGAATACACAATCTTCCCACCTGTACAGCCGCAACTCCAAAATCACGAAGCCTCAGTAAGGATGGGGCTCTTCTAAGCAGAGTTAAAAGCGGAATGCTGCATTTTAGCCTATACATAATAAAAGGGTTAAAAGAAAATAGAAACTGCCTACTGTTCATTGCGAATTACCTGTGCTGATACACATCTGCAGATGAGCTAGCGTGAGGCAGAGGGGACCAGGTAGGCACCTCGTACTGCCTAGGAAGGAAAGAATCAAGCATAGAAGATGAGTTCGGGTATCTGCCCTCCCTGCACACCAGTGCCATTGGTGCTATCTGAGGAGCACTGAAACTGGACAGTCACTTTGCCACACTGAACTTCCGTCATGCCTTCCTGTCCAAAGTAGCTGAGTTCATTGCCATCCAGAATCACACTGGCTGTGTAGAAGGTATCTGGCTCAATCTGCACTGGGTATTCAAACCACACGGGGAAGGTATTGCTGGATCCATCTGAGAAATATTTGCTCAAGTTCTGGCCTAGGACCACACCCTGTCGTTTCAGTTCGATCTTGGCGCTGTACTCTGCAGAGCCGCAGCTGGAGCCATAGAGCCCGAAGCCCGCGATGAAAACCCTTTTATCTACTGCAAACTGGATGCTGTCACAGCGACCCCGATAGCGCCACTGGTTGCTCCGATAGGCACAGGACTGGAAACGGTGACAGCGCTGGGGGACGAGGCCCTTGCGGGCTTTACTCACAAACTGCAGCTCAGGCTTTTTGGATGCCGTGTACCAGAGGAAGATGTCGTTGGTTTCATTGAGAGTTAATACTCCAGACTGCGCAGCACCATTGGCAAAGTCATCCAGAGCCATTGTGGGGATGCGGATCAAGTAGAGGGCCTTTCCTAGGACCTTGCGTTTATTTTCAATGCTCAAGGCCAGATCTTGTCTCTGGCACTCTACTTCAGCCCAGTTGAGGGCTGCTTCAAAAACTACAATTTCTTTGGCATTCAGAGTTTCCCGGCGGAGGATACTTTCTAGCGTCTGGAAGTCAATATCGCAGAATCCCTCAGACTTGAGTGCTAATTCAGCCTGGGCATCGATCACCTCCCAGCACCGCTGGGTCAGGTCCGGCTCCTCGAATAGACAGCTCTGAGACAGGAGCACACAGGCATTCTTGGCGCTCAGACTGGTCTCCAGGAAGTTAACACAGGCTCTGGCAAGGTGAGGGACTATGTACTTTTTGGCAGCATACAGCGTGGCCAGCACCGTGTCAGCAGCCAAGTCAATTTCATCACAATAGATGTATCTGAAAAAAAGCATTCGACATATAAGTGGAATTGCCGCAAAATGAGCATGCCCAGCAAGAAGCTACTATTTCCAAGCTTATCCAAGAATATCGTCTTGTGAGACAAGCATTGGGAGCATGTTTAAAGAAGCATCTGAAATGCGTTCACAAGTTATTGCTATTTCAGCTCAGCAGCAAGTGTATCAAGACATTAACTTGGCGTCATCACTCTTATCTTCTATCTTACAGAGATGCATACTTTCAACAAAACAGGAGCTGCTGCAACTATCTAAAAAACCAGATAGATGGACTACAGAAAAAACAGCAAACTCTCTCATTATATACTGTAAGAAGTCAAGAAATTCTCACTTCCAAGGTTTTAAGGACAACATAACTCAGTTTTACTCTAAATTTTTTTCCTGCATATTCAAACAAAAACAAACGCTTTTGACACTGCAGGGACAATGACTGAACTGTGATGATTTTGGACATTTCCTAAATGTAAAATAAAACATGGTACTGACTATTTTTGAAATAGTTCCAAGTTCAATAAACTGTCAACAAAGACATCAATACCATCTTCCAGGTAACTTTACAAAGATTCCAGGGGACACTGTCCCTATTTCGTTTGAACTCTAAACTCTTCATTCTTCTCACATATTTCTCCTACTTTCAGAATTAAAGATTACAAACTTCTACCTGTATTTACTAAAGAATAAAACGGAAAACTTACATGTGCATAGTTTCTGTGCTTCAGTGAGCTGTGCCTGTCTTGGGGGATGAAATATTCCCTAGTGTTTGGGCGATGTTGGCAGTTTCCCAAAGTTTTACGTAAAGGTAGAAATCACCTGTTCTCTTACATTACTGCAAATGATGCTAAGAATCCTAGGAACTACATGATTGAACAGTACTGTAACATTTAACTTTCAATTTTTTTTCTAGTCATAGCATAGTATTCTATCTGAAGTTTGTCTTTAGTTATACTCATGTCTCTTTAGTTAGGCTTCATGCTAATAAAACAACCAATGAATCTAAGAAATTAACAATGTTACTTGTGGGGCCGCAAGATTGCTCAGCAGGTAAATGTCTGCCAGCAAACCTGATGACCTGAATCTAATTCCCACGCCTACAAGATGGAAGGAGAGAACTGGCTTCTGAAAGCTATCCTCTGACTTGTACCCATGTACCACAACGCCTCCCCCTCCTCTAAAATACATTTATTAATAAAATATTAATAAAAATCTAATGAAAAACACAAAGATACACAAAGGCAAGTGTTCCAGCCTTTTGCTTCCAGGAACTCTTCTCTCGTCTGATAGGCGAGGCCAGCTGCCTCGGACCAGTCCACTTGACAACACACCGACAGCTCCGTTTTGCTTTGAATAATGGCCAAGACCAGAAGAAGGAGCATCCTGAAACGTGCTCAGGATTGTAGCTCTACTGAAACGCTAGAGGAGCAGCATCCCCTTCTCCCAAAGCACAGCTACAGCCCTCAGTGCAAAAGATGCAATTTGGGTAGCACCATCTCACCTAGGGAAAAGCGACAGCACTTCGTCTGCTATTCCTACTGATTTAATGTATTGCAAATATTTTGAATGGCTATATTAATACATGCTCAAGGCAATATATCTATGAAAAAGGAAGATTGGCAAGTGGTAAATAAAAATAACTTGTGTGAAACGTCAGTTTCAACTATTCTTGCCCAGGTCTCCTGACTTTGCCTGTTCCTAGAAGGGCAACAGCCCTACCGGACTGCAGTGAGCTACAATGAGAATCAGTGCAGCAGTCCACTCTATGACAGACTACACAGGTGGGAGTGAGAAGCAGGGACCCATGCGGTGCAAATGCCTCCCACAGATTATGGAGGTCGGAAAGTGATGAAGGCACTTGCATCATGGTACTTGCTCACCTGCCTAACATTCCTGCCTCCTACCTCGAAACCATAACATGAATAAAAATTCAACACTTGCAAGTTCTAGGACTACCTGTAACTTGTTTTTCACTAGGCAGCAAATAACAGGCAGCAATACTTTAGCCTCACCTTGTTGCCTACTGAGAAGGTTTTTTCAAAGCCTTTTTACTTATCTAGTGACCTGAAACACTCAGAGCAGCAGCCAGCCTTGAATTCACACTTTGACGTACTTAAATACAGTTTAAGAAAAACCTTACACATCTTACTGATTGGAATTAGGTCGGATCATAGCTCATCCATGCTCTAGCACAAGTACAGAGTAAGCATAATTCCTGCTGTCTGATCAATATATACGCGATTCAGAAAGACTTATGGGATAAAAATCTTCTTACATAAATATACAACACCCTCTGTACCTTTCATATTTCTGTATTGCCAACTGAAGATTTTTTTTTGCATAAATCTATATCCAACTACACGAAACTACTGCCACCCTTCAAAAATTCCTTGAATATGAGCAAGTGCTTTCTACCCTTGAGAATGCGGGTACAGCTTTGATGTTAAGTATGTGAACACAAAAATCAGATCATTTTGACACATAGCAACTTCCACAATTGCAGGCAGGGGACAACAATTTGGAAGCTGACTACTTCTCTGACTGGTGCTAGTTAAATAAGTTCACTATTTCTGCAACTGGAAGTAAAGACAGATTTCTCTGAAGACTTCCCAACATGCCCTCACTTCAGGGGAGAGCATGACCAAATAGAAATAAATGTCCACACCAGAAAGCTACTTTTCTTTAATAATGTCATTACAAATCCAGCTACAACATGAGCTCCTTATCCCCAAATCCTATACTGACGTATGACTATAAATGTATGCATTATTCCATATGACTTCCATGGAAAGATGTAGTAGCTTTCTCAAAAATGTTTACAAGAGCAAGCAGCACCCCTCTCTCTTCAGAATGGTTTTTACTGCACAGAACTTACACTGAACTTTTAATACAGTACAGCACAAACACTGCCTAAGCAAACTGCAAGAACACAGATAATGCTCACTTCAGCATGGCGAGAAAAGCAGCAGGCTCGACATCTGGGATGCGGATCTCATCTTTGTCCTCAGCGAGTTCTCCATAAAACATTGCGTGGAACACAGAGCTCCCAACAGCTAGGACATACTGTGGAGAAAGGGAAATCTTATTCATGTACTAAAATTAAAAGCACTTCAGCAAGTCAACCCAGAAAAACAACTCTGAGCAATCGGGGTTGGTGGACCCAGAGGATATAAACTGTGTCTCTGAAGCAGTTGGAATACAGTGGATCTTTCCATGGAAGCATAGGATGTTTGTTAAAACGGTCCTTTATGTTAATAATTCAAAGCTTTGATATTAGTACACAGGTCCCCCAATGCAAAATAAATAAAAGCTTATCTAACTGATTTCTAAGAGAAGTGTAAACAAGAGACTTTCTGAACATGTTGCAACTTCCTACAGCTGGAGACTGAAGAGGGCAGGTTTTTGGGTGGCATATAAAACAGCACAGAAGGAAACAAAGAAAAAATTAAGCGTGGCCAAAGCCCTTTGGGAAGGGTCTGCTTTCTCTGTGATCGAGTGAAGCATGCACTGTCTGCCATCGGCAAGCTGCCCACCCAACATTCAGGCTGACTGAGAGGTCCCTCTGTAAACCTCACAACTAAACCGGTAATGCAGCTGTTGCTTACTTTGTGTCCTGGCAACCGCTGAGTCCCACCTGGTGGCCCAACCACAAAATGAACATCTGCCATCAAATCATTATTGAACATCACCGCATTTCTACAAACAGAGGCAATTTATTAATTCACAGCAGACATCATTTTTAATAACCCTCCCCAACATGCGAAATCCACAGAAGATTCACAAATTGAGCAAGAGTTAAGTAGCTTCAAGGCAAAACAAAAAGGGATCCAACTGAACAACTGTGTTTGAAATCATTATAAGTATAGAAAAGTAACTAAAGTTTTAAAAAAAACTTACACAAACTTTTATGTGGCTAAGGACAAACAAAAGGTTTCTCAAATCCCCCCAGACACAACCCGGTCACTTAAATGTTACGACTTGCAAAAATATTTTTATCTAAGAGGGAAACAGCTGTACTATTTTAGAAAAGCTACAAGACAGTTTTCCATTACCAGCAAAGCTACTGGGAAAAGAGGAAACACAGATTTGTGTTGAAACATATTACAGGTTGTGCAAAAGCAGAAAGTTCAACACAGGCAAACTTTAAAGTAAACACACCGCGCAAGCACTTACCTTTCCCTGATGGTGGGATAAAGACCCTGCCAGTTGGGGGCCGGGATGAGGTTGTTGTTACTGAGATTCTGCTGGTGGTACTGCTGGACAGAGGTGCTGCTAGAGCTCGCTGGTTTCTTTCGGGGAAATATATCAGCAGCCATCTTCTTCTTCTTTTTAGTCTTCAAGGTAATTATTTCATAACAAACTGGGGGCAACTTGCTGCCACCGCTGCCTCCGCCGCCGCCGCTGCTGCTGCTACTGCTGCTAGTATTTGCTTTCTTAGAGCTTTTCTTGGACCTGTTTTTTACCGTCTCTGGAAGCATCAAGAAGAAGGTGAGACATTTCATGTTCTTTTCCTTGTCATCTACCATGAGTACAGTATGTCTCTCTTTAGAGCTAGATATCCCAAATTGGCTCGAACATCAAGACCAGCCGGAGCAAAGATGTTAACAGCAACCAACAAGCTGCTATTTCGCTTCCTTTCTCGTCAGGCAAGGTGACCTTTTCAGTATGTTGAATAGAAACTGGCTTTAAGTTTTATCCAGGACGGGGTCTGTTAAATACATCCCCATCATGATTCCTGTTTCTCTTACTTGCTCATAAAAAGAACCGTTTTCTAGACCACCTGAAAAGGCTGCGCTGAGCACAGTCGTCAGGCGCACAGCTGTAGCACTCGTTTTCTGAATTAGGTTAGCAAGATGTGCCGAGCCCAGCGAGCCTGTTCAGCAGTTCAGCCGGCTGAAGTTGTGTGGTGAATGGAACGGAGGAGAGCAGAGTAGGTATTACAGCCCTGCAGATGGAGTCAGACAGCCAGCGCTCTGAGCCAATAGCTGAAGTCACCAATCAGGATTGGACCAAGCAAAACAGTGACACCTATTGTAGCATGCACAGTTCTGACATTAAAGCAACAGCAGCCACATTCTCTTTCCTACTGCACACGGAAATAAGATTAAACAAGTGAAACATGTTAGAAAACAGGAAGGGAGGAGTTTATTCGCACAGATTTCTCTTCAGGGCTGGAATACTCTCAACACCTCGGCAAACAGAACCAATTAACAAAGAACAGGAACAGGCAGATTACTCTTTCCTTCCAGCAAAAAATCTTTTTTCCTAACGGCATTTATTTACAGCTGTTTCAAATAAAATCCTCTGGTCTGTAAACCAAAAGAGATCAATAATACTTGAAACCACAGCAAACACTCTTAACACCTACAAGGATGGATGGGTGGGTGTTTCTCTTATTCTTTTTGTAGTCTCTTTGGATGCAAAAACCACTAAGGTTGTACATTCAGTTCATTTTCTAATATTTTCAAGTCTGCAATGATCTTGGACGAGAGTCCCAGGTCACAAAATGCTGTAAATTATGGTAAGATCATTCTAGCACACTTAACTGGGCTAAAGCAGTAAGGCAAATTTTAAATGTAAAAATAACGCTCAAATGAGACAAGCCTTTTCATCAGTGTTTAGAGACTAAAAATATGTCAGATGTAGCTCTGTGTAGGATCTCAAAATCCTACTCAATTTAATTTTGTTAAAATTTGAAAGAAAGTAATCCACAACTTCTGACATAAAACCAACAGTAAGGCTGTTTAAAATAAGGAATTTCTGCTGCTATCTATTTTAAAATGCAAACATATTCTCTCTGCTTTGGATCAGAATCAAAGTTCTTACATGGTTTTCATTAATGTGAACCCCCCCTAATCATTTCTAGTAAAATTTTAAAAATACCAGCTGTTGCTTTGCCACGTGCTTTTTTATTTGTAAAGGTCTAATAGCAAACCTCAATCATACAATTATCTACTTGTTCAAAGCATGGCCTGCACTTGCTGTCCCTCAATCTAAAGTGTTCCTCAGGACCAAGCCCTCTGCACCATGCTCATCTATGCAGTGGCTGTGCACAAGGTTCAGCCAATGAGAACTCATCATTATAATTAACAATATACCAGAACTTAGTCTTTCAATCTCTAATCACATCCAAAAAACCAAGGAACATCCTCTGTACAAATGAACTTCACTTTATTTTTATTTTTTTGCTTATGTGTGTGTGTGTGTGTGTGTGTGTGTGTGTGTGTGTAATGTGTAGAAGAGGACACCTGAGTCTGTGTGACTGTGGAGGTTCAAGACTGCCATCAGAAATCATCCTGGATTGCTCTGCTTCCTAGTTGCTTTGCTGTGGGGTTTCCCACACTCCACTCTAAGGGCCAGAATTACAAACCACTGTCACATCCGCCAGTCATTTAACTTTGGATCTAGAGATCTGATCTCATATTTTTTTGCTTTTGAGGCAAGCTAATTTTTTTTATTATTTATTTTTTATTCAATTGTGCGTGTATGCGTGTGTGCGCATGTGTATGATGTGTGTATGTGTGTGTGTGTGTGTGTGTGTGTGTGTGTGTGTGTAGAACCATGGATGAATTCGGGAACCACCATGGACCGCCTCCACCTCCTCCTCCCTTACTCTGCCCCAGGATTCACAGGCTCCGCCCTACCAGGACCAGAAACTCAGGCATCTATACATGGGGTCTAGGATCCGAACTCAGGACCTTCTGCCTGCAAGGCAGAGGCTTAACCCCTGAGCCACTTCTCCAGCCCGAGGCAAAGGTTTTAATCATTGAGCAATCTCCCCAGCCCTTCAATCACACTTTAAACACAAAATTAGAGATCTAGACACCAGTCGAACAAAAGATCTAGAGAACCCGGTGAGTTGGTTCAGTGGGTAAACTGCTTGCCCCAGAGCACAGAGACCTGAGTTCAAATTCCTCATTCACATTAAAAAGAAGAAAGTCCAGGTGAAGGAGGCCACGCCTATAACCTCAGTGCTGGAAGTTAGAGATGAATCCCTAGATTAACCAACTGGTATGCTACAGGTTCAGGGAAGAGACTGTCTCAAAAAATAAGGCAGAAAGTAATAGGGGAAGGCACGTGAAATCAGTCTCTGACCTCTAATGCATACTCACAAGTAAACACATACAATATGTGCACATACACAATACCCGCCACCACCACCACCAACAACAAAAATTAACAAAGCAAGTAGCTCCTATGTAAGGTTCATATTCAGAATATGCTTAAACAAAGCGTTCTCTATTCCTCCTGCTAGTGAATGTCCTCAGGGCTCTCCTCGAAAGACCCTTACACACAAGGCAGGTCTCCAAAGCAGAATTAATCTTATTTCTAACAAACCTAATATCTGCCTTTTTTCAGGTTAGACCCAATCAATTAAGAGGGAAGGAAAACTAGCTGCTTTGAGGCAGACATTATTAATTGGCCCTGGAAGAAGATAGAAATAAAAAAATAGAAGAAAACATGTAAGAATCACACACAAAGCTTTGTGGTTTTTATTCATTTTGTGCATATCTCAACACTTATCACAAAGAATGTCTCCAAAATAATGGTTCTTACATAATTAAACTGAAAGAAAAAAAGTGCATGTAATAGTTTGAGAAAGAAAATGATGTACCATTTTAGGAAATTTCTTTCTAAAATTAAAGATCCCAGGTAGTTATAAAATTAAGTTTTGTAGAAAAGCTTGAAGACTGTACAGGCAGTGAGGCAGCACTAAGTGTGGATCAGTTAGAAGAGCACGGCGAGGGCTCCTCACTCAGGTGGGCAGAGAGACGCTCAGCTGGTTACCATCAAGACAAAGGAGAAGACAGGAGGGATCACGTCTGTGTACTCATGTATAGTCCTTTCAGCAGCAGCACGCTACAGGAGCCAGCAGGAAACCTAGAATCTCGGTCCGATATTGGATAATAGTGTGCATCTAAACAAGAACAGTCACAGAACATGTATAGTGTTCAAAGTCCGAGAACGCCTCTAGAAATAACAACACTAAATGTCACCCAAAGATCTGGCCTCCACATCTGCAGCTATGTCACCTTCAATCATCAATGAATGGGATGATTTCATTTGGGTTGTGTGTAAAACTTAATCTTTCATATCATGTTCTGAAATTCTTGTTCTTGAAATTTACTATTTGGGTGAGCAGTCACACAAATAGCTGCAAGGAACTTGCCCATTTTCTGGAAAAGAAACTCAAACCTAAATTATCTTAAGGGATGACAGGTAAGATTTTAGTGAGAAAAATAAAGCATTCAAAAATGCCAAGTGTAAAGCAGACAAGCTGCTAGGCCTTTTTAAATAATCTACTTTACAATACTATCTCAAAAGAGCTAGTAATTCAGAATGTCAAGATTAGATAGTTGGGCCTGGCTGGGACATTTAACCAAGATGTGGATAAGACTCAGTTTCCTCAGCCGAACAGTGAGGAGTTCATGCAGAAGACATGAGTCCTTTTCCAACTGTACGGTCAGTCTATAGTCAGAAACTGATTCAACAGTCTGACTGAGTGCAAGCCCACAGAGGCACACAGATCTGATGAGTCATGAAGTAGGCTCACTCTCATAACATTTTATTCTTTCCTGTTTTTATCTTAATGTTGGTCTCAATGCCTTCAACTGTTTTCATAACCAACCATAAGCACTGGTCTGGAGTATTGTGTCAGGTATTTACGGTTTAACATTCAGGGTTCTTTTCTATGAAGCACATGGCTTAGAGACTACCAGAAGAAAATGAAAAGTAAGACCCAGGTACTCAATAGGGTTTCCATGAAACCCCTCAAATTCCATGGAACAATTGGCAGAGCATATTTATTTTTCTGAAGGAGTAATGGTAGCTTTCATCTGCCCAAGAATGTGATAAAATATTAAAAAGTCTAATCTTAAAAAGTCTAATATTAATTTTACATGCAAATTTTACTATGACTGTGTTCTCTGGTTATTTCAAGTTTATTACACTAGACACGTAAAATTATGGCTTCTTTTTTTCCTGATTTAAATGTAAACATTTAAAATCTCATCTATTCACTCTGCAATTCAAACAAATCATCTATTGCTATATTGAAAAATAATCTAAAATTCTTTTCAAATAGAATATTCTCATGCTCCCAGATCTCTTGAATTTCACAGTTGTTTAGAGACATAGTTAATCTGCCTTAATGAGGTAAATAGGCCAAGAAGGCGATCAGCCTTTAATGAAAGTATTCCCAAAACACTACCTGAGGATCATGTGGAGTTTTGGGTGCTGGGCACAGAAAAGGAGAAGTAGGAACCAAGACCAAAAGGTTACCTATAGTAGTGATGTCTTTTGATTTTACAGTGTCTAGAGAGGTGAACTACCAGCATCTGTTTTCACTGAATTCTTAAGTAATAAGAAAATTATCAATAGAATTTAAAGTGCTCACCAAGAACACCAAGAACATCCTTTTCTCCAATGGAAGAGATATCAATACAATCTAGGGATCGAGTCAGGGAAGCTACTGAGTTCTGAAACTAAAAGGGCCTCTTGAAAGCACGTATAGCAGCTCCTGCGTGTCAGGAGTGTGAGAGGCTGGTGAGAAGCTGTGAAGGAGTAGCTCATACCCAGAGGCGTCACTCCTGGACTGGGTGGGAAGCAAGCTCTGCTTGCCTCCGACTGTCTGTCCCTACTCACTCAAATTATCTCCTATTGTAATCACTCTGCTCCTCACATAATCCTCTATTTTTATTTCTAATGTACCAAAAAAGGAAAATGTATGTACATAATTTACAAAGATGAACACCATGAACACAACTGTCCCTACGGCTGCAGGGGCATTTTAGCAAAGAATGCCGAAGGACACTGTAAACAATCAAGAGGGATCTCTAGCTGAAAGATCAGTCACAAGGGAACTGCTGAGAGCCTGAAGGCGTCCAGGTAAAATGAAAGTTGGGAAACCAGTGATTCCTGGTTAATGTGGAGCTCATGTTTGAAACTAAAAATACTAGCAACTTTTGTTTAACTCGTAACTCAGACTCCTTGTCTGAACTTGTACATGGCTTACTAGAGTGCACCAAAAACACCATGGAGTGAGGTTTGCTAGGGTTTAAACAGAGCCAAGATAGACTGAAGAAGCATCTAGCACTTTCAAAACAACTTAGAGAATATACAGAAGAAAGCAGTTTAATAGGATGAGTTGTGATGGAATATTGTTTTGGTGCTGCTTCAATATGGAGGTGGGAGGAAGATGTTTATAACCTTGGAGGTAGAAAGATAAGGGCTAAACTGTTGGCAGTCCCTAAATAGCAGCATCTACTGAAAAACATACTACATGCTTTCTAAATCAGGACATAAATGCCAGTTAACCATCAAACAGTATGGTGTATACAAGTAAGCCAGAGCCAGTAACAAGAGACCTTAACGTTGGTTACTTAGAATCCCTAACTCATTCTCCTCATCTGCCAAGTGAGATAATTACACACAGCTCACTGCTCTCAGGTTTACTGTGAAGGCAAAATTATATGCTGTAAAAACACTTTGATAAAAGTTGTAAACACTTTACAAAGGTAAGCTCTTACTATTAGTAGCAATGGACCCAAGCAGGAAGCATGAGGCAATCAACCAAAGTGAAAAAATCAAGACAAATCTTGCATTTTCCCTCAACTCCCTAAACAGCACAGCTACTCACCTTTTACCACTTGCCAGGCTTACTGCTGTCCCACCTGTGGGCTACACAGGTCTCTAGCTGCTGTGAACCTTGCTCTCATTTTTCAAGTAAGGATCAACATTTTGTACTGTGCACTTTGACCAGGCCCACGCCAAGGTCCCAATCCTGCAGCTTTGTTACTACAACTCTACACCTGGATCCCTCAATTCTAGCTTTGGTATCTACTGTAGAGTTCGAATCTCCAGGAATCACCTGCACTTGATGTACTCCAGCTACTCGATGATGCCTATTCAATTATCAGGTCAGTCTGGAGTTGCCAGTGATGAGCCAGTTTAAACCAAGGAGGCACCAAGGGTGATAACTAATAAGCCTGCGGACAAGGCATATCTCAGAGTTGTCTAGAAGGATGAGGTTCATGATCAGTTTATACTATTATCTCCTCTTTACCACCAAGAGGTCCCATTAACCTTGAAGTCTGAGGGAAGTTCCCAGAATTAGAATGCACTAATTCTCAGAAGACATAAGCCATTATTCTTTTTAAAATTCTATATATCATTTAACATATTTGATAACTATAGCTCTTAAACTATTGTGTCTCAATAGACACTTTGTCTAGAATACTAAGCAATTCATCCAAATTTCTTTTCTATATTAAGTGAAAAGGTCTTGAAAAGGATATTGAAGGTTTACTCTGAGAGTCTAAAAATAGCTATTTAAAGGATTACTACCATACATCCTTTTCTAAAAGTTCAGATATGTTGGTAAAAAGGAAATCAATTGCCAAGTCTTTCATATTCTAAATGATCTCAGGAAATATATCATTTATTTTATTCATTAGTTTCCTTTATATTTTAACACAACTATGACCACTAGAACCTAAACTGTGTGTAAATATGTGTGTCAAGTTTATTGACTAAGTTTTCTCCAAGACAATCACACATTTTACTATCTTTGAAATTGGATTCTGTCTTACAATTGGATTCTGTAACTACTAGGCTTTTTATTCCTTAGCAGCATATAAAATCATAGCATGTCTTACACCTAATGGTACCTTGCAGTCAGTGAAATAAAGTTGATATAATTCTACAAAAAGAAAGGAATCTCTTCTTTAGGTTAGCTAATTATTCCCTTAACCAGACACGATGATGGCTTAGGATTCTGGGTGAGCTGCATTAGAATAATTGAGCTTTCATCATGCAGTCATTTGATAAAGTATATAATCACAATTCTCAATTGAGACTGCTACTATGACAACCATGGACACGGCAGGAAATCTAGATGAAAAACTCAAAAGGATAACTTCCACTGCCAGTACTGGTATGTATTTCAGCATTAACTTTGTCTAATATTTTCTCGCAGCACACAACTACACTTATACATAAAAGTGATTAGTAGAAAACCATAAGTCTCTGGGAAATGCCTGATAAAGATTAGCAACCTAAGATTAATTTACAACTCTGTGTAGAATACAAACTGGGAGTAAAATGAGTTCTTAGAAAATACTGTGTAGTTCTAAACAAACAGAATCTGTATTAAAACACTAGTTAAGAATGAGAAACATTATTATAATGAGTCGTATGCCTCTCTGTGTATATATATGCATGTGTGTGCACACACACACGCACACACTTACTCTTTCTCACACTTGGAATACTCAAAAATTACTTGTTCCAAGAAAAGTTCAGGGTTTGGATCATTTCTGAAAAGCTTCAAGAAGGCTGCTCTCATCCAACAAGGAACTTTATCATCCTGGGAATGGCAACGATGGACCTTGCTGGCCACTGCTGTGGCTTTTTCTAGGTCATTTACTTGGTTCAGATGGTGGAGGAAGAAAATAATGTTTGTTTTGTGTTTACTTTGTGTTTCCTTTGATTAGTACTTTTGTTCTGATAGTAGGAACATAATTGCCAAGATCCTCTCCAGAATCAAACCCAATCATTACAAGCTAAAGCCTGGGTGGCTCACATACTTAAACAAAGAACATCTTGCGGACTCAAGTCACCCTGCTCTAGTGAGATCACTTCCACACCACCAGTTATTTTTATGAGGTCCTAATTATAAGTGGATTTTCTATATCTCACAATAAAATTTCCCCAACACCCATAACCTTTAATGAAAAACTTACAGAAATAAGAAAATGAGATTCCCCAACACAAGCTACCTAAATGTATACTGTTTTCCAGTCATTCAAGGTACTTAAAAATAAAGATGGATGGCTTTCCCACCCTTCACTTACCTTTCACTTCAGTTTTAATACACTGGATTAAAATATCCAATAATGCAAGCTATCATAGCCTTTAAACTGCTTTGAGGTAAGAACAGAAAGACTTTTCAAGAAAGTTTTTTTTTTTTTATTCTGGTAAACTACATATAAAAAGATCAATTCCAGCTTTGTGTTTGGCCACTATTTCACGCATATCTATCAAAGTCTGAATTAATTAGTACTTAATAAAATTTCTTTTTTCATTTCTATAATGTTAAGAATAAAATATAATTTTAAGCAAATGATACAGCATGTTGTAAAGCTAAATAGTTGACTATGCTGAGTGAAATCTGAGGAAACGTGAAAACATGGCTTCCACAAGTGACAAAGGTATCTTTGTAGTGGATTGCTATTTTTCTTGTATGTTTATTTTATTTATCTATCTATTGCACTATGTAGTCTAAGCTGGTCTCAAACTCACACAAATGGTCCTGACCTCAGTCTCCTAAACACAAGGATAAAGCCTTATACGAATTCTACCATACAGGTTTTTGTTACTTTTAATTACCTTTAAAGTGTACAAGGAAGTATAAATGTTGGCTTTGTCGTAACTCCATGGACAGCCACCAATACTTACTTCAGTGAGAGGCAAGCTGGCAGTAATGGTGCACACACACACACATCCCTCACACACATGCACTGTAGCAGGAAGCAAGCTGGCACTTATGGGGTACACAAGTACACACACACACACACACACACACACACACACACACACATACATGCAATGGGAGGCAAGTTGACACTAATGGCGTCCTTGTTGCTCCTACCTCTCATTCTGCTGCAACATGAGTCACATTGAGTTTCTACATATAACTTGATTTTGTTATGTCAAAAATCAAGAACTAAGAAAACATAATATTTGAAAGAAAAATTCAATTTTAATAATACACTCAGCATATTTTTCCTTTGTTATAATTAAGAGACACTATCTATATGGAATGGTACTTAGATTACCTACCTAGAGGTCTAAGATAAAATAGTATAGTTTAATTGCTCATAAAATCATGGTCAAATAAAACTTTAGAAGTCAGGACATTTCAGGAAAACTGTTCTTAAAGTTTGGTTTCCCGGGTCTGTCTATTGCAGAACTCCAAGCACACAGCATGGGCATGTGGATCTTAACTGCAAACAGCAGAACATTACAGTCAAAATACATCTTCAGAGAGGGAACTCAACTGTCACTGGCTTAATGTTCTTAGTAACATACAGAGAAACAACCATTTTGCCATACTTAACAGCTGCATGGACTCCCAGGAGATCCATGGCTCAGTGACAGCTGGAATCACACCAAGTCAGCAGAGCAGAGCCTCTGAGGACCGAGTGAAACTTACAGCAAAGTCAGGTCTCTCCGCTCAGGCAGCTGTGTGGATACTATGGACTGCTTACTACAGGCTCAGGAAGAGAACTAGCTGATGTTGGTATCTGCTTACAGTAATACCCTCTGGTCAACAAGGAGACAGAGAGCTGGTTATTTAGTGGCATATGGCCAAATCTTAGTTCTACTCTGAGATATTCTTTATAAAGACAATTGGTTCCCCACACCCTGCATACCATGAGGGCAAGCCAAAAACTATCCAGGAAAAGGACTTCTGTTCTTTCCAATCTAGAGAAGCCAGGTGGCTTCCAGTGCGTTTTGTTTCCATGACCTGCTCCACCTCACCCACTAATTGTTTTCCCCTCTCTTCATTCCTCACACTACAGTGATTCCTTGTGCCTGCTATGCTTGCTGCCTCTGTAAACCTACAAAGCAATCGACAGCCCTCCCCATCCTTCACCATGCAATCTGCAGGGAAGGTCTCCTGGCATTTCCAGGCCCTCTGGTCTAACTGCAGTGTTCTCACACCATCTTGTCTATGGTATCAGATTAGAATCCGTACTCCCAGGGCTGCACCTCCTGTCTCTAACAAGAGCTAACAGTGCCACACCTACACACCTGGCATTCACTGGTTACATAAAAGGAAGGTTTAGGTCAAGACTTCCAAGTCCAATTAGTACTCCTGATTGTGTTTGTTTGTGGAGTACAGCTGATCCCAGGGTACAGTGGTCTCACACTAAGTTCTTCAGGTCTTCCAGTTGTCTTTGTTGTAAGCTTGGACTGGGTGGAGTGGCAAAGCAGCTAAACAGCGGCTAAATGTGTCCTGAGGCTGTCCTAAACATGACCAAGGATAAACGCAGTTTATAATACTACATTCATCTTGCAGCTGATCCAACTGAAAATATTAAACCTCAACATAAAGCATGCCCCTACACGTGTTTACAGTAAGGTTTGCCTCACTAAAAACTTAAAATTGAAAGAATGTAGATATTCACAGAGAGGTGTGGGGTTAACCACGAACATTAAGAATCAGTTACCAGGACAAAGCTGCTTTTATCAACCAAACTCAATTCATGGTCTGGCATATTTATTTATAGCTCCAGTATAGAATTTTAGTGACTTAATGAACTGGAAAGGATGATAAATTCTCAGTGAATCACATGAAAGGAGGAAAGCAGTCATATGAACAATCCAAAAAATTGATAATTATAAAAAGACTTTTTTATGTGGTTCTGAAATGTGTTTTGTTTGTACTTAACATTGAAAGGATGCATTTCTAGTACATCAGACACACCCAATCTTCAAACAGTATAATAAAACAGGCTTGTGTGGATAAGGAGTAAAAAAACCCAGGCCTCCTCAACAAACAACCACACTGGTAGGATGGGCAAAGTCTCATTTCCAATTACTGCTAAACACAACAAGCACAAGCAGAAAAAGTACCTTGCACTGTATTCATCTGTGTCTTGCTCTAAGAACTAGGCAAGTGCTTAGGCACAGGTCCCTTTTTCAAAAAAAGGGAAAAGAGAAGAAAGGAGGAAAAAGGGGGAGAGAGAGAAAGGGAGAGAGAAAGAGAGAGAAGGAGGGAGGGAGGCTGGCTTATACACATTCCCTTACAATATTGGTGTAAGAGCAAATAGAAGATGTAACATAGTTGAATATTTTGATCATGACTAGATTGTCTCTTGCTAGGCTGGTATGCTTATGAAAAGAAACTTTTACCACCAGCAAAAATGATCATTTGCAGTGTGGAAAAAGTAAACTCTGTTTTTCAAGTCAAAGTATGACTTTTATTTTGGCTAAAAAAAAAAAACAGAAATGTACTGCTGTTTAATTTTCCAACAGAGAACACGCCCAGTTTTTAAAGTATATTTCTTGGAAAGTGGCACAATGGACGCGTTCTGAACGTGCCTGCCTGGTTAAATAGTTCTGAAGAGGGCAACAGGGACAGACCCTCACCAACACCTTGGTGACGACTGGCAGTAATGACAGTAGCTGAGGCCTCACAGGAGGGCCATGGGCCTCAACAGAAAGGGTGGGATTTTCCTCTGGGAGATTCAAAACCACCCACAGTCTGACTCTGTGACTTGCTTTCCAGCAAATCCCCTTGAAGGTCTCCCCAGGGGATCCTGAGGCTCCAGAGTGAGGCTGTACTGAAAGAGAACACTCCCCACGCATCACCTCCCCTTCCCTATTTCTCCAGCCACCTCAAACAGTGATGGGGCTCATTTAGGCAAGTGGCATCACAGCCCGGGTGAAAGTTATAATCAAAGCAGTACTTCACTAGGAATCTCTAGGAGATGCAGGAGTAAAAAGTGTTGATTTTATTAAAATTCAACCCTTGAGAACTAGCTTTTTAATAGATGTCATGAAACAGGAAGGCTGCAGGAGGCATTTCTGATGAAACTGAAATAGAATGGGGGCCTTGAGTAGAGTTATTTGTGAAACTCGTTGCTTTCTTACAGCATTGCTGCTGAGAAGCAGCAGCGTATGCTCATTACGTGCAGCCGCACTCTGGCTTTCTAATGCCACTGCTGCTGAGTTAGGGTGCTCACTGACTCAGGAAACTGCAGACAGAGAGTCTGTCATTCAAGGAAACTGACAGTATTTATT
Organism: Typhlomys cinereus; assembly: GCA_023101885.1. Classification (NCBI taxonomy): domain Eukaryota; kingdom Metazoa; phylum Chordata; class Mammalia; order Rodentia; family Platacanthomyidae; genus Typhlomys; species Typhlomys cinereus. Next base: position 3,638,222 of record JALPQD010000057.1, on the reverse strand, counting down.
GCTGCTGATGAAATTCAAACCTTTCAACAAAAATTAAACTTTTGGGAACCATGAACCTGACAGCTTTCCTGATACTTAAAACACTGTTAAACCAAGTGCAATGGTATTATTATATGAAAATGACTTTTTTGGATATTGTACAATGAAAAATGTCACTATTCAAAAGATTTGCCTAATTCAGTGAATTATGTTTTCTAGTCACAATGCAATTACAATACACAATCATGTATTGGTTAAAAAAGATTAACAAAATCACGCAATGATATAAGATCGAAAACACAAGAGAACCCAATGACTTTATTAAAACAAAAGCACAAAAAAATTTGCTGACATACAGCAAATTACCTTCAAACAAAATAACTCTTTCTCATGGTCCTCATGGTACATTTTGCCAAAAGATGACTCTGAGAACACACCAGACCCATTAGCCAGGACCTTAAGACTGACTTGTGCGGAGGCATTGAGGCATCAGGACATTGATAAGAGAAAACAACTAATAAAGCAATCAAAACTTGCAGTAAACATGAGCCGCTCCCACAGAAACACTTACTGAATGTCAGTAAGTTAATGAACAACTCTACAGATACAAATAAAGAAGTTATGCAGCATTTATTACCTATATGCTGAAGTTGTGCACAACGCCATTCTGACTGCACATGCATACATTTCTCTGCATTGCTGGACACATTAAGATGACAACCCCCTCTCCAACTGATATGTTCCAGTTTCCAGCACTCCAGGGTCCTTCTGCCCTGAGCCACAGGAGAGGAAAAGCCAGGAACCATTGGAAAGGAGAAGCATTGCATGGCCCGTTTACACTGCAGGGCTGCGCAAGAGAGTGCCACAGTTATAGTAGCCTGAATCTTCATCTCGGTGGAAGGAGGTATGCTGGGAGGCTTCTCATCATTGTTAAGGCTGACAATAAGATTATTTGGAGTGACTCGTCCCCAGTACTTCCAATTAAGAATTTTATGGAATTTTTTTCCCAAGCTTTCTAGGCATGCAATCATTCCCCAAAGCATACTAAATGCAATTTGCCTTTATTAAACTAAACACTTCACTGTATTTTCCATTTCCAAGGAAAAAAAATTACTTATATGATAAATCCTTCTCAATCTAATAGTAGTTGAGGACCAAGGTTAATCCTTCATTAGAGTACAGACATTTTCTGGTGCTGGGTAATTATTTAAGACCACAATTTCTAAATAGCAAATAACTAGATGTGTAGAAGTTGTAATTCAAAAATAACAAAAACAAGGTAGTAAAATAAACAGACAAACCAAAAACTCTCATAGGGCTGAAAAGCCAGCCCAATGGAAGAGTGTGTGACTAGCCAGCTAAGGTGCAGCCCCAGCTCAAAAAAAAAAAAAGTATTGAAAACCACCAGCAATTATTAGCAGTTAAACTCTCTCTCTCTCTCTCCCCCCCTCTCATATCTATCTATCTATATATAAATATATAAGTAGATCTATTTTCTGACTGGACTATACATTCATGCCCTAACCTACAAAAAGTGTAGTACTGATTATCTAGGACTTTAAATAAAACAGATTTGTTAACCATGTTATTTTAAAAGAGCAAATCTTCAGAATAACAAAATGTAGATTTAAAAAAGTTTCAAAAACAAGGTAAAATCAGCTGGCAAATGCCTTCAGAACGATGGTGCTTATAAGATGTTACTTTGGTGCACAGTAATCACGCCTAAAACGTCTGCACTGTCTAACTGAATAAGGGGCCTGTTCTCACCCACATTTCATAGAAAAATGAAAAAAGAATAACCTACACATAAGGAACTTGGTATACTTTGCAGAAACAATAGTTCAGTTGCAGAAAATTGTCACATATGCGGTTTTAGATAACAGCCGTTGGCTTCATACATATCTAGAGAGCCACATCTTAAGTTTTACTTATTGTAAACTTTAAGTGCTTATTCCCTAAAATCATCATCTACTGCTTACACATGAAACCACTTATTTGCACAACAACTGCAATAGCACAAACCATATAAATAATTTTTGCTTTATTAAAAAGAAAAGGGAGGGCTAGAGAGATGGCTCAAGGGTTAAGAACTCTGTCTCCCAAGCATATGGTCCTGAGTTCGAATTCCAGGGCCCACCTAAAAGCACCAGGCATAAATGGCAGCAGCCTGCACTTCCAGCCCTGGGTGAGCAGAGACTGGGAAATCTCAAAGGGAAACAAAAAGGAGGTAGAAGCAATCCAGGATGGCTCTCAAAGTCACCTTTCATCCTCCACAGGGACACAGTGCCCTCTCTCTCTCTCTCTTATACACACACACACACACACACGCACGCACGCACACGCACATACACACACTTGCAAAAATAAAGAGTTAAAAAAAAGGGAATCTGAGTTTTTACAACATTTTTGGATTTGAAGACCCTCCCTCCCAAAAGAAGCTTACCAATTCCAAGTGAAACCTTAAAATGGCTACCGCAAGGATCAATGTAGTGCCCATCTGTTTGGAAACTGAAGTTCAAAAACTCAGATCCTTTGATTTTTGTGACTTAAAGTCACATTCAATTATGTGCTATTAAACTTCTCTAAGGCACTGAAGAATTTCAAAATCATGCCCTAGAAGTCATTTCAGCTAGAACTTCAGAAAGAAAAAGACCTTAAGGGGTTGAACGACATCCTGAAACTAAGACGGTACAGGACTCTGGTCATACTCTGACAAACAGACACTGGTGAGAAAAGAAAGTGGACCAACAGTCTATCACTCATAATTCAGGCATATTCTGAAAAGGCCCCAGGCAATGTTACTGACTAACTTCAGTTAAGGACTGAAAGCTAGAGACAAGATTCCAAAATCCACATCATTCAGATGAGAATGGAGAGGCCCTGGAAGCTCATCTGGCAGGTTCCTGACCTGATTCTACACATTTAAATCATTTGGTACTTCACAGATAATACCTCATGGCCCACTGCGTATTGCCTCCATTATAAACTGAACGTGCTCTGGAACTTCTCCCTTGCTGGTGGAGCATCAAGGTTTGACTCACAAAAAGCTATGCACATACTGTTCACTGAGGCATTCAATGGGGGAAAATAGAGGAAGAAAATTCTGTGTTCATTCACCAAACACCTATGTGCTAGACATTTGGAATAGCAAACCAAACTGGCCCTCATGAGCAGCAGGGGTGGAGAGCAGAAGCAATTCACAAAAGTTAAACTAAATGCATTTTATCAGTGACTTAGAAGATAATATATACTATGGAAAAAGAAAAGGTTGCAAGAAGGAAAAGGGTGCGTTTACAATCAATCCTATACATGGTAGCCCTCACCACCAAAGCACTTTAGAGAAGACATGATAGGTGAGGAAGTGGGCCACGGTCCTATCTGAAGACTATAAGGAATATAAAGGTAGAGGGAAGCCACACCATGAAGACCTAAAATGGGAACATACTGGCTGTGATCAAGGGTTAGCAGAGGGAAGAATGGCTGGAGTGCATGGGAGAAGAGGTCACATTAGGAGCAGGATTGTGTAAGGCTGTCTGAATCATGAGAATCTGCCTCTGAGTGCTTAAGGGGCCCCGGAGGCTTGGAAGCCTAAGTTGACTTACTTTCTTAAAAGATCAGTTTGGGATATCAGAGTGCAGTCCAATAGTAGAGAACTTTCCCTGCATGTGTGAGGGCTTAGGTACTATTGTACCAATACCAAAGAGAGGAAAGAGAGAGAAGGAAAAAATGGTTGAGGGAGTGGGAGAAAGAAGAAGGGGGATAGGGAGGAAAGGAAGAGGATGACAAAAAGAGAAAGAAATCACTGTGTGGCTACATTGAAGACAAGGCAGCAAAGAAGAGGAAAGCTGTGCCTTCCGTGGCCACTGCATTAATAATCCAAGCCAGAGTCTAGACACTGAGACAAAGATGCTGGGAGCAGGGGCGGGGAAGGAGTGCTCTGCAGTTATCTGAAGTCTGAACACATTTTTGAAGACAGAGCAGCAGAAATGACTGATAATACTGATGGAAAGAGGAAAAGAAAAATCAGGACGAGTCCAATAGTTAAAATAAAAACCTGGGGATTAAGAAGGGCTGAAGGTGGGGCAGGTCTGCAGAGATCAGACATTCCATTTTGATCCTGTGAGATTATCTTTTGCACATTCAAGACAATTAGTGGAAAAAAGCACTTGGAGCAGTCTGAGTTGGAGCTACATCTTTGGAAACTTTATTCAGGCACACAGCATTTTAGTAAAGTCTTGTTACTATTTGCAATGAGGCTGGCAGGAATGGAGTCTTGGCCCATTACAAACTAAAAGCTTCAAAAAACTGAAAGAAGGAAACCAACAGACCAACCCTATAACATAAAGTGAATAAGTGAATCAGAAAGAGGGCATGAGTGATTATATAAACACTGTCAACAGACAAGGTAAGAAAATGTTTGTTCGACTGAGCAACTTGGAATATTTTCTTCCAAAGAAATCCAGATAATTGAGTCCTACCCACGTCCAACAAGAAGAAATGATTGTGATTATTCACTGAATATGTCTTCTTTCAATCTTTTTAAAATTTTTTATTATTTATTATTTATTCAAGTGTGCGTGTGTGTGCAGAACCATGGGCGAATTCGGGAACCACCATGGACCGCCTCCACCTCCTCCTTGTTTACTCTGCCCTAACAGGACCAGAAATGCAGGCCGCCCCAGCTTCTGTCCAGCATCTATACATGGGGTCTAGGATCCGAACTCAGGACCTTCCACCTGCAAGGCAGAGGCTTAACCCCTGAGCTGTCTCTCCAGCCCCGTCTTCTTTCAATCTTAACCAGGAATTTAACTCTCTGAAGGAGGGATGAGGGTAACGGTGATCAGAGTGTTCTAGGCACAAGCACAAAGACCTGAGCTCGGATCCCCAGATCCCAGTAAAAATGCCACATAGGCGTCCTGGCTCACCTGCAATTCCAGCCTCAAGAAACAGAAACTGGGAATGTTTCAATAATCTGTTACCCACAGTAGCATTACTGGTAACTTTCGGGCTTGATTAGAAACTATGTCTTGAAAAGAATGAAGTGATTGAGGATGATCCCCAGGATCAGCCTTGGGTCTATTCAGACACACACGCATCTGCACACACACACACATACATATACACAAATATAGATATAAACACACACACCACCAAATACACATAATAAACAGAAAAAGAAAAGAAAAAGAGTTATCTACAGGGAAGAGTTTGACAGTTTCTTATGTCCCAGAAAAAGAAAAGAAAAAGAGTTATCTACAGGGAAGAGTTTGACAGTTTCTTATGTAAGAAACTACCAGTAACAACCTGTAGATGCCAATGGACATTTGTGAATACTCCATTCTCCTGGTTTACAAAATTAGACACACTTCTACTAAGTAAAAGGATAAGTTTCTTTTGTCTTAACATGGAACTATGACAAACCAAAAGTAAATATTGCACTACTACTCTGGCTATCAAAATTAAAAGACATTTGTTATACTGTTAGCACCATTATAATTTGATAATGTTCTAGAAATACTTTATAATATTATCAAACGCTAACTCAGTATGACCTGTCATAAAACCAATATAAAAGATAAAATTATTAGAAAGTAAATACAAGTTTCATTATCTGCAAATGATTACGTAGGAAACCCAAGACAATAAGCTGCAATGCCCTTAGCAAAAAGCCAGCTATAAAATAAGTAGACAAAATGAAGGACTTTCTTAAAGGGGTGACAGTTCATTTGATGACCTCATGGCTAAAGCAACAGAAATATAAATACCTAAGAAGAAACTGAGCAGGAAAGGCTAGGGTTTTGCTGAAGAAAGCAAAATTCTGCCAAGGCAGATGGAAACAGTGAAGGATGGCCTTCTGCGTCCCCAGAAGATGGACTGATCAAACTGTAAGATGGTGGTATTTGCCGAAGAAATGAAGTGTAACATGACCAGTAATTTCCAGTTCTAAGAACTTATCTTCAGAGTCTTAAAATTAAGGTGACATATTTACATACTCATCCAATTGCACCCTTCCCATAAACTCAACTAAAACAGTAGCAAGATATTTCTGCAAGAGACAGACTTAAGGGAATGGTAGCGGAACTACAACTAAATCATGAAAGAAAAGGCAGATGAATAGGTAGGTATCAACCAGGTCAGCTGAGCTGGGTGTGGCAGCAGACCTGGCTAATGCAGGGTACATGATAGAGTCATATTCAAATGTATTTATAGAATTAGAAAAGATCAAGTAAGTTTCCACTGTTTTGTTTCATTTACTTCATTTCTGGTAAATTTAAGTGTTTACAAGGAAAGGACAAGGGCAGAATGACACCTGGTCTCACAGAAATAAAAGCAGCTAGAAAACATAAAAATGTGAATTAAAAACAATAAGCTGTGTGAAAATACAAGTATAAACGTGCAAAAACAATGCCACAGTGCTTAAATAATGCAAAAAAAAAATCAGTTAAAAGGCTGGAGAGATGGGTCTGGGTTAAAGCATAAGTGAAAGATCCTCAGATACCATGTAAAATGCCTAGCAGAAATGGAAATGACAGTAGCTTGCACTTCCTGCCCTGGAAACTGGATCCTGAGAAACCCCAGAACAAAGCAACAGGGAGGTACAGCAATCCAGGATAATTCTCAATGTTACCTTTGGGTCACCACAGATACACACACTCAAGTGGCCCTCTAGTACACACACACACACACACACACACACACACACACACAACACACACACACACACACAACACACACACACACACAACACACACACACACAACACACACAACACACACACACACAGAGGCAGACAAAAAAGCAGCATATTAACTAATTTCACTAGTTATTAAGACATATTAAATAAACTTGAAATAGAACCGATTTCTATAGAAAACCAGGAGGAATTAAACACTGGAATACTGGCACACCATGGGAAACTGGGGCAGAAACAAGATAACAAGAAACCACAGAGCCATTAACATCTGGCCTCAGGATTTCAATGCTGTAAATGGAGACTCCAGGCACAGCTCAACTAAAAGCTGGCCTCACCCTGTGCCTCACCAAACCCATGTCCTTTCTCAAACTCTGCTGGCCTTTCCCAATTCCAAGGATTCCATTTTCCCAAACTCTAGGATGCAGGCACAGCTAACTTTATCCCAAGAAAGGGGATTAAAGAATTAAGGGATTATTAAGGTCACCTTGCCAATGACCATAGACTTTGCAACCAGAGAATATGATACAATAGTCACACACTGAAAATGCAGATAGTATTAAAAAAAGGTAGAAAGTAAAATGATGAGGCATATCTACCATTAAAACTCTATTTTCAAAGAATGTAAGAACAGAGGTAACACTTGTGATATAACACTAAATATAAAGCTCTACTTAAAACTACAAAAAGCCAGTGTGATGACTTGTAACTGGCAATTCTAGTAGTCAGAGAAAACTGAGCCAAGACAGTCTTTGGGACACACAGTTAAGTTCCAAGCATACTGACAGAGTGAGACCCTGTCTCTAAATAAATAATAAATAAATAAAAATTAAAAGCTAACTTTGTTTCAAAGTAAGTTTAAGCAGGCAAAAAAGGAGTCAAATGGAAGTACATGCATGGTCTGCTCATTTCCAGGTGATTTTAATCTTAATTTTCTTAGTATTTGGTGCAGTGATTCTCAAATATCTACAATAGGGATAAGTGCTATTTGCTGTAAGATGATTAAAACCCCAGAAGCAATAGAAATTCTAAGCTACAGCAGCAACTATCATCATAAAAGGTCTAGCAGCAACTGTACATTAACAGGATTTTATTATTAACAGGATTCTCCAGGATTTTATTACTGGACAAGTACACTGTCAGATGATACTTTCTCGAGTGTGACAAAACGAGAAGATTAGACAATAAGTTAGTATTTTGGCACCACAGCATCACGAACAGGATGGAACTACAATGTCCATCAAAGATTTCCATTATTCCCTTCCTACAACATGACAGAAAGAAGCAATTTAGAATTAGCTGGACAGCAGATTAACAGAAATTTGATTAGTGCATAAAAACAAAAGCTACCAAATAAGAGAAAGTTATCCATATACTCTCAGAACTACTGGATTCTAAAGAGATAGTGGAATTAGTCAAACTTTCATTACTTTCATTGAAAAGTTAGAAAGATTTCAAAACACAAGCTAAAACTTCAAAACACATCAGCATTGCATTTCCTGGGAATTTTACCCAGTTTTAACAAACTGGAATTAGTTTTTTCAACACAAAATAAACAGTTTTTTGAGAAACTGATCACTAGGATGTGCATGTTGAGAGAGTAAAGGAGTGGCCAAATGCTTCCACTAGTGCTTGCCCTTTGTAATTTTAAAAAGGATAACATTACACCATTTGCTTTCTGGCAGAAAACCTTCTAGGAACAAAGCAACCTAGAAAACTGGTAGTTGCCTTTCTCCCTCCTCCATAAATTATCAAATTTCTCCTTCCTTTCTTGCTTCTTTTTTCGCCTTCCTTCCTTTTGTATGGCTATAGGCTATTTCACTTTTAAACTGTTTAAACATAAAATGTCTTAGTGACTTAGAAAAAACAGTGCATACCATTCTTATGTTTGTGTGAAAAGAAAAGTGTTGGGAACAAAACTTTTTTCATCTCATTTTGTAACTTTCTGAACAAATCAGCTGGGGACAGACTTATTTTGGGGCTAAAGTGGGACTTCAGGAAGAAAATGAAATTGTAAGTGGTATCTCTCCATGCAACAGTATTAAGATAATGTTGCAGTTACCTTAGGAAAAAAAAAATCTGAAGCCGGATAAGCTCACACTCACCTGTACTAAGGCCAAAGAAATGAAAAGAGTGATTCAAATCTCCAGGAAAGGAAGAGTCCTATTTAGAAACCATGGTAAGAGGACCCGCCCACTTCCCCAGGAGGAGTCGTTGCTATGGGAACTCGCTGTAACCCTTTAGACACACAGTACCTGCCAACTAAGGGATGTTCTCCCAGGCCTGGGGTGATGTAAATAGAAACTTTGGAGGAGAGTTGATAGTAGTGAGAAGTTAGGTGGGCAAACATCTTGGCTGTGACAAGGGGACAATGGCAGTGCGCTAGCAGCCCCCACAATAATTCAAAACACCGATGTTCTGAGTTCCTGCTTCACATTACATAGTTCAACTCAAATTTGAACCAACGAAAAACTTCTCTCCCTCAGGGAAACGCACCATCCTTTGTGTGTTTCTAACTGGGGAAAAGGAACTAGATTCATTTGAAGGATCGCGGACCAAACGCTACTACTTTGCAAAACTGAAGTCGGAACTTTGTTCTATCACACTGGTGGTCTCTGAACTCCTCAGCACGTGCATAAACCAGAGGATCTCCAATGCACTGTGTTTTCATTGGCCTAGGAGGCTTCACTTGGGGCTCGGTGAGCTTGAAAAGTCTCAAGCGAGCTTCCCGTGAGCCAAGTCAGGAAACTACCATATTGCCAGGATTGACAGAGGTGGCGGGAGTATTTCAAAAAGCAGAAAAAGTACAATTTCCTCCATTGGTTTTAAATAAAATCAGCTACCAATTTCCTCCGTTGGTTTTAAATAAAATCAGCTAGTTTTCGTCAAGCACACCTAGGATAATAGAGTGCAGGACAAACAGCAAAATCCAGAACTCCAGAACCATAGTTTCTTAGAGAGAGGAAGAGAGAGAGAGAAACAGAGAGATCGGGGACCAGGAGAGCAAGCCACCAAACTTGTGCATCTATTTTAAGAACCAACGGGGCACCAAAGCCACCCCGTCCTGGACGACGCGCTTCAGCAGCCGCAAGGACTGTAGACCCCGCAAAGGCGCTTCGCCACCGGGGCTCAGACGGGATCGCGGCCCGGCCAGCCTGGGGTGCGGAGCCCCCGGCGCTGGACCGCTGGGCAAGGCTCAGGAAAGTTACTTGGGGGAAGTTTTGCGCGGTTCCCCCGCGGCTTTTCCCGCACGGGGGGCGCGGCCGCCGCCGCCACCTGCAGGGCGCCCAGCTCTGGGCCGAGCCCCCCGCCGCGCCCTCGGCGGCTCCGGGGACCGTCGCTCGCGCGCGGAACCCCCAGGTTCGCTCGGCCACAGCACAGTCCCGCGGCGGCGGTGGCCCTGGCGCTCGGCCCCGGCGCCCCAGCTGCAGCAGCTCGCAGCTCGCGCGCTCCGCGCCCCTCCGCCCCGGCCGGCCCGGGGCGCGCCCGCATCCCGGACCACGACGCTGCCCGCGCCCGGCCGCCCCGCAGCCCGCGGCCCGGCCCCGCCCGCGCTCCGCCACTCGGGGCGGCCCTCGGGCGCGCGCCCCCGCCCCGGCCGCCCGACGCCGTGCACGCGCATGCCGCCCGCTCGCCGCACTCACCGCCCGCGCCGCTCGTCGCCTGGGGCGCCGCCGCCGCCGCCGCCGCTCACCGCTCAGCGCCTCGGCCCGGCGCCCGCTGCTCAGGCCCCGGCCCGGGCACTCAGGGATCCAGCGCCCGGCGGGCTAGGCGGGCACCCGCACGCAGGGCACGCTCCCCGGGACCGCGCGCGCGCGCCCGAGCGCCGGGAGGGAGGGGCGGGGCGGGGCGGCGCGCCCGGAGGCGGCCCTGGGCGCGGAGCGTGCGCAGTGTGCGCCGCTTCCTCTGGGCGAGGATGGGCGGGGATTCTGGTTTGGAGCCAGGGAGGATCGTGCGTGAGGGACAGGGCTCTTCCCGCACTGGGAGGCGTCTACCTTCGAGTCTAGGAACCCCAAGCTTTCCTCTCGGGCTCATGTATGACCACATGTATTGAACATTTATTGAGCACCTAATGTTGCAGATTGTGAAGCATCCTTTGGGAGCAAGGGACAGATTGCGTTTGGCTTTGGAACTGACTCCAGCCTGCTTTTTGGATAGATGAGAAGAGTGCATATATAAATATTTAAAACTGCAAACATGAATACACCTTTAAGTGATCTGAGAAATTCAAGTAGCTTCTGACTAGGATGGTACTGAACGCTTGGTTGAGAAATGGAAAGATACGCAGAAAGATTTGGAAGGTGAACACAAAGGCTTAAGCGTCAAAGTGATGATCAAAGACTGAACCTAGGACCACTAAAAGGCAAGGCCAGCCTGACTTCACAATGGGGGTTGGGAGTGTGTTAAAACAGAGGCTGGAATCTGGAAATAATCTGACAACACATAGCCTAAGACCTCAACTTTTTTGGTGGATAACTGACAAGCATTTAAAGTGGGAGATGGAAGAATCCCGTGTTACAGTCAGAATCTTGAAATACTATAGCTGTATTCTAGGTAAGAGGAAATGGAGTCTTAAATTCAGATATTGGCATTGAGAACAAAGAGGCAGGGCCGGTGAAATTGCTCAGTACCTGCTCGAAAATTTGGCGACCTGAGCTGGATCCAATGAAATCCACATAATCTCTCTCTCTCTCTCTCTCTCTCTCTCTCTCTCTCCTTCTCCCCCCTCCCTCTTTCATAGTATATAAAATATTTTAAAAAATGAACAGAGAAGCAGCGTTGAGGATGGACCAACTCTCTAAGAGCTGATGGTAAGGGAGGCCCCGAAAGTCCCCCAAACAATGCTATTGCCCCTGCTCTTGGTTGCCCCCTATAACTAAGCCCTAGGACCTTACTGTTGAAGACACTACACCCTTTATTCACAGGATAGAGAAGTCAAACTGAAACTGACTGCAAACATCCTCCCTTTTGGTTAGCATTCCTAGAGCCAGAAGGTGTTATGCAGGCTGGTATAGGTGAGGTGTTCTGATTAACAGTCTTGCCAGCCAGCTAAGCAAGTCATGCCTATAAGTGTAATTGTGGCAACTCTGTTTTGGGGTAACCAATCACTGTCTGGCTGCATTTGAAGCCTGCTGCACTGGAGGGAATTCATGCCTGGTACTGTAAAAACTCATAGACTAGGGAGGTGATAGCCTCTAGTAGGGAAGCTACTGCTAACTAAATGTAATGAGCCTGTTGAATTGTCTTCTAATATATTTTTATGTCCAGACATCAGCACTTCTGTCATCACTCTGGTCACAGATGATTATCTTTGTAGTGGGTGACAGTTATTACAAAAACACATAACCTGTTAAAATGCTGAGAATAAGTGAATGTTGAAAGCTGAGCCCTGAATGGGGCATCTATAGCACTCTATTTCACTCAAACGGTCAATATCTGTGATTATCAACATGACAATTGCTCAAGATTGGGCCTGTCGACATTCTGTTACAGTCTAGTGTGGGGGTACAAGGCCCCAGCCTGACCATAAGAAGCAAATGCTGTGAATGAATGATTTTGGGTGGAGGAAGAGACATTTTCTTTAGTGGTATAGCCACTGGAAAGGTGGCTCTTGGAAAGACTCTCTCATCCATGTTCCTTTAAGAAATCCTAGTTTAGCTCAGTGGATGAAAGAAAGAAAAAAGGAAGGAAGGAAGGAAGGAAGGAAGGAAGGAAGGAAGGAAGGAAGGAAGGAAGGAAGGAAGGAAAAAGAAAGAGAAAGAAGAAAGAAAGAAAGAAAGAACGAAAGAAAGAAAGAAAGAAAGAAAGAAAGAAAGAAAGAAAGAAAGAAAGAAAGAAAGAAAGGCCAGTGGAAGGAGGACTGGTTAAAAAGAGGAAGGGGAATAGTTGGAGGAGGGGAAAAGAAAAAGGCGTGAAGTAAATATGATGAAAATACATTATATACATGTATTAAAATGTCATATGAAACCTATTAGGTATAGTTAATGTATGCTAATAAAGCACTAAAAAAGCAATTAAAAAAGAAACGAATGAAAAGGATAAGAAGAATGTTTCCAGAGACTGAGACATAGAAACGATTATTCTTTTTTGTCACTGCTCTTCTGAAATAGAGAGTCCGTGGTGGGACTTTCTCATGACATTGGGCCATCCATCCATCCTTGGATGGATGTTTATCAGTGGATGAAAGAAGCATAAAATATGCAGCCATAGTTGATGTTTCTTTTAATGTGAGTTGGGTCCTGTAAGAGCATATTTCAGAGTAATAGAAAAAGCCATTAATTCGAAGGATGTTGTATGGTGGGGAGGACATCTGGGTTGTCCTTAGACTACCTGCAGATGCCCCAAGTCTGTTAGGGCCAAAGAAGCTCGGTATCTGTGAACCTTACCATACCCATTTGCATTATGGAATTCTGACATTTACCTGGGTACTGATTGATTTTTATGGCAACTTACTAGGCACGATTTGCAGATGGTTAAATGCTAATATAATGGTTTAGTTAGGGTATGTTTTAAATAGCATCAACATTTACATCGGCAATTTTGAATAAAATACACTGTTCTCTGTACTGCTTATGAGTGAAACTCATCTAATCAGTTGGAACCCCTAATAGAAAACAACTGAGTACCCCCAAATGACAAGAATTCTGCCAGCAGTCAGCCTTAGGAAACTCTTCTAGTCTCCAACCCACAGTATAACCTTGCAGATGACTGATTCTCTCTCTCTCTCTCTCTCTCTCTCTCTCTCTCTCTCTCTCTCTCTCTCTCTCTCTGTTTCTCCTTCCAAAGTATGACTACTTGCCGCCCTACTTCCTCTGCTTGCCAGAATGTGTTCCCTGCCACAAACCAAAATGGACTCTCCTTTGGAATTTTATAAGCCAAAATAATGAACCCTTTCTCTCATAAGTTACATGGGAAGAGAAACTTAAGACTCAGATCTGAGAAATAAGTATAGAAATGACTTTAGAGTTAAGCCAATAGAATTGTGTTACATCTCAATTAGAAAAGTGACTCTGAAGCAAACAATCCCCAGTTTGTTCTTTGACCCTTCTTTACTTTATCTGAATGTAGAACTCACCCTCTGTTTAACTCACAAGAACATCTTCCTATTCCACAGATTGGATGCTGCTCAGTTCATAGACAACTAATAAAAGTCACCTGAACCTCAGAAATTTTGCTGAAATGCTTTGATTCATACACATGATGTGTATGTGTGTGTGTGTGTGTGTGTGTGTGTGTGTGTGTGTATGTTGTGTGTATGAAATTATCATCTTGGCTCTATTTCTGTGATTAAAAAAATTTGCCAAATCTTGGAAGTTTATTAGGAATATCATGTAAATTCTATTTTTTTAGAATGTGGGAGAGAACAGATACACATGTGGAAGTCAGAGGACAACTTTCCAAAGATGGCTGTGTCTTTCACCACGTGGATTCCAGGTTTATGCTCAGATATCTTTATGCACTGAACCATTTTGCTGATCTTGTGTGAATTAAGCTCATCTAAAAAATTCAAGCATTATGATCTTTAACTTGATGTTTATAAAAAAAATTAAATAAAAGACATCAAAACACCAAGTACATAAGAGATCTGAATAAATGAAAATATTTATTATTATGTGAATGAACACTGGAGCAAAAACCAAAAGAAGAACAGGGTGGAATTTGAACCTTGAAAGCACAGTCTTAGTTCATTTGGACAATAAATGCATAGAAAACAGATTTAAGAAATAAAAGATTGGGGCTGGAGAGGTGGCTCAGGGGTTAAGCCTCCGCCTTGCAGGCGGAAGGTCCCGAGTTCGGATCCCAGATCCCACGTATAGACGCCAGACGGAAGCGGGGGCGGCCTGCGCTTCTGGTCCTGGTAGGGCGGAGCCTGTGAATCCCGGGGCGGAGGCGTCCATGGTGGTTCGCGAATTCGTCCGTGGTTCTACACACACACACACACACACACACACACAGACACGCGCGCGCACATACACACAGTTGAATAAATAATAATAAAAAAAAAAAATTTTAAGAAATAAAAGATTGGGGCTGGAGAGGTGGCTCAGGGGTTAAGCCTCTGCCTTGCAGGTGGAAGGTCCTGAGTTCAGATCCCAGATCCCATGTATAGACGCCAGGTGGAAGCGGGGTGGTCTGCGTTTCTGGTCCTGGTAGGGCGGAGCCTGTGAATCCCATCCCGGGGCAGAGTAAACAAGGAGGAGGTGGAGGTGTCCATGGTGGTTCCTGTATTCGCCCGTGGTTCTACACACACCACACATACATACACACACATAATACACACACATGCACACACATACATGCACAATTCAATAAATAATAAATTAAAAAAAAGAAATAGAAGAAAAAATTGTTGTCCATAGATCTGAGAGAGTTAAAAGGTAACACATGTATATTTTGCTTATACATAAGTTTCCTAATGAAACTTCAATTAAAATAGATCCTTAGTTGTATGCTAAAACACAAAACTTGCAAATCAGTGATGAAAAATAAGATTGGAGCATTTTATTCCAGTTTCCATTCCAGTTTAATTCCCTTCACTTGCTACCAGAAAGAGGATAACTAGGAAGAACTAACTTCTGAAATAATTCTTAATCTCACAGAACATTTGCACATACTATAATATAGTGTAATGATTACTCCTTTCTATTGTTGTGAGAGAACACTCAAAGTCAAGCAACTTAAAGGAGAAGGAGAGATTTATTCAGCTTACAGTTCCAGAGGGGAGATACAGTCTTTCATGGCAGAGGCAGCATAGCTGGCAGCCGAAACTATAAACAGGCTACGTCACTGTAGACATCTTAGAGGCTGAGAGTTACAAGATTGCTTGCTGCAAAGCAGACTTCTCCAGGAGGTAGGGCCGCACTAATCCACCTGAAGACCCATTCTCTGTGACCACCTTGCTCCAGCAAGACTCCACTCTCAAAGTTGCCATGATCTTACTAAACACATGAAAGTATGGGGGGCACATTTCAAACCATGACATAGAGCAATCAATCAATCAATCAATATCAATGTTACTATTAACTCACTTATGGGGAACCAGTCACTAAAGGGAATATGCAAAAATAGCTAAAATATTCCATTTCTTCTGGAAATATTACAATTTGTTGTGCTAGTAAATATCCTTGTCCTCAGAGCATTTATTAAGTAGCCTAAGAAAAAAGAATAATTCTGATCATAAATAAGCAGAATATGACAGGTGCCTCGAGGGGAAATGAATGGTTTGGCCAATTCACTTCACCAGATAGCTAATGCCAGTGCTCAATTTCCTAATGGTGATCCAACCATGATTTCCAACTCCACATTCTGGTTCAGTGAAAATTGATGAAATAAGTCAGAATCTTTTAAGCAGAGTTCATATAAATTAAATAAACAATCTCATTCCATTGACTCTCTGCTTTCAAGGTTGTAAGATACTGTAAGGAAAGATGAGTCAAGAGAGAGGCATGGCAGATTCTACAATGCCTTCTTTCTTTTGTCTTTTTTTTTTTTTGGTCTGAGTTATTTGCTTAAAAGAAAATTTTAGTTTTGCATAAATAATAGCAGTACTCACAATTCTCCTGACATAATGGAATTTGAAACAAAAATACAAAAAAAAAAGCATGAACAAAACAAAAAGGTCACATGACTGTAGTAAGTTGAGTTGGAAACTATTACCAGGTGGAGAAAGATGACCATTATAGCCATTCTGAGACCAGCTCTTTTCTGAGATAACATTCTCTTCCCTTTTGGCTAAGAATAAAATATTTCTTTGAAAGTACTCCAACAGTACTAACAAAAACAAATGATTAGGGAAAAATGCATGGTCTTTTTAACAGCCTTTAAATCATGGAGATATTTTATTATGAGAATTTGTAAATATCTCCACTTCATGACTTTTTCACAGCAACTGGATTAATCTGTGTTAGAAAAGGGAGAGATTTAATAAAATAGGAAATGATTTCAAGGCAAAGCTAAAATTAGATATAGAATGAATAATAATGGTAATAATAGGAGATATGAAATAATTTAAAATAGGTCCTGGGCCGGAGATTTTAAAAGACCTTGGAAGGGCGCCTTACAAATTTAAGCATTGTGCTAAATCCAAATTGTTTAAGATTAAACTTAAAACATAATTAGCCCTGCATGAATCACATACAACCTTCTTTTTCTACCTTTATCTTCTCTTTCTGATCTATCATCTTGTTAATTAATGCTACTCTAAACACCTCATGTAGATCCATATCACAGTAGAATATAGTATCTTTACTCAGCAGACAACGGCATTTTGGATGCTTTTTCTTACAATAATATTTTATCATGAAAAGATCAAAATGTAACTAAACGGGTAGGCAATATTGTCAAGATAATCCATTACAAGTTTATCTCTGTTGCAGTCTGCCTGCATGGTTGCTGATAAATGACCATCACACAGCTTAAGGGAACAAGGAGTTTACTTTCTTACGACAGTCCGGTTACAGTTCATAGTCCAGCTTGACAGGAGAGCACACACCAACACCAGGGCTGAGGGAACTGGCCACCATAACGGCTGAGAGATGGACAATCCTTACTTGCCAGACCAGCGTGTCTGGCCAAGTATACAGAAAGATGCCCACTCTCTCAACCAGCTCTCTGTGATTTATCCAGGGCCTAATCCCACCCACCATGGGCTGAGTCTTCCCCAGCAGCTAGACAATCTCCTTCAGGTTTGCTCTGGGCTTAACTCAACCATCAACTCTCTACAACTGTGCCCAGAGCTCAAACCCTCAAGAGTCAAGTTGACACCTGTGCTTTATGACAATCTCCATCTTTCTTTAACATTTTGTTCCATTAACAAATCTGATGGAAATATTTCACCGGAGACTACCATGCTTGGTGGCATCTGCCTGAGATCTCAGCACTTGGGAAGCTGAAACGGGAGGGTCTGAAATTCTGGGCAAACCTGGGAAAGGAACAAACAAATCAAGAGCAAAAGGAACAAAACTAAAATTAAATCAATAAGACAACCCTTGCACATTTGTATGTGCATGTGCGAGTGTGCATGTGCGTAGCAGAGGACATTTGAGTAGTACACGTAACTGTGGAGGCCCAAGGATGACTGGTCTGGAGTTATCCTGGATCGCTTTCTATGTGCATTGCTTTGCCCTTCAGAACTGGAAGTGCAGGTCATTTTCAGAAATCTGTCTGGTGTTTTTACATAGTATCTGCGAAGTGAACTCAGAACTCTTCTGCTTGCGAGGCAGGGTTCTGACCCCTGAGCTATCTCTCCAACCAAACTTTTGCACATTTTAACTATGCCTATATCCCAAATTCCACATAAACTTTGAATAATTGCAAT
The DNA here is from genome assembly GCA_023101885.1 of Typhlomys cinereus. NCBI lineage: Eukaryota > Metazoa > Chordata > Mammalia > Rodentia > Platacanthomyidae > Typhlomys > Typhlomys cinereus. Next base: position 3,620,235 of record JALPQD010000057.1, on the reverse strand, counting down.
ATTTAAAATATTAGATTTAGTAATCATGAAAACAAATAGCTGTAAATTAGTGTTCATAATAAATGATTTAAAGGTAAAAAGCTCTGTGTTATATTTGCTGTCTTTCAAACTGATCCTCCCATAGAAACTTACATATTACTTTATTGACTGAGAAAACATACATCATTAAGCCATTTTATGCAAAATTAGATAAATACTGAAACACTTATTTTTGCATGTTACATTTCTACTTTAATGTAACTATCTAGATTAATGCTGCTCAATAAAAAACATTCTAGCAGTAGCATTTTTCTATCACCCTTTACACATATACACTTTTTTTTTTTGAGACAGGACCTTACTTTTTATCTCAGGCTATCCTAAAACCTGTTTTATAGCCTGGACTGGCTTGTTACATTAGTCTACAAAGTGCTGGGTTCACATGTATCAACATACCAGGTCAAAACATACAAGATAAATTTTCATAATGCATTTTACTTAATATGCCAAATATTACCATTTTAATGCATAAAATATATTTTAATGACTAGCCATATATTAAACACTTCCTAGACACTCTTGGCTGTTATATTGAACAACTCAGACCAGAGACAAAGTTCTTGGTCCTCATTCTTGGATACATATTGGAATCATCTGAGAAACAAATAATTTACTTGCATTGGAATCATAATACCACAATTCTAGTTTATTTGCTCTGGGTACCACATGGTTATTTCAGATTTTCAGTTGATTCTAATATATTGCAAAATTTGAGGTCAGTTTCACTTATATACATTCTTGGAGTCTTTGCTATTATGAAATGAGTAGCAGTTGTTCTCATATTTGCTTTACATATGCTTATTGACATTTATCAGTTTTGAAAGGATGTTTAAATACATAGGAACATAGTTTATTTAACTCTCTTTGCAAATGGATATTGTGGGAAAAATTAATAGTTACTAACAAAATTGATTCATCTGGTCATGAATTCAAATGTAACCTCGAAAATCCCAGGGTTTATATGTAATTCCAGAACTTGTAAACTATTTGTCAATGACATTTCTGTGTAATTCAGTCAAAGAACAAAACATTTTATAAACTAATCCTCTTCGATTCAGTGTTTGGACATGAGAAACTGAGAATTAAAGATTGCTGAAAAATTAATTTTTATCCATATGCATATAGGAATACACAAAAAAGACTCTGTCTGAATTTGTATACAACACTTTACAAGGCAGTAGGAAAAAGGAAACCCCTGGAGAAAGAACAAACAGGATACTAGTAGAACCAAAGGTAGACAATACTTTTCAAAGTCTTATTTCAATCAGTTTATTTATTTATTGAGACAGGATCTTTTGTGCCCAATATTCTACATCATAAAAATAACAACCAACTTATGTACATGAAAAATAGTTCTAATTTTCTACTCCAGCAATATTAATAATTATATTATCATCTAATACAGATAATATTACTGGGTAATACACAACCTCCAAACAGTTTTAGGTTGACAACTGCCATTCTAATGGCAAGTTGAGACATAACTAAAGAGTTTATTCAAGCCAGAATGCATACATCATCAAGGAGAAAACATGAATTTTCATTGTTTCCAAAATGGCCCCCAAAAGGGCTGGATTTTTATAAATGAAAGATAAGACCAATAAGAATGTTACAGCAAATCAGCTGCTTCAATCCTGTTGATCAGCAAGAATCGCACAGGATGTTAGTCACTCATACTACACATTCCAGATTAGAATTGCAGCGAGCAGGAAAAGGCTTTTTCACTGGTTATTTATTATCATTATGGCATCAACCACTGCACTGAAACACACTGTCTCTAGGTCAGGACGACCTAAACAACTGCTGTCTCCTGCCTTATATTTATGCTAAGTGGAAAGAATTTATGACTTCATTTCTGTTACATTTTGAGTCTTTTTCTCAGTTTTTATAACCTTCATTAAGTCTATTGGTTGGTTTGGCAATTCTGCTTCCAGGGAAGGACTCTCTGAAACATCCACTCTTAGATGGTCGGTTGGGGTTTGAGGAGAATCCCAAATGAGAGCTCTGTTCTAGGTGGTCTTTCTTTGAATGAAGCCACTAACCTGAGAACAGAGGTGGGGTAGCCTGAAGCTGCTGAAAGAACACTTAAGGCAGAAATGTGGGTGCCTTCTCTGGTCTCTACATTGCTGCCACTGTCTCATTGGCCAAAGTTAATCCAATGGCAAAGCCAAACCAGGGTGGGATAGCCTTAAAGGGGTAGCATCCAATGTATATTCAATTAATCCTTGTGTGTGTGTGTGTGTGTGTGTGTGTGTGTGTGTGTGTGTGTGTGTGACTCATGAGAAAATCAAAGACACTTCTGGAGCCGGTTCTCTACTTCTATCATGTTTTATGGCATGGTTTCTGTTGTTATTTCTGGTATTGTGCTGTATATATGAGCTTCCAGCCAGCTCTGTTTCTGCCTTCTATGTCTATCCTAACAGAGCTGAGTTTTGTTTTTTTTTTTAATGTGGGATAGAGGACTGAATCAAGTCTTCAGGATGCACTTTACCCACTGAGCCATTTCCACTGTCTATCACATTTCAATGTGTTTCTTTCCATTGCTCTCACTTTGCAATGACATCGCAATTGTTGCAAGTGCCAAATCTTTTCTGCTCTATAAACTGGATAAACCAGATTTCATCTTTAAGTTTCATTATTATCCTTTTTTTTTAAAGAAATGCTTTCTGAGGTTCAGTTGATTGGACATATTTAAAGCTTCATTTTCAGCTTGACTGTGGATAAATAGTAAAATTGGATGTAATTTTTGATTGATTCAACAAAACAGTAAATAGATGTAATAGGTAAAAAACACTTTATATTGTTGTGAGTTCCAAAAGGGTTTTTGATGCTATACATTTTGGTGAAGTTTGATACCTATTTTCAAGAAGATGAAATAAACTAGTTTGCACAAAATATCAACAGTTCTTTTTTTCTCTCTCCTCACTGACAATTCGAACATCCATAGCTTGCATATGTGTTTTTCACTGCATTTGTTCATAACTGATAGCTCAATTTATTATATAAAATATGTCCCAGTTGAATGTGGTAGAAAACATTCTGAAGAGTGATGCATAAATTCTTTACCCCAAGCAATATAGTAAAGGGCATTGTATTTTACAAATTGGAAATATGAATAAGCTATAGTTTAGGACAGAAAAAAGTGTGTTTCTTTTTCTGGGGTTGCTTATTTAGTGCCTGTAGGGTTTCAGAGTCCTATAGAATATTTTTTCTTTAAACAGTCATTGTAAATTATTTGCTGCTAGATTATAACCTTATGTGAGTAAATTATAGTTCGCAAAGATTTGAATTGCCATACAATGCTTTCTGCCAATATGAGTAAATGACAAAAAATAGACTAAGAAAACACCAAGTTATGTTATGCTGTTTGCCCTTTGAAAGGATTTACTGCCGTGTAAATCCTCATAATGAAGAGAAGACTAAATTTTGTGGGTAGCTGCAGAATGTATTTTCCCCCATCAAATAATAACTTGGACTACAAGTGTGAAGATTCCAATTTCTCCACGGTTAACGTCACAGGTTTGAGGAGTGCAGGAAGACAGTCTGACACCACAGTATCACATACCTGATTTCACAACCAAACTCTCAAGTAGAAGTCAAGTGAAAGTGGTTTACTTGGCAGTGGTGCAGGAAAGTGGTGGCAAAGCAGAGAACGAAACAATGATAGCAAGGTGGTCACATGACAGCTGGACTGCAGGCTGCAACGCGCAAAGGATTCTGGGAGTTTGTGTAAAGTACATATATCCCCACTAAGAAACTTAATAGTTGGTGAATAAAGTCTAGCATTTTCAAAATCTGTATGATCAGAATAGCACCAGGATGCAAATGATCATGGAGACCAGCAGAATCAAGAAGATCCTTCCCAGGCACCTTGAAAGTGTTCTCCATTCTCCTCACTGGTTGCTGTGCTCTCCATGTTTGCTTTTGCTTCCTTTTCTGATCCTCTCAAAACTACAGAGTTATGCCCTGAAAATGAAGACACCAGACAACAACCTCCAAGTACCAGGCAAAGGCTGCACCCTGTGCAATAATTTTCTCTCCTGACTGTTTCCAGATCTGGAAGAGATAATATGAAAGTGCAGATTTCTTGAAGGAATACTAAAGACAAAGGTGCCAGCAGAGATCCAGCTACAGAAATAGTTTGCCCTGGGAGGAAAGTTTACATTATGCCTCATGTTGATATTTGACTGTGGCTGAACGTATTTTTGGCTTAAGTTGTCACAGATGAAAAGAAATGCAGCTGGAATCAGAAAGGCTCCGGCAGCTTGCAACAGTTTGATCGCGAATGTCCCCAAAGCTCCATGTGGTCCTTTGGTTGGAACTATTAGAAAGAGGTAGGCCTTTTGGAGATGGAGGGTAGTGTGGTACATTAGGGTCCCTGCAGGTTTTGCCCTTTATGAAATGGTGCGACTTCCAGCCACCTCCTCATTTCCTAGCCATGAAAAGTAAGAGAGAGTTGCCTCATGCTCTTGTGACATTGTGTTGCCTCACCCTATACTTGTGGGTTCAAGGAATCAATAACTGCAGCCTCTAAAACAATGAGCCAAAATAAAATTTTTCTCTTAACAAGTTGGTAAACCCAGTTGTCTGTCATGAGGGTGCAAAGCTAACTAAAACATTGCCAGACACCTTATAATTCGTAGGACTTTCTTCACCCTACCCTACCCACGGCAGTGTTATTGACTCTAGGGACAAAATCTGGTCTGGAAGAACAACATCAATGGAGAGGAGAATGCTGCAGGTCATGTACCCCAATTTCCTCTTCTAATCTTTACTCCTAATTTTTACTCTAACAAGCAGTTTCATTGATTTCTAAAGGTGATTCTAAGCATGTTAGCAGGCATGGAAAGGAAGCTTATTATGTTTTTTTTAAAAAAAAAAAAAAAACTTTACTAAATTGAATAAGGGAGTAGCAGTCTGACCTTTGAAAACGTTTCCAGATACTGAGCACTGGATTGAAATGCTAAATCGCAAGAACCAACTATTACTGATTAGTAGTGCTGTGGCAAAAGGGCAGTTTTTCTTTTGATACAGCAAGTCAAGAAGGATGGAATGATACTGACACTCAGTGATTAATTTCTGGAAATGTGGTTGAACGAATCAAATTATGTATCATTTGATGCCATTAAATCTGAGTTCCTGCATTGTATGTAGACCTTTCACTTTTCAAGCATTCTCAGCGTGTGAAACTGAATGTGCCATTTACAAGCTATCATGTAATTTTCTGTTTTCTGAAACAAAAGCAACAATCTGGGTACATTAAAGACCATTATATAATTGACAAACCTGCTTTTTAAAAACTTGATCCAAAACACTTAAAATTACTATCATTTGCAATGGGAGCTATCCCTTAATAGTGCAAAATCATTTAAAAGTTAAGATGGGAATCATACTTGTTTTTGCTTCCATAGCAATCTGCACATTCCTAAGTTTGCAAAGTTTCTTTTGCTTAGGCCCGTTACCTTACTTGACTTTTTAACTCAACCATACAAGTAGACAGAAGAGGAGTCAATAACTTATTGGTAAATCAAGAGAGCTAAACTGCACAGACAATAATTTACTCCTTCAGAACAAAGACACAGGTATATCTTTTAGGCAACTCTATTTCTATCACATTGGACTACTTAGATTTGTGGCTTAATTTCAGTTTTTAAAACTTCCATAGAAATGTTCTATATGCATGTAGAACCATATGTAAATTATAACTGGGGAACCAGTTCACAAAGCAGAGGGTAACTATTGTCCTCCCATATCACAAGATAACAAGGGTTTTCCTTCTTACAGTATATATTCATTGTGTCTGACTTAAATTAGATAGACAGGAATTATATGGGTGCACTCCTTCCTGTCTTCATTTGTTGGTGGGCTCCACTCAATTATACATTGATTATACATTGTTGATCATCACAAATATTATTCCAAGTGTAAGTATTTAAAAACATTCTTCATTAGATTATTGATAAACTTTTAAAAATATTTATTTATTTATTTACTTTTTATTGGAGAAAGAGAGAATGGACACAAGCATGTTGCGTGGAGGTCAGATGACAACATACAGAAGTCAGATCTCTCCTTCTACTATGTGGGCTTCTGGGAATCAAACTCAGGCAGCCAGTTTGCATATATACACTTACCTGCTGGGCCATCTCATTGCCCTCTAATTGTTGTTACAAATATTGATGCCGTGAATTTCCTTATATATGTTTGGTACATATTTCCGTTGAGTTTCAACCTAGGAGTAGGGGTGTTCAGACAATAGATTCCACTGTAGTCGACATTACCCATCAGTCTTTGTCTCAGTTAATGCTTCCATAGTAGTATGCGAGAATTCTTGCTTCTTATCTTTGAGCTTGATGTTATCTAGGTTCTTCATCAAGGACATTCTGCTATGCATCAATCACATCACAGAGTTTCTGTCTTTCAACTTTAATTGTAGCCTTTGAGACTTTGTTTCCATCATTTGCTGATAGGTAACAAGGTGTTTTTTAAACACTAAAGTGACTTCTGTTCCTAGACCTCCACTTTTATAAGAGCTTCAAAGTCACCACTTTTTTCAGTCTATCCATCTAACCCACAGAAACGTTCTGTAGATTCTTTGTAGATTTCAGTAGGGTTAGGGGCCTGTGAAGCAGCACTGATTGTATGACAATTACGGGTGCCAAACCTTCGGAGTCAGTAAAATGTATGTGCCGCTGAGGAACACTACAAGGATTCTGCTTGGCCTGACCACAGCCATTTTGAGTCATCCTTGCTATGATTACCCCTGAGTAACTCTGGTCATTTTTCCCTAAGGTTTTCCAACACACTATAAATAAACAAAACAATTACAGTGGTCTGTGGGGCTTCACGACCTCACCCTGGTTCCAGGAATGTGTCTGGTTCTGACAATAGCTTGGGATAAATCACGTACATGTCAGCATGGATGAAATAATTTTTGCCCTGTTCCCTTTAGAAATCCTTGAGCTTCTGACGCAAATTTTTAGTATCAACCTGGTTTTGCTGTCAGCCGTGGCTATGGCTTTGTCAGTAAGTCTCCAAGAATGCATTCAGTGCAATTATGTGTCATACTATCCTTTTCTTCGGTTTCACAACACCTAGGGATTGGATCTCATAAATGGACACCAGACTGTTCTGGAGCAAACACAGTGTGTTTCATTCTGTTCTCATTTCATCAGAAATATGCCTATGCTACTTAGACATCCAAGTATTATCTGTGTCTCCACTCCTACTCCCACAGCCTGATTCAGCCAGTAAGATTCCACCCAATTCCACGTTTCAGTTCACGCTTCAGTACTCCCAACTTTGTGGTGGTTTGAGCATATTATAAATAACTAATATTGGCTTGGCACCCATGTCCTCATTCTAATCACTCATCATCCAAGAACTTCCATCTAACTTTCCATAGCTAAGGTTGCCTTCATCTGGGCAATTTATATACACATTAAGACTCTTAAATGTCAGTGTCAGATGACCTTAGATAATGTGCTACAATCTTTTTCTAGTGAGAAAATTAACTTCAAAGTTAGAAAACCAAGGGCTGACATAATGTTGAACATGTCTCTGGTTTCTAAGGAAGTCACAGAGCTACTCATGTTGGAGAATCCTCAAGAAATGGAAGGAACTAAGGTATATCGTCTTGTGAAAGCTTAATATGTTGTGCCTAGCACATAATATACCTCTAAGTAGCAAGTATCTACAAAGGGACTGCCTGGGGAAGACTTTGCTCATTAACTCCTCTAAGTCTAGTTTTGCTTTTTATGCACAACATGGTTTGTTACAATTTTGTAAAGGACTATGTCCACATCCAGTGGATGAAATAAAAAAGCCCATATAGTTAACACTTTAGTCTGAGAGCTGGCAATCTATTCTGGCCTAAGCTGAGAAGATCTTCAAATCTTGGTTGGATTCTCTGAGATGCTTCTCAGTCATCTATGGAGGCTTTGATAGGATCACAGAGGTGGTTTGTCTCTGACAGAGATTTTGTTTTCTCTTTTTTTATTTTTTCCTCTTGTTTTTAAGGTAATAGCAGACCCTAGGCTCTTCCTTCCCGTTGTGATAGAGAGGACAAGAGGACAAAGAATTAGCCTGTTACTGCGACTTGTCATGCCTCCGAAAGTATTAGTTTCTCACATCCCATTGGCCAAAAACAAGTCATGTGGCTAGAGCCAGAGTGAGGATTGAAGGTGCAGTGAAGTCCCTGCTGGATACAAGAGCAGGCAGGTGAGTGGCAGGGTCATACTTTCTCTATATCATGCTATGTCATCTTGGTGAACCTCAGTTCTACTGGCAGTAATTAGGGGTTGATTATAACCCAGGAGCCGCTCCCAATTTTTTGTAATGATTTAAAATATGATAAATACATTATGAAACATAAGTGCTTCAAAAGTGGTTAAGTGATAAATATATGACATGTCATTATCATTATGAGTATGTTTACATGGTTGGTCCTAAACAAAATGTTGAGATGGGTGAGTTTGACTTTTAACAGTGTCTCTGGCTTCGTGTTTTACTAGGCTTCTCAGTAGCTTGAATTGTAGTTGTATGTCCATTTTTAGGAAGCATGCAATGAATGAATGAAAGAATGAATGAAATGACTTGTCAATCTTCCACCTTTCTTGAATTCCATCAAGTGAAGTGATTATTTACCCTTTTGCCCTCTTTGGAGAAATTTACAATGTAGGGGTTAAAAATAGTTCCATGATGAAATTTTGTAACATCAGAGCCAAAATACACTGCCAACTGAAGTGGGATCTACTGGGACTTCTTGGATTGAGGCAATAACATATGCAAAGAAAATGTCTGAGAAGTGGCAGATTTTGACATTGTTCATTAGTGCTGGACTATGTAATCACAGTTCTGAGTGGTAATAAGTGTAGGCTGGTGTGAAAAAGAGTTCAAGGATTTCAATGAATGGCTTAGTCAGTTTTAGGCATTAGAAAGATCACAGAGAAGTGACTAGAGTTAGAAATGGTCAGAGGCAGGGAGACAGTAGGATGACATCTCAAAATTTGTCCTGAACTAAAGAGAAGAGAGTACACATGGCAGACATTTGCTAGAGCTGTTAAGCCTTCATGATCAATTTGACAGATGGAAGTTATCCATCCACAATATCAATATCCATCCAGAATATCCAGTTATCACCATCCATGCCTGTCAACAGATTGATATTCACTAAGATTATACTTTGGACCAACCAAGGATCTACTCACCATACAGCATCTATAAAGATAGCGAAGATGCAGGGCACTGATAATTAGTCAACAAGTAGCTGGAATATGTCATGAAGTTAAGTCTTCATCAATGACGTGCCATGTATGATGAGAGGGTCGAGGAGCTCTTTAGCTTGCTTAGTAAGTCTTCTTGCCCCAAGCTGAATGATATCCTCCTAAGCTCAAATTTGTCTTGCCTATTGTCAAAATACATTGTTTTATTAACAGGAAGGACAATAAAAGCCATTCATTCTCATTTTCTAATCATTGTAGCATGAATAAGACCTAAAATTAGAGTACTTCTATAATTTTATTCCAAAATGCTTGGGCAAAGATTGGATAAATACCTGCATCTTGATTCAGTGATGGTTGTTTTGAGAAAGAGATATCTCCCAATGTTGTTGATTTTTTTTCCCCCTATGAGGAGTTTAGGACAGTATACTCAACTTCAGGCAGATAACTTTGGGAGAGCAGAAGATAAACTTCCACATGCCCATCCTCTCAGTTTTGTAAAGCAGTACAGGATCATTCTCCAGAATGATGGCAAGAACACAGGTCTAGAAAACTCCTTTCCAAGTACTGCTTCCATGTTGAGAAGTGAGAACTTGTCTTACTTCTCCTTATAGCATAGGTTAGATGCTCCAGAAGCAGACACAGAGACGAATAATTATCACGTGTAAGTGATTATGAAAGGAATGTATATAGGAACTAGTAGAGTGGAGTAGTGAAGGAGGAAAGATAAGAAATCACTGTATTCATTACCTTTCTCATTGCTGTAACCAATGAAACCAAGTTAAGGACGAAGAGCTTTAAAGTGGCTCAAGGTTTCAAAAACTACATCATAGTGCAGAACGTGTAGCTGTTCTTTTCATGGTAGAGATGTGTGGTAGTGGGTGACAGTAGCTAGAAAGCAGAGAAAACAGACTATAACAAGAAGTGGCTAGAACCTTCAAAACAGTATCACAAGTTGAGAGCTGAGCTCTTGATACATCAGCCTATGGGGACGATTCAGTGACAAACCACAAATTTCTGGCCTTGGCCCTTTTCAGGGTGCAAACAGAATGCATCCAGATTGAGAAGGCACTATGGATGGCCTCCAGTCCAATTTCTGAGAGTTCTAACTCCCACATCTTCCTTACAAGCACAGTTTTCACAGCCTGCATGCCTGCTAGCATCCTCACCTTCCAAACTCCTACTATATTCACCCATTAAACTCTGATTACAGCTTCCTAGGCCTTGACAATTGAAGGCTGAGATTTAGGCACATGGTTGTAGTTATTGATAACTAAAGCAAGCCCTCTACCAGCCTGCAGAAGAGTATCTAATTGATGTGGAAGATCCAACCCATGGTGACTGGGGCCACTCCTTGAAGAGGTAGATAAGATAGAATGGGCGTTTTGCCACTTTAACATACTTCATCATATTTGGACAGACTTGTAGTCCAGCAGGTGAGGTTTATTCCTCTCTCAGCAATTCCTGTGGATGTAATGTAGTCAATTTCCTCAACTTCTGATGTTGGCATAAACTCTTTGCCTACACTAGACCAAGAACTTTACTAGAATATTCTAGAATAAAACCTCCTTGTTCTCTGAAGCTGTTTGGTTGTGAATTTATTGCCAATGTGCAGACAAAGCACAATATATACATAGAAATAGGTGAATAAAAGGGATCCTGAGAAGTCTGGCATGACTTCAACATTATCTTTCATGCTTGAGAATCTATGGGGCCCATCTCAACAAAATTAAGGAAATAATTGAAGGACAATAATTCTGTCAATATAGAATATACAAATAAACACTGCAAATAACATACATGTATTTTCAGTACTGGCCACTGGCCACTTTGCTTATTGTCATGTTTGGGTATAGATATCAACTTGATGGTTGAGGGTTTAAGCTCGGAGCATATTTGTAGATAGTTGATGGTTGAGTTAAACCCAGAGAAAACCTGCAAGAGATTGTTTAGTTGATGGTGAAAGCCCAGCCCAGGGAATTAGGTCCTGGACAGATGAGCGGGTTGAGGAAGGAGGCATCCTTCTGTATACTTGGCCAGACATGCTGGTCTGGCAAATAAGAACTGTCCCTCTCTCATGTATCACATGGAGATAGTGTGGCCAGTTCCCTCAGCCTTTGGTGTTGTAGTGGACTCCTGCCAAGCTGGACTGAGAACTATAACTGGACTATCCTAAGAGAATGAACACTTGTTCCCTTAAGTTGTTTGATGGTGATTTTATCAGCAACTGTGCCGGCTAGCTGCTAAACATGTATTATAAATGTGCTTACCACAGAGCTGTACTTGGCTCTGGTTGTATTTTTTTTTAATTTGATTTGTTTCTTCTTTTGGCGATTTGATGGATGCTTTTTAGTAGGAAGTAATAAAGACTACAAGTTTATTTACTTACCTAAAATGTATATCTTAAGAATCTCTTCAGAGATGTCATTTCTGAGGCAAATACTTCATAATTAGTATTGAAGAAGATAACCTTCTAAGATGATGTTGATATTTGTCTATAAGTAATGAAAGAGTAACTTCAGATAGGTTATATACAGCATTTTTCTTAGCAAAAAGGTGAACTGGTATTTGTGTAACCAATATAAAAAAGGACTAATTTTCTTGGCTGTGAAGCAGATTGTACTGATACCAAATCTACTAAATGTTTCTGTTAGAACTGTGGACAATTTAGTAGAAATCTATGGAACTTCTAAAATAATGCATTGTGACTCACTGTTTTAGCATTACATCATTGATTAGTCAGGAAGTCAGAAAAACATAGTAGAACAATGTGAAAGGAAAAAAAATTCATTTCCTGAGATTAAATGTTCAAAGATCAAGATAAAATTACTTGCTGCCCCCCTTAAAGTACGACTGATGAATTAATCAGATTATATAATGAGTTTGCATTTCTTTCCCCTAATAGTATAAATTTTTAAAATAATTCAAGACTTATTATTTTCTTAAGTCAAGGGTAAGAAGGCAATAATAAATGAAAAAAAAAGTGAGCTAGAGTCTGTGACATCTACCCTGTCATAGAAGAAGCAGTTATCAGTCAGCCCTTCTGCAGTGGCATTGTGAGAATGGACGGTCTGGACTTATCAAACCTTCTGAGGACTTGAGAAAAATTGGAAATTTGAGAACTCCCAGATTTACAGTTTTCTTAATTAACATAAAAAATACTGTGCTAGCTAAATCTCATAAATAGTAGAGATGTTATTTCATATCCAAATAAACTGTTTTGCTAAACTTGAAAGTTGTTGAGTTAAACTTGTGATTTTTTTTAAAAAAATACGTTTATTATTTTGCTGGGTATGGCGTGGCATGCATGACATGTACATGGATATTGGAGCACAACTTGCTTATGTGAGTCCTGGGTCTTGAACCCAGGTCATCAGGCTTGGGTGGAAAGGGTGTTCACTTGCTGAGCCACCTTGCGACCCTTTGAAAGAAACTTAATTTAATTTTGAGAGAAATTTGCTTCATTGTTTTTTAAAACTTATTTTAACACAGGCTACATTTTTTTTTCTTCTCTTTGTCTATTCTCAGTTTGGTTATGTTTATATTTTTAGTATAATCCCATTTCTTAATCAATACCTCCTAACTCCCACTCTGTTTTAATGTTGGAAACACAGTTGGCAAGAAAAAATGCCATGTCATTTATTATGAACATCTGTAGCAAAAACAGGTCAGTGGTAAGAAAAATAAACAGAATCCAAATGGGCATTCTGCTTCTGGGGCAGCCTTGGTTTTCTCATCAGTAAAGACTGGGAGAACTTTCTTGTCAAACAATGTCTCTAAACTGGAGGTCCTTAAATTACAGTGTTTTCTTATTCATTGCTCCAACACAAGGTCAGTTCAGTTCAACGATTTAATTAGAAATGCAAAACATTACTTATCAGATTAGACAGATTTAGAGCACCTGTCTTTGAGGTGCCTGCTGAACTTTGGGTTCTCTCCACCACAGGGAGCAGAGGAAACTGGGGTACGCCTTGGAAGTCTATCTCTGCAATGTGCTAAGTAGAATGGCTCAGACTGAAGAATATGAAAGTGAGTGCTGTCACCCCCCGCTCCGCCGGTCCGGACGCGTAGGCGAGATCCAGCCGGGCCTCAACGCGCGCTCTAGGACCCCAGGTCAGCCCACGGGGACCCGGCTCCGACTCCCGCCATCCAGCCGGAGCCGCGCGGGGGCCCAGGGAACGAGGAGCACCTCCCCCTGCGCCCGGGCCCCGCCCCAGCTGCCCTCGGGTTAAATAGCTCCACGCCGACGCGCGCAGCCTCCCTCTTTCGCCCCACCCCCCGCTCCGCCGGTCCGGACGCGTAGGCGAGATCCAGCCGGGCCTCAACGCGCGCTCTAGGACCCCAGGTCAGCCCACGGGGACCCGGCTCCGACTCCCGCCATCCAGCCGGAGCCGCGCGGGGGCCCAGGGAACGAGGAGCACCTCCCCCTGCGCCCGGGCCCCGCCCCAGCTGCCCTCGGGTTAAATAGCTCCACGCCGACGCGCGCAGCCTCCCTCTTTCGCCCCACCCCCGCTCCGCCGGTCGGGACGCGTAGGCGAGATCCAGCCGGGCCTCAACGCGCGCTCTAGGACCCCAGGTCAGCCCACAGGGACCCGGCTCCGACTCCCGCCATCCAGCCGGAGCCGCGCGGGGGCCCAGGGAACGAGGAGCACCTCCCCCTGCGCCCATCCTCCCTTTTCGCCCCACCCCGCTCCGCCAGTCGGGACACGCACGCGGTCCACCCGGGCCTCACCCCGCTCCCTAGGTAAGTCCCCGTTCAGGCCCCGCCCACCAGTACCCCAGGCCAAATAATTCAGTTTAGTGAAATTGAGAGATCTTAAGAGTTAAAATGACAATGCCAAAGTCAAAGTGCAAATCCATGAGAAGCAACACTCAAGTAAACAAATCTCCCACTGAAGAAATTAATCCCATAATGTTAGACTCCAAAAAGAACAAACCCGCGGAAAAAGGCCAAGAAAGCCTGACCCAGGATAACGACTTTCAAAATATGATCATTACCATGTTCAATACTATGAAAGAGGAAATCCGGGAGGAATTACATAATCGAATCAATCGCTTTGAAGAGGAACACAACAGACATCTGGAGGAGTTGAGAAAAACAGTGCAAGAAACAAAAAGCGGCATAGAACAGTTAAAACAAACTCAAGCAGAGTTTAAAACTGAGCTAAAAGACAAGTTATCTTCAACCCAGAACGCCACAGAGAGTCTTATCAACAGAACTAATGAAGCAGAAAACAGAATTTCAGACCTTGAAGATAAAGTGGGAGTACTAGCCAGCTCAATGGAAGAGGTTGTTAAAGCCAAAAAGATACTTGAGAGAAATATCCAAGAGATATGGGACACCCTGAAGAAGCCTAACATGCGTATTCATGGAATACCGGAGCAAGAATCTCAAAATACCACCCCTGAGGAAATTTTTCAAACGATCATCAAGGAAACTTTCCTCATCTAAAGAAAGAGAGGCCCATTCATATACAAGAGGCATTCCGCACCCCAAACAGATACGACCAAACTAGAAGCACACCGCGGCAAATAATAGTTAAAACACTCCACATTCAAGATAAAGAACTGGTGCTGAGAGCTTCAAGGGAGAAAAAACAAGTAACTTTTAAAGGCAAACCTATTAAAATAACAAATGACTTCTCAGTCGAAACAGTAAAAGCAAGAAGAGCTTGGAGAGACATACTTCAAGTATTGAATGAGCAAAATGTCAACCCAGGCTGATTTACCCTGCAAAACTATCAGTCATGATCGAGGGAGAAAGAAAAATTTTCCAGCACAAAGACAACTTTAAGGGATACATGGCCACCAAACCAGGCCTTCAAAAACTGCTAGAAATGATACTCAAGCGTGAAGAAAAAAACAGGCATATCCAGGAGAACAGAAGGCAAACATAACACCATTAAAAGCGAAGCAATATACTTATAAAAGCTACTAAACATAATAAATGTCTGGAATTAACAATAGTTTCTCCATTATAACACTAAATGTTAATGGACTTAATTCACCGATCAAGAGACACAGATTACAAACTTGGATTAAAAATCACAATCCATCAATCTGCTGCCTGCAGGAAACCCATCTCACCACAAAAGATAGGCACGCTCTAAAAATAAAAGGCTGGTCAACAATTCTACAAGCAAATGGAAGCAGAAAACAGGCAGGGGTAGCCATTATGCTATCAGACAAAGTGGATTTCAAACCAAAAAAAATTATAAGAGACACGGATGGATACTACATTTTAGTCAGAGGTACAATTCACCAGGAAGACTTCACAATACTGAACATATATGCACCCAATACGGGCCCCTCCACATTCATTAAGAAAACCCTACAGCGTCTAAAGCAAGAAATCAACCCCCAAACGATAATTCTTGGGGACTTCAACACCGCCCTCTCTACATGGGATAGATCAACAGGTCAAAAGCTTAACAGAGACACTTTGGAACTTAATCAAACCCTGAAAGAAATGGACCTCACAGATCTCTATCGAACTTTTCACCCACGCACCAAAGAATACACATTTTTCTCAGCAGCACACGGAACTTTCTCCAAAATAGATCACATATTGGGCCACAAAATGAATCTACACATGTACAAGAAAGTTGAAATTCTAACCTGTGCCCTATCAGACCACCACGGCCTAAAGCTGGACATCCACAACACATCAAACAAGAGAAAATACACTAACTCCTGGAAACTTAACACTATGATGCTGAATGAGAACTGGATTCAGGAAGAAATTAAAAAGGAAATTCAAGATTTCCTGAAAGTGAATGATAACGAAAATACAACTTACCAAAATCTCTGGGACACAATGAAAGCTGTTCTAAGAGGTAAGTTCATAGCTCTTAATGCCCACATCAAAAAAATGGAAACATCAGAAATAAACAACTTAACAATGCAGCTTAAAGCTTTAGAGAAACTAGAGCAATCTGATCCCAAAAGCAGTAGAAGAGAAGAGATTAGCAAAATAAGGGGAGAAATATCTGAAATCGAGACTAAGAAAACGATAGAAAAAATCAACAAATCGAAAAGCTGGTTCTTTGAAAAAATCAACAAGATTGATACACCCCCTAGCTAAACTAACCAAAAGCAAGAGAGAGAAAACCCAAATTAACAAAATTAGAAATGAACATGGAGTTATCACTACGGATACCCAAGAAATCCAGAGAATTATAACATCATATTTCAAAAACTTATACTCTGTGAAGTTTGACAACACAAAAGAGATGGATGAATTTCTAAGTAAACACAACTTACCTAAATTGAATCAGGAAGTTGTGAATTACTTAAATAGTCCTATAACATATAAGGAAATTGAGGAAGTAATCTCGAATCTTCCCACCAAAAAATGTCCTGGACCAGATGGATTCAGCACAGAGTTCTACAAGACATTTAAGGAGTTAATAACACCAATACTCCTTAAACTGTTCCACCAAATAGCAAAGGAAGGAACACTACCAAATTCCTTCTATGAAGCTAATATCGTTTTAATCCCAAAACCTAATAAAGATTCACTTAAAAAAGAAAACTATAGGCCGATCTCCCTGATGAACACAGATGCAAAGATTCTCAACAAAGTCTTAGCAAATCGGATTCAAAAACATATTAAAAAGATCATTCATGGGGACCAAGTAGGCTTCATCCCCGGCACACAAGGTTGGTTCAACATACGCAAATCAATAAATGTAATTCATCATGTAAACCAGTCCAAAGTCCAAGACCACATGATACTCTCGATAGATGCAGAAAAAGCTTTTGACAAGATCCAACAGCCTTTTATGATCAAAACGCTAGAGACAGTAGGAATGGAAGGAACTTTTATCAATATAATAAAAGCTGTATACAACAAGCCCACAGCAAGGATTATGCTCAATGGGGAACAATTGGAAGCATTCCCACTTCGATCAGGAACAAGACAAGGCTGTCCACTCTCACCACTTCTATTCAGTATTGTACTTGAAGTCTTAGCCGAAGCCATAAGACAAGAAAGGGACATAAGAGGGATTCAAATTGGCAAGGAAGAAGTCAAGCTATCTCTATTTGTAGATGACATGATCTTATACCTGAGTGATCCCAAAAACTCCACCAGGAAGCTCCTGGAACTAATTGAGAAGTTCAGCAGGGTGGCAGGATACAAAATAAATGTGCAAAAATCAGAGGCCTTCCTATATGCCCAGAATGAAAGAAGTGAAAAAGCCTTGAGAGAAACCATGCCATTTACTATAACCCCTAAAAAAATGAAATACCTTGGTATAAACCTAACTAAGGAGGTAAAAGACCTTTACAATGAAAACTTTAAAACCCTAAAGAAAGAAATTGCAGAAGACACCAGAAGGTGGAAAGACCTCCCTTGTTCCTGGATTGGCAGAATCAACATTGTAAAAATGACCATCCTACCAAAGGCAATATACAGATTCAATGCTATACCAATCAAAATCCCAAAGCAATTCTTCAAAGAAGTTGACCAAACAATCTCAAAGTTCATATGGAGGCACAAAAGACCCAGGATAGCAAAAACAATCCTGAGTAACAAAAACACAGCTGGAGGTATTACCATACCAAACCTAAGTCTATACTACAAATCCATAGTTATAAAGACAGCCTGGTACTGGCTCCAAAATAGACACACAGATCAATGGATAAGGATTGAAGACCCAGATATAAGCCCACAAAGTTACAGCCACTTGGTCTTTGACAAAGGGGCCCAAAGAATCCAATGGAAAAAGAACAGCATCTTCAACAAATGGTGTTGGCAAAACTGGATCTCCACATGCAGAAGATTAAAGCTGGACCCGTACTTGTCACCATGTACAAGACTTAATTCCAAATGGATCAAGGACCTTGATATCAGGCCAGAGACTTTAAAAGCCATAGTTGAAAGGATAGGGAACTCCCTCGAGCTGATTGGGCTAGGCCAACACTTCCTAAACAGACATCCAATGGCACAGTCACTGCTACCAACTCTCAACAGTTGGGATCTTGTGAAATTAAGAGCTTCTGTTCAGATAAAGAGATTGTCGCACGAGCTCAAAGGCAACCCACAGAATGGGAGAAAATCTTCACTAACCACATATCTGACAGAGCTCTACTGTCCAGAGTGCACAAAGAACTTAGAAAATTAAACTCCAAGGAAAACACTGGCCCAATTAAAAAATGGGCCCTGGAACTTCAAAGAAACTTTACCAGGGATGAAATTAAAATGTCTAACAATTATCTTAAAAAATGCTCCACTTCCTTCGCCATCAGGGAAATGCAAATCAAAACTTCCCTGAGATATCATCTCACCCCGGTCAGGATGGCAAAAATCCACAGTACAAACAACGACAAATGCTGGAGAGGATGTGGGGAGAGGGGAACTCTCCTACATTGTTGGTGGGAATGCAGGCTCATACAGCCACTCTGGCGAGCCGTCTGGAGATTCTTAAAGAAATTAAAGATTGAAATGCCGTATGACCCTGCTATCCCACTTTTGGGAATAACCCCCCAAGCAGCAGAGGTTCGCCTCGATAGCACAAGCTCGACCATGTTCATAGCAGCACTGTTTACAATAGCAAAGTCATGGAATCAACCTAAATGTCCAACAGTTGACGAGTGGATAAGGAAACTGTGGTACATCTATACAATGGAGTACTACTCAGCCATCAAAAATGATGAATTACTGGAATTTGCTGGGAAATGGATGTCATTAGAAAGAATTATATTAAGTGAAGTATCCCAAACCCAGAAAATTAAGCGCCGTATGTACTCCCTAATAGGTGGCTCCTAGTACCAAACTCGCCCAGCCCACATTGGGACACTCAAAAGTAAACCTATGTAACACAGTAATTGCAAGGATTATGAACAAGAGAGATGGGTTAGGAGGGCCACACCAGAAACAAGGAGAGAGGAGACCATGTTACAGCAGAGAAAATAGGCCTCCATCAAGGTCTGCAAGTAAGTAATGAGAAACCTGGTTAAGTTCACAGACGTTCTTTCCTGATCTCACCAGAAGGGGAGGGCATATAGTCTAGCAGATAAAAAGTAATCATTTTGCAAATGGGTGATGGACCCCTCCCTCACTGAGGTTTCCTACTTTTATTACATCTACCCTTGAATGTGCTATTATAACAAGACTCCAGTTTAACAGCTTTTGTCTCTGGCCAGGGGGTGACATACAGTGCCCAGCAGAATGGAGTGAAGGGAATTGCAGGAGCAGAAAAACTGCAAAAGAAAATCAACAAACCACAATCCAGAACTTCAGAGACTCTATATCAATCACATAGAACTAGGACAGCCTAATCTCTCCCCATCCTGGAGCTCAGGGACATTTGCGGAAGAGGGGGCGGTAAGATTGTAAGAGCAAAAGGATGGGAGGAGCAACGATTTGCAAGATTCTCAACAATAGTTGGGGCCAAAGCAATCATAATGGAACTTTGCATGCCCTGCGCAATGTCCAGCGCACTGTTGCCCTCATAAAGTCTAGCATCTGTTAAGGGCACCGAGACCCCTGGAGGCAAGGGATTGACAGCCATAGTAGTAATCTTATGATTAAGGGGAACAAGAGAAAGGGCTTATGGAAATGCCACTGGGTCCTTATATGTCATCGGAGAGGAGGACCCAGTGGAGAGTTAGGCGCACACAATAAAGGACTCTCTGGGAATTGGGGGGGAGACACTGGGGGAAGGGGAGGGGGGAGGGAGGGAACTGGTAAAAAATTTTAAAATGTATAATTAAATTTTTAATAAAAAAAAAAAAAAAAAAGAAAATGAAAAAAAAAAAAAAAAAAAAAAAGAAAGTGAGTGCTGTGAGTCCATGGCACAGTTTCTGTAAGTCACTGCAGCAAGGCTGTAACAGAAGAAAAGATTCACTAAACATTCGTAAAGGGGAGCACAGAGGACAAAGTGTTAATGCAGCCCATCAGGGAACTTTTACACTCACTGAGTATAAAACAAGGTGGATTTATGTCTGAAAGGAATATATCATATATGAATCAAAATATTTTAAGATGATTCCATTTTTGTAACAACACATAGACTGAGGTGAACTAGATCAGAAATAAAGAAAAGGGAGAAAGGATGGGCTGGCTCCATGACTCATCAGAGAAAGGTGCTTGCGGCTGAGCCCGGTGAGTGGAGTTTGATCCTTAGAACATAGGAGGTGAAAGGAGAAAGCCAGCTCTGGCAAGTTATCCTCTGAATTCCACTTGTGCTTTATGACACAAGTACACACACACACACACACACACACACACACACACACACACACACACATACACACACAGAATAAATTCAAAAACATTGAGAAAAAAAAAGTGGGAGGAAAAGAGGACAAGGTACTGGCAGCTCTTGTGTGACATGGCAGTGCATGACTAAACATGGCCTTGTAAGCTTCTTGCCACTGAGGAACATCATAAGGGGAAAATAGTAGAATGATATGCTGGAGTACACATAAAGCATTAGAAACACTGGGAAACTGATGATTTTCTTTTTATACATCACAGCTTCCCTCCCTTCCTGTTCCCCTCCATTGCCTCCCTTCCCTTCACTTTTTTCTCCCACTTATCTCCACCCTTCCTCCTGTGTGATTCTGTGGACCCCAGGGTTTACTCTGGCCTGTCTACTCCTGTGGGTGCTCAGGTCTCCGTCGTATATCAAGTTACTTCTCTTCAGGCCACCCCACTGATATGTGCATTTCACTCACCCTAACCATCCCTTCCCAACTTCCTTGAGATCCAAAGGTTTTCACTGTAAGTGCCCACTCTATGGGTATAATAAGAGCTATTTACAGAGCACTTTGATGTACTATCTTCCTACCTATAAGTTTGTTGGCTGTCTTCCCTACTGATTTTTTTTCCTTCATTTTTTTTTAGATAGCTTCTTGTTCTAGTTTACAATAACAGGGATGTGTACTATCTGACAAGTGGGTCTTGAATTCAATTGGAAAGTTATTGGTTGTCTCCTATGTCATGCCCCTATTACATTTGTGGTGATTTATATTGCAACTTTCAGATTTCATACTGTTGGTTTTTTCAAATATTTTGGCTCTTACAGAGCTTCCAATCCGTTGACAAGGATATCAGTTCAATCTCCACATACAAGAGAGAACAGGTAGTGCTTAACTTTATCTGAGATACTTTACTCAATATTAAAGTGTCTAGTTCCATCCATTTATCAGAAAATTCCATAATATCATCCTTTCTGATGGCTAATATTCCATTGTGTATATGTACTCCATTTTCATTATCCATTCCTCTATTGATGGGCATGTAGGCTGATAGCATTTCTTTGCTATTGTGAATAGAACTGCAATGAACATAGATGAACAAGTGTCTTTGTAATAAGATGAAGAGGCGTTTTAGGGAATATTCCAAGGAGTGGCATAACTGGATCATATGGCAGTTCCATTTTTAGCTTTCTGAGGAACCTGACACTGGTCTCCATACAAGTTGTACCAGTTTACACTCCCACCAGCAGTGAATAAGTGTCCCCTTTACTCCACAGACTCACTAGCCATCTCTGTTGTTTGTGATCTTGATCTTAGCCATTCTGACTGGGGTAAGATGATATTGCAAGGTTATTTTGATTTGCATTTCTCTGATAATCAGGGAAGTTGAGCATCTTTTAAGATATTCAGTTTGACATTTTGATTTCTTTTTAAATGAAATCCCTGTTTAGTTCCAGAGCACATTTTTTAATTGCAATGTTTGCTGTCTTGGTATTTAACTATCTTTGTGTACTCTGGAGATTAGTTCTTTGTCATCACGATCAAGGTGGGTTCATACCAGGAGTGCAAGGATGGTTTAACAATAAGTTTAACAAATGGTTTAACAAGAATGGTAGATCAATAAACTTGATTAACAGGCTCAAAAACCAAAATCATAGGATCCTCTCAATAGATACAGAAGAAGCATTCAACAAAATCCAACATTCCTTCATGATAAAAGTTTTGGAGAAAACAGAAATGGAGGGGACCTATCTTAACTTTATGAAGGCTATATATAATAAGCCTAAAATGAGCATTATCCTAAATAAGGAAAAACTTGAAGCATTGCAACTTAGATCTGGAATAAGACAAGGCTGTCCACTGACACCACTCCTGTTCAATATTGTGCTTGAAGTCCTAGCTAGAGTAATAAGGCAAGAGAAGGAAATAAAAGGGATACAAATAGGTAAGGAAGAAATCAAATATCCCTATTTGCAGATGATATGATTCTATACTTGAGAGATCCACATGATTCTACAATGAAATAATCAAATTAATAAATAATTTCAGTAAAGTGGCAGGCTGTAAAATCAATGTACGAAAATCCATGGCCTTCCTATATATACCAGAGACAAATAAGCTGAGACAGAAATGAGAGAATCGATCCCAATTCACCATAGCTACAAAAAAAAATACCTCAGAATAAATTTAACCTAGGAAATAAAAGACCTGTGTAATGGAAACTACAAAACACTGCTGAAAGAAGATACTAACAACTTCCTTCCTCATGGATTGGTAAGATCAATATTGTGAAAATCACCATCCTACCCAAAACAATATATAGATTCAACACAATTACAATTAAAATCCCAATGCAATTCTTCACAGAACTGGGAAGAGCAATCTCAAAATTCACAGGAAAGAACAAAAGACCATGATTAGCCAAGGCAATAAGAAGACTGATGAGGCATCACTGTGCCAGATTTCAAACTATACTGCAAGCTGTAGTAATAAAAACACCTTGGTAGTGACATAAAAACAGACACATTGATCAATTGATCAGAACAGAAGACCCAGATATAAACTACAACACGTACAGCCACTTAATTTTTGACAAAGGTGTCAAACAAGTATGATGGGAAAAAGAGGGCATCTTCAACAAGTGATGGTAAAATCGGACATCTACATATAGAAGAATAAAGATTGTTTGTAGCCTCTCTCTTTACACAAAAGTTAACTCTAAATGCTGAAATTATTAGAAGAAAGAGTAGAAGTACATTTGAATTCCTAGGTAAAGATTGTCTAAGCAGAACAACAAATGCCCAGAAATTAAGACCAATAATCAACAAATGGGACTTCATAAAATTAAAAAGCTTCTCTTCTGTGAAAGAAACTGTTAATTATGCAAAAAGACAACCCACAGAATGGGAGAAAATCTTTGCTAGCAATGAATCCAACAAAGGATTTTTTCTAACAAGTTAGCAAGAGGGCTTTAAATAGTAGTTGCCTTCTCCTTATCAAATGTCTGGATACAAATATCATTCTTCTGGCTTGGCCGAATGTCATGCTCCTTTCAAAGTTTGATTGGCTTCCCTTTGAGTTTTCAGTATCAGGAAGTAGTTTCAAGAGTTATCCAAAGGAAAGATATTCATTGGCATGATTTTCCTGGGGCATCTTCAGTCTTGTCATAAGTGTGTTCCTTGTTTCCATTCAAGATTACATTCTCGAAGTTCCTTTCCAATTGCAATCACCTCAACATTCCCATAGTTCCTGTTTCTTGTGTGACTTCATTTGCATTCAGTTCGAATTCCACTTCCAACACAATCACTTTGTTTTTCTTCTGAAATTTCACCTTTTTTGTCCAATTTCTTCTTTCTAATTTTTATTTTTGTAAAATGCAAAATGAAATGTGGCCTTATCATTAGGAGGAGAAGTGACAGTATGGCTATAGGCTTGCTGTCTTTGAGTGGACGGAATAACAATGTGCAGCTATCCACTGCTGACAAATTTTGAGACGATGATATTGTGATCACGTATCAAGGCACATTAATGTTATTTACAAAGTTACTGATACACAAAGGCAACATTTTACAAATGCAATTGCAGTTAATGTAACTTGATAAATAAATTTAATCAGTTTTTTTTTGGAGGAACTAAATCCTAACTGAGCTATGATAACTAAAAGTATGTATATCAGAGAAAGTCACATATTAAAGAAATAACAAAAGTCTGAAGGGCATGAATAAAATGAGGTGGGTGAATGGCTATCTTTGGATCTCATACTTGTATAAAACTATATTTTTAAACCTCTTCGGTGCATTCTGAATATTTCTGCTACTAAGACATATTATGTAGAACTTTTATATGCACTAAAAATAGGAGAAATTTAATTTATAATTAAAAGAAACTAGAGGACATATGGACCTTTGCTTCCAAATGTAGCAGTGATGGAGAATGTTACAGTGTGCTTTGATTTGGACACTGAAAGAAGTTGATGATGAATTGGGGTGCAAAAGGAGCAGTTGGAATTCTGAAGCACAAGACACTAATAGAAGCAGGAAAAGCTGTGGAACATGATGATGGATAAAAACCCAGGAGCTGGGGATGACATGGAGATTCAGTGGGTAAAACCAGCTGCTCTCAAACCGGATGGCCAGAATTCACTACCTAAAATCCATATAGTGAAAAAAGAAAATAGTTTCTGAAGTTGTCTTCTGATCTCTCTCTCTCTCTTTCTCTCTCTCTCTTTCTCTCTCTCTCTCTCTTTCTTTCTTTCTTTCTTTCTTTCTTTCTTTCTTTCTTTCTTCTTTCTTTCTTTCTTTCTTTCTTTCTTTTCTTTCTTTCTTTCTTTCTTTCTCTCTCTCTCTCCCCTCTCTCTATATCTCTCTCTACCCTCTCTCTCTATTTCTCTCTCATAAATAATCAAAAAGTTTTTAAATGCACAAAGAGCAAGGGTTGCATAAATTTCCATGGAATATATAATAAAAGTTCTTTCCAGACTTGAGTTTGGGGAAATGGCTCAGTGAGTTTGATGGACAGGCATGACAACCTGAGTTTTAATCCCTGACATCTAAGGAAAAGCCTGGCATGATCATGTGTATGCAATCCCAGCCTTGGGGAGGGGGTGATCACAGGCATAATCTGCGAGGTAAATGGACAATCTGATAAATGCAGGTGTGATAGTTAGATATATGTGTCACATTGATGATTGGAGGCTTGAACTCTGTGCATAATAGTGAAGAATTAGTAACTGAGTTAAGTCCTATGCTATCCCACAGGAGATTGATTAATGGGAAAGACTATGGTGGGTGGGATCATTCCCATGGGTAGGTGGATAAAATGGAGGGAGTGGACATTCTTTGCATATTTGGACACACATGCTATATAGCAACAACCCTGTGGATATGGTATGGCTAGGTCCCACAGTCTCTCTTGCCAAGCTGCACTAACTGTAAGCAAACAATGATAATCCAGAAGAAAGCCCCTGGTCCCACAAGCTATTTAGTCATAAATTTATTGACAACATGAGAAACTATCTCAATGAAATTAGGTGGATAGTGGTAGAGGAAAGTCTCTGACATCTTCCACTGGCATCTATGTGAGTAGTGCATGTACACACACACACACACACATGTAAACACATGGATATGCACACATGTACCCATATACACAAACACACACACACACCCATACACACATATAGATGCACACATATGCCCATATACACAAACACACACATGCACACACATACACAAATATACACACACATACACATATACACACAATAAAATAAAAATGATAGAAAATATTTTCCACAATTATATTTTAAATATATGATGGAAAAACAAGAGACTACTGCCTTCAACCTTGAACCCTTGTATAAAGGAAGCAATCCCACTCATGAGGGTGGAAGCCTCAGAATTTGCCTAGGGACCAAATTTCGACGTAAATTTCAGAGAAGATACTAGCATTCTAAACATGAGATGTGACCCCCTCTTGCCCCCCAAAAGACTCACATTTGGTTTTGGAATGGTATAAATAGTAGAGAAAGTATCTCTGTTTCTTATTAGCTAGGATAAAAATCACATCATTCTGAATTTGAGAGGATTTAAAAAGTCCTAGAGTATAGGTGCAAAAGATGAAAATCATTTCCATCTCCAGCTTTGAAGGGCATATCAGGTAGTCTGGCAGTCAATGTGAGAAGTAGTGTTTTGGGCACATGTATGAGGAATCACTGAGTTATGGTTAAGTCAATAGGAGATTATCTTGACTGTACTATTGGTGGGGGAAGACAAAGCTCCTAGTGAGTAGGACAGCACTCTAGGCAGATAGGTAAGATGGTGAGAGCTAGTTAGCATTTTGGCTAGATGGAAAGCTAGGAAGTATACTGGCCTTTGTTCTCTCTGCTCTTTACTTTGGGTATGGTATGTTCAGTTCTCTCAGCTTTTTCTGGTAACTCCTTGGTGCAACGACCTATATCATAGAATTGTTAGCATGGTAAAATCCTCTCATTCCCTCAAGAAGTCTGATACAAAGATTTACAACATGCTTGGGTAAATTTATCTTTATAAAATGTTTTGATGCAGTAAAATCTAATTGATTAAAATAATCTAAAAGTTAAAAAAATGGTATGTGTAAGATTTGTGTAAGACTGGAGCTTGGCTGGAAAGAGTTAATATGGACCACTATATTAACTGAGTGCGATAAAGAAAACAAACCACAATGAACATAGAGGAGGAGAATTAGAGGAAGTAGATGGGAAGTAGAATTTTTTTTTTCTGAAAGCAAAGGAAGATAATGTTTAAGAAGCGAATGGTTAGTAGTTTTCAAGGGGACTAAGGTTAATCTTTGATGTGGTATGACAAAATGATCTCTGGGCTTGTGCCCAAGTCAACCATTCACGACACAAATAGTCTTCAAGACCAGATACTAACATCACTTGCATACCTCAGAATTGCTTGAAAGTACGTAGCAGAACTGTGAGCACATCTTGAAGAGCTCTGTTAGAATAAAGAGAGAGAAAGAAGTGGAAGCTGAAGGTTATGCTTTGCATAGGATAAATATAGAAGCATTTAAAGCTCTTTGGAAGAACATGGTTCAGTGTATGAATAATGAATGATAAGAAGGAATGGATAACTGACAATTTTAGACTTGGAAAAACTGGGGGAGAATAGAAACTCACTGAGCTGAAGGCTGGTCTATGTTTGGGAGGAGAGTCATTATTCCTATTGGAATGGAAGAGAATGAGAGGAGATAGAGTTGATGAATGTATCTGGTGTCCATTTGCCCTAAATTCATTTGTATGCATGTGTATGTTTGTGCTCATGTATGAATAGGTAAATGTTTATGTATGTGAGTTTGGAGGACAGAGAGTGATATCCAATATCTTCCTCAGTTTGTTCTCTTTAGTTTTGTGACAAGGTCTTTCACTTAAGTGGTTGCTCGCTCACTAACTTGGCTAGACAGGCCGTATCCTTGGCAAGTTCAAGGTATTCACCTGTCTCTGTTGTACCCAGATGATACATTTTGCTGGGCTGTTGAGGCCATTTTAAAACCTTTTTGGGAAACTATTACCAGAATTGTGGCTACTCTGTCCTTCCAGCCCTCCTCCTAGGCATGTTTATAATCAAAGAGGAAGAACATTCTTCTGTAAATTAAGTCCATTTTCCACCATGTTTCTGTTCAGCCAATTGTATTTGTACTAACTTTTATGTCCTTCTGTTTGTGCATTGACAAAGTGTTATCTATTTTATGGATGTGTTCAAACGATTTCATATATTTTTTGTCTTCACTATTGATTTAGCGCTCATTGGTTTTATTCCTGTCAATACTGGCCCCATTCAGCTTTTTTTCAGAATACTTAATCAATTTATTTTATTTTTTTCCTAATTAACAATAAAACATTTAAGACTTCAGGTTTTTCTGAGGATAGTTTTGGATCCATGAAACCGATTGTGAAAAGCAATACTTTTAAATTTACATATTTATAATTAGACTTCTTAATCTTCTCTGTATTTTTTCTTGGCATTATTGAAAACAATCTAGCCTACTGGTTATGTTAAGTTTTAATTATATCATTCCTATTGTATATTTTTACTTTTATTACATGATGATGAATGAATATAGATATTATTTCTATTATAAAATCAATTGAAGTTATTTTTATGCTTCTATATTTGATTAATGCTCGTATTCATTCTACAAACTGACATTTGGAAATAATAATTTTTTGTAAGATAGAAAACTGGAAAATTATTCCTCTGAAGTTCTAACATGTACAAAGTATCATATAGCTGCTGAAAAATGTTGGAAAAACAGGGGAGATAGATTCATGTCCATAGACAAGGAAAAACATTACACTTCCAATAAAACATGAACATGCTGCTGTCATGCTATAAAAGAGATATTTGTTTATTTTGAGACCTTTGTTCAAATAATACTCTTCAGTTCTGATTTGTAGCTACAATCTTGTTGTTTTTCACTACTTTATTTTAAATTAATTTTATTATTATAATTTGCTAATATTTTTTCTTCGTTCATTTTTTGTATTTTATACAAATGTATTTCCCTAAGAATCAATATCTTAAAGTCAACAAACCTTACTAACATTGTTATAATTCTTATAGCTAATGTTTTTGCATCTGTATTTAATTACCTTTAGAAGTATAAGGTTTTAAAATTGTTCTTTTTTTTTTCTGCTGTCAACTTGCTGTGTTGGTCAAAATTTATGTTTCCTGTTTTCTTTCTATAGTAACTTAAAATTTACTCACTGATTGTTGTTGAGTAGACAGTAGAAGGGAAATCACAGTGTATGAGGCATGCAAAGGCAAAAGAATGGTAGTGCAATGGTCTCTTTATTGTCAGCCTCTAGTTAGAAAAAATGTTTCTAGAAAGCTCAATGCCCTGTATCCTATTATAATCATATTCCTACCACCTCCATTCCAAATAGCTGGTTTGAATATATTCTATTGTTTTTTACACTTATATATTTAAACATTTAATTGCTTCTTATTGCATGCTGACCTTACATAGATGCATGAAATTACATCTATTTTTCTTTTTATATTTTATTTATGAGAGTGAGGGAGGGGGGAAGGAGAGAAAAAAGGAAGAAAGAATAGGGTAGAGAAAGAGAGAGAGAGAGAGAGAGAGAGAGAGAGAGAGAGAGAGAGAGAGACAGACAGACAACAGACAGACGCAGAGACAGAAACAAGAAAACTTACCATAACACCTTGGTGGAGGCAGAGGACAGCATTTGGAAGTCAGTTCTCTTCTGCTAGGTGTGCTTGTGGGTACTGAACAGGTGTGAACAGGTGTTTTACATGTTCAGCTATCTTTCCAACACCCTAGATGAATCTTTTTATAATTTATTGTTTTGCACTTAATTTTTTGAGATTCTTTTAGTTTGTACTCAACTGTTAAAGTTTGCTAAAATAAAATTATGTAACTTGCCTATATATGTAGCTAATAAAATTTGTGTCTTTTTATTTGCTTCTTTTTTTGTTCAACTAAATCTCTTGATTTACTTACAGGTGAAATGGCTACCTAAGGAGACATTCATGACTGCTGGGTCAGTTTCTACTTTTCTCTGAAAATAAAGGTATTACCAAAGTTCCCTCTATTCTTTCTGTGAAAGATATATATTATGTGTATTGCTCACTGTCTTTTCATTCTGAGTGGTTGCAAACAAATCAATGTATCAATGACAGATGAAGGCATAGATGAATAAATAGGCGGATATATAGATATGTATTCTAATACTTATGTGTCAGTTTTGAAATATGTGCTGAAACTATCTTCCAGTTTTAGCCTGACTTTTTATTCTTATTTATGTCTATTTTTACTTTTAAACATTTACTTATTATATAACACTGTTTCATTATAACTCATTCAATCCTCATTTTAACTTTGTGTTGCATGTACTATGATCAAATCCAATTTACTTTGGGAAAACAAAGCCAGAGAATGCAAACAATTTGATAAGTTTAAGGAGTAGTAAGTGGTAGAACCAGTATCCAGAGGTAAGACAGTAATTTCTCAAGTATAAGATCTTAACCTCTATATTTAATGTTACTTTGGAAACATTTAATATTAACATGTCCAACATTAATAACCATTTTTTTCACTGTTTTCCATGTCATGGTTGCAAAGTCCTTTCCTAAGTATGAAAAAAAAAACAGGTTTTCAGAGTAACTATCTGTAATTTTGCTTTGACTCAAGCTTTTAAACCATGGGATTTATGTAAGAGTGTGGGTTTGTGTGTGAATTTTAGATAATTAGCTTCAATTTCATTAAGTATTGTTTTTTTCTACACTGATATAACATCCATTTACAGGTTCGTACCATTACCCTAGAGAATATCAAAGTCTGTGGATATCTATCTTCCTTAATAAAATGATACAATATTCACATTTAAATTATGTATACCTTTTCATCTACTTTAAATCATGCCTAGATGGTTTCTAATCTGATATGTTGATTACTATACTAAGTTGTTTAAAGAATGACAAAAGAAAAATATCTGCATATGTTCAGCACAGACACAACTATATTTTTGAGTTTTTAAAATTATTTGTTAATTTGCTAGCTTTACAAGCATAATGAGTAGTTGTCCTATTTCCTCTCCTGCCCTCCTCCCTCTTTCCTTCCTTCCTCTTTCACCCTCCTGTCTCTTCACCAATCTATCCTTCCTCCCATTCTCCTGCCTGTCTTCTTGTGTGGGCCCCAGGGGTCCCTTAGGGTTTCATGTATTGGTAGGGAGGGGCTCAGGTCTCTGTGGCAGATTAAGTGGCCTTTCCTTGGGTAACCCACTGATACAGGCACTTTCCTGTCTAGCCCTAATCCTTAAAGTTCCATCTGCATGTAATTATTTTTCCTGAATTCCTCACAGTGTATGAGGGAATGTGGATGTGTCAGTCATAGTGCAGGTCTGGTGAGTTTAAGTTCCACTGCAATAAGTTCTTGGATACAGCAGACCTGTTTTGATGTTAGACCAGAGACTGCAAAACTCCTATGAGAAAAAATAGGAAACACCCTCAAATTTATTGACCTTGGCCAGCATTTCCTCAATAGGACTCCAAAGGCACAGAGAATAAGTCCAACACTAAACAAGTAGGGCTACACAAAATTAAAAAGCCTTTGTTTGGCAAAAGAGACTGTTAATCAAGTAAAAAGGCAACTTATAGAATGGGAGAACATCTTCATTAACCACACAACTGATACTGTCCAGTATACACAAAAAATTCGAAAAATTAAATACCAAGAATGTAAACAACCCCATTTAAAAATGGACTATAGAACTGAAAAGAAACTTCTCACAAGACAAAATATATATGTTTAACAAACATCTACCTCCCTAGTCCTTAGGGAAATGCAAATGAAAGCACCCCGAAATATCATCTCATTTCACCCAGAATGGCTAAGATCCAAAACACAACAGCAAATATTGACCTGGATATGGGGAGAAGAGGATTCTCATACATTGTTGGTGGGATTATAAACACATACAACCCCTTTGGAGGCTAATTTGGAGGTTCCTAGAAAGGTTAAAAATTGAAATTCCATATGACCCAGTTATGCCATTCCTGGGAATATTCCCAAAGAACTCTGCATCCTACAATGGAGTTACATGTGCAACTATGTTCACAGCAGCTGTTTCCCCAATAGTACAGAAATGGAACCAACTTAGATATCCAACAGTTAATGAAAATATGATACGTATATACAATGGAATGCTATTCAACTGTCAGGAAAAATGAAATAATGAATTTGCCAGCAAATGGTCGGAACTTGAAGAAATAATACTGAGTGAAATATCCTAGACATAGAAAGATAGATGCTGTATGTTCTCCCACAACACCCACGAACTGAAAAGAACACAAGCCAGGGTGGTGGTGATGGTGGAAAACCCTAAAACAGCAGAAACAAAAGAACAGGTGTGAACAATTATTCCTGAGTATTTTTAACACATGGTTGTTTGAATCCAGGATTCAGAACACATACACGGAGGGCCAACTGTATAAGGTCATCTTGGTAATAAACATAGTAGAATTAAAGCTACTAGAAATACATGTGGATTTATTAACAACTGAAATAAAATGGAATAATCCATTATACTATTACATAACATATACTATTACATAACAACAGGAAATATGCAAGATTTTTGTAATGATATCTCCAAGACACCGTTAAGGGGAATTATAAAAGACGTAAGATGTGATGCAACATTTTTAAAATATTTGTTTCTCTTATTTTTAAATTGATAGTTTTATTGACTCATTGACAATTCCATACATGCTATAATGAATCTTGATTACATTTAATCCTTCTCCCCTTTCTAGTCCCCTGCACCCTGTCAATACATCCCCCTCTCATTTCCATTTTCATGTCCTCTTCCTTTTTTTTTTTTTTTACTATACACTGAGTCCAATTAGCACTTCATGCATGCATATGGATATTATGGGACATCTACCAGAGCATGAGCAACCTTCCAGTAGTCATGTCCCAGAGGAAAAATGACTTTCATACTTCCCACAGCCATCAACTACCAGTAGTTTTCTAAGCTCGGTGTGTGGCCTCCCATGCATTATAAGATGCTAATTGGCTAGATATTGTACAGGTCTATGAGTTCATGAGAGCAGCAGCCATATCATGCTCAGAAGGCAAATCTTTTATATCACTCTTCCCCATTCTCTAGCTGTTTTACTCGTCAGCTCCCTTCTCCCTGATATCCCTGAGCCTCGATGAAGGAGGCTGGATAAGGATTGAGCATTCAATGATCACTTATTCTTAGCACTTTGACTAGTTAGAATTTTCTGCGTTCACTGCTGTCTCCTGCAGACAGAAGCCTCTCGGACCAAGGTGAGAGCAGCACTGCTCTATGGGTGCAAGGATACATATTCAGAATGTAGTTTGACAACATGTTCTTTGAACAAAGCATAAGTAGGTTACCACTGCAGCTTATAACCTCCTAGCTATGATCCAGCTTACAGATCCAGACATAAATGTCTTCCTGAAATTCCATCTATGTGCAAGATACACCTTTAAAAACAATCTCACAATGCTATATTTAAATGTCTACATTCATTGTGATTTCTTTTAAAAATTGAAACAGAGGAATTTCTTGAGCTATTCTTTTAGGATATAGATTTTACATAGGTATCTCCATAGATACTGTTCATTGCAGCAGGCTGTTTTTACAGAAACTCATAAACTAGTATTAAATTTTATTTTGTGCGACTTTAAATTATGGTTTATATTTACTATTAATGGCTTATAGATATATAATTGAATTTTTTGTATTTATTTTGTTTGTTTGCTAAGCCTTGTTGTTTGTCTCTGCAATGTGCTCATAGATTTTGGGGGTTTTCTAAGGACAATCTTATTAGCTCTGAATTATGACAGTTCTGTTTCTTTCCTCCTGGTCATTAAGTCTTCAGAGTTCTCTTTTCTTACCTAACTTCACTGAGTAATATTGGAGAAATGGTTATAGCTGACTTATTTTTTACTCCAGTTCTTAAAAATCTCTAAAATTTGCACTTAAAATTAGATGCATGTTATAATCCTTCCTTTTATCTTTTTTTAAAACGAATTAAGGGGCTAGAAGGATAAATCAGGAGTTAAGCCTCTATCTCACAAACAGAAAGTCCTGATTTCTGATTTCAGTTCCCCTCCCCCGACACACAAAAACTCTGGGTTGAAATGACAGCAATCTACATTTCCAGCTCTGGAAAGAGGAGTCTGGGAAAGCCACAGAGCAAAGCAAAAAGGCGATAGAGCAATCTAAGATGATTTCTGAAGTCATCCTTGGATCTTCACAGGTACACACAGTACCCTCTGATATGTACCAAACACACACACACACACACACACACACACACACACACACACACACAATTAATTTAATTAACATATGCTTGTGCATATTTATGGGGACAAAACACATGCTAGTGAAGATGTAGAGGAGGAATTGTGTTATAGACCACTGATGAAAATGTAAATGTATACACCACTGTGGAACATTGTTTGGTCCTTCCTAAAAAACTAAAGTAAGGGGCTGGAGAGGTGGCTCAGGGGTTAAGCCTCGGCCTTGCAGGCGGAAGGTCCTGAGTTCGGATCCCAGATCCCACGTATAGACGCCAGGCGGAAGCGGGGGCGGCCTGCGCTTCTGGTCCTGGTAGGGCGGAGCCTGTGAATCCCGGGGCAGAAGGAGGTGGAGGCTTCCATGGTGGTTCACGAATTCGTCCGTGGTTCTACACATATACAGACACACACACACACACGCACCCGCGCACATACACATGCATATGCACACAGTTGAATAAATAATAATAAAAAAATTAAAAAAAAAGAGTTTTTAAAAAAAAAAAAAAAAAAACTAAAGTAAGAACTCTCAATAAAATTTTCCTCCCTCCTTGCTTTGTTCTGTTTTCTTCCTTTATTTTCTTATTTTGCTTTATTTATATTAATGCACTGTTCAGAAAATTAATATTTTTTCTCTTTCTAACTTGCTCATAAGAATAAATATTCTGATTTATCAGAATAAAAATACTGGAAGTATGATAAATGATGAGTCATATTTTTAATAATTTTTTTATTCTTTGACAGCTTCATATACGTGTACAAAGAGTTTATGTCATTTTCACCTCGTATTTCCTGATCCCATACACTCTCTCCCTCACTGAAATCCTTCTTAGAAACATCTTTCTTTCAACCTATTAAGATGTTTTCACATTTTTATCTCTATTTTCTACTTTTAATTGCTCTTGTTTTCACACTTCTTCTTTCTTTATGGAAATTCAATTTATGACCTAAAACATTTCATTTTTTCAGAAGAACTATTTTTAACACTTCTTTCAAGGCAGGTTTATGGGTGATGCTGCTTTTCCTGGGAAAAATCGCCACAGCACCAAAGACAGTCTAAACTAAGGATTCTGAAGCCAGTTTTATTTTGGGTTTTTTTTTTTTTTTTTGTGTTCCCGAGTCCAAGATTGACTTTAGAACATATGGATAGAGTAAGTAAAACAGGATTTATTGAAAATGATAGAATAGGGAAGAAGCTTCTGGACGTTCAGTCTGAGAGGGGCAAGGAGGGTACCATAGTTTGGCTTTAAGGTGGAGAGCATCATTAGAACAGAGGAGATAGCTTAAAGCCAGGGAGAATAGAGCGAGGGGTACCATGAACACATGGTGAGAGGAGAGAGCCTGCATGGCAGCTGGAAAGAGCAGGGAAGAGAAGAAGATGGGTGGAGCTACAATCTTTTATAGTCTTGGCCATTGCTAAGGACTGGTCCAAGAGTTACTAGAGAAGTGAAGGAGTAAAGACTAGAGGTGAAGTGGGAGTGCTTCCTACAAGACTGGACATTTCCCACTATACCAGCTGTCCAATAGAAATGATTCCATCAATTCCACTGGAGTTCAGCATAATAAACCAATGGACTCATTGCCTTACTTTAGAAGTGTGGATGAAAACAAACCAATTGCAGCCACTGAAATGTCCTACTCCAGCAGAAGAATGACCTCCTGAGAGCAACAAAGATGGAGTCTGTTAACCTTCTATCTCCAGTATGCTTACTCTAGCATCTCCACATTCAGGGAAAGGCAGGGGGAAATGATGATTGACCTGTCAAGAGAAGATCTTGAACCCTTCCCTTCCTCCCCTTCCCTTAGATACTATTAGAATCTCTACTGACAGTCTTTTAGAACCAGATAATAATGCATCATTTTGCTACTTTCATTTCAATAGCTACAGGGCCAAAGTTATCTCTAATTGGGGATAGATTTATATTCTGTCCACAGGTTAAAAAGCTGTACTTCAACTGGTAGCAAATTTTCTCAATTTTTATTTGTTTGAAAAAGTCTTTATTTGTCCTTTATTTTGAAGAATAATTTCATTGAGTATATAATTCTGCAACATTTTAATATTTTTGGTATATTCTTCTTATTTTGTTTACTTGGTTTCTGAGAAATCAGATGTAAATTTGATCTTTCTACTCTGTTGGTAAGATGATTTTCTTCTCCATCTTTTATTTTTTCCTTTTTTTATTTTCTGCAGCTAAATTATGATATATCTAGATTTATTTGTTTGAATGGAATTTACCATGCTTGGTATGCTACCAACTTCCTGAATGTATGGTTTGCTGTTGGACATAATTTAAGAAAATTTCTTGTTCATTCTCCTTCTGCTATTCTCATTACACACTTGTGTTACCCTTTGTAATTGCCCTACAGATCCATTACTTTGATTGTTTTTGAGTTTTGGAAGTTTATGCTGACATGTCCTTAAGTCTATAACACAGTCTTGTCTATGAATCAAGACGTTGCTGCTCTGAGGACCCCAAAATTCCCAAGGCAGTTGACTGATTTCCAGTGTTTTCTCTGATGCTTGAAACTGCTGCCTATGCATACATCATGATTTTTTTGTTGAAAACTAGACACGTAAAGGTAAAGGAAATGTCCAAGATGGCTTTTAGTCGTGGACTGTTAACATATAAAAGGGGAAAGACTCTGCAGTCCCAAGATCTGGTTTCTGTCCTTAGTGAGCCTGCACCCTTCTTCTCAGCCACCCCTTACACTTCACCCACATAAAATGGCCAAAGGGAATGGCCACGTAGATTTACCTGCTTCAGGTAAGTGGACTCTGATCAAACCCCAGTAGATGAGGATGTGCTTTAAAGGGTTTTTTGAAGTAAATTAAAACAGACATTGGAAGTTGCTTTTGCTGAAAAGCACAGACTCCTCACATGGACCACAAAGTAGCTAAAGCAAGGACGAAAGTTGGCATCTCTGTCTTCATTATGCATCTGTCTCCTTTGGCAGGACGAGCTGACTCATGCCCTTCCAGGCTGAAAGCGCAGACATAAGTTGCTTTAAACCTGAAATTAATTTGATTCCAGGAAGAGCTCAATCATGTAGAACAGACACCTTCGGAATGGGGCAGGTAACCACGAGGGTGAGGCTACATCCAGGAGAGGTAGCCATCTCCCAGGAACCAGCAGATCCCTGAAATGATGAAAGCGACCGTGACTTTTTCAGACCTGTTTGCAGAACCAGAATGGAAAGGAGTGACTAACCAAGTCACACCTGATCAGGGCTGCCTGCTCATGCATGCCGCTTGCCCATGTCCCATTTCTCTTTAAACTAAAACTCTTGCCAGTATCCTGAAGACCAACCTGACGTCACTGACCCCTTTTTGCTCCTCTTCCCACTGTGACTACATTGATAAAATCGCATTTCTGTGCTTTTTAGCATTATTGATTTCTTTAATTAATATACAAAAGCTGAGCTAGAGCCTAGAGCTCCACTTGCACCATAAAAAGACTGATGTTTATAGAAATGCCAAGCTTTCCCCATCTCTTCTCATGCAGAGTAGAATTTCTCCAATCTTTACTGAGAGAACCATATAGAAATCTTAGTGATGGAATGGAAAGATGGTTCAGGGGTTAAGTCTTTGCATTGAAAGCAAAAGGATCTGAGTTTGGATACTAGATCCCATGTAAAAATACTGGGTGGAAATGATTGCAGCCTGCACTTCCGGCCCTGGAAGACAGAACCAGAGCAAAACAATAAAGAGAAAGTACAATCCAGGATGAGTCTCCAAATTACCCTTGGACTGTCACAAGCATACACATTAACACCCAAATGCCCTATTCTACACATACACATGTACACATGTAAACAACTGTATCTACACATAGAAAAAAAGAAATCCTAGTGATAAAATTCATAAAACCACGAGGATTCCCAAAGACTTCACAGTTTTTTGTTCTTAGATGTTTCCACTAAATTTACAGCAAGTTTGATTACAGCACAGTTTTTCTTACTCTACTTCTGGTTCCTTTCTTTACTAATTTTTTTCTTGGCATATACTTTGGCATGCATAATATTTCCTTGTCATTGTGTATAATGGTGGGTTTCATGGAAACGATTTCTTCTAAAAGATGTCCTATACTTTGGCTATGTTAAAGCTCATGGCTTCTTCTATCTTCTTTCTTTCTACCCCCCACTCTAGTCTTTTTCTCCCTTCCCTTCTGCTTTCATGTCACACACACATACATGTATGCACACACACACATTCACATATACACACATACATGTAAATATGTGTTATTCACAAATGGGCAAAAATGTGGTATTTGCCTCTCTACATTTGATTTGTTTCACTTAACATGATGATTTCCTTCCAGAGGTTTTTGTGTGTGCATCTCTGCTCCAGTACTTTATGATTCTTTGCACCTCCTTGGGTGAGCTTTAATTTTTAGGTTGGTGCTCATGCTTTTTCAAGTCTCTGCTAGATCTCAGAACAATTCTTTAATTTGTCTATTCTTTTCTGCTTATTCTGAAGATGTGGATAACATTCAAGCTTCTTTCAGATCCATATGAAACTGAATTCTTTTATCAGGTTAATTTAATGAATTTCATTTTATAACATATACTACACATACACATACATCAATTCAATAATTTCATGCTTTAGAATAAGCACAGTTTGATGCTGATATATTTTAAAGCTCTGTTCAATTCACTTTGTTAAAATTTTCTTCCGTGGTGTTACCTGTAAATTTATGAGTAATAATTTCCTGAAATTTCCTTTCTCTGATCTTCTTGCTTAGCTTGTGTCATGATCATAGCAGCCACATAAAAAGAGTAGCATAATCTTTCTTTTATGATTCTACAACCTAGAAGAGTATGACTACTACTGAAATAATCATTTCCTTGAATGCTTGTTAGAACATGCTTGTAAATCTTTCAAAACCTGAGATTTCCTGTGAAGAAACTTTCAAGTACTGATTCCTCTTCTTCAGAAATTACTTGCAAAAGGTCACTGAAATTTCCTGTTTCTTTCCTGTCAGTGTTCCTATGTCATATCAAGAAGAATTGGTATGTTTTGCACATTTTTGGTATGATGCTATACAGTATTTTTTAAAATAGTATAAAATCATCTTTATGCTTTCTTCTTATGTTTATTTGGAACTTCGTGCATATTTTTTTAAAACACAAAGGAAAGATACGTTCTTTTTTAACATTAATAAAACTTACTTTTAAAAACTTATTGTGTGTATGTGTGTGTGTGGTGTATGATAGTTAATCCTGGGTGTCAATTTGACACACCTGGCATTAACTAAGATCAGCTGAGACCACCTGAAGAGATTATCCAGATCAACACATTTATAATACGAAGACCATCCCTAGACCTGATTGGGACCTCCATAGATCTCCTAGGAACCTCCCAGTAGTGGAACAGGTAAAAGGAATCACAGAACAGAAGACTGAGAAGAAGAGAGACTCTCCAGGAATCTGCCAGCCATGTCTTAGCCTACCTCCATCGTCGGCCACCAGTCATGTCACCTCTGCTGTGAAAGACTGTATCTCCCCTTCGGAACCCTAAGGTGAATAAATTTCCTTTTCTCCTTTAATGTATTTGACTTTGGGTGTTCCTTCACAGCAGTAGTTAAGAGTAAATATTACAGTGTGTGTGTGTGTGTGTGTGTGTGTGTGTGTGTGTGTGTGTGTGTATTGAAGGGCACTGTTTACCACTATGGAGGATCAAAGATGACTTGGGGATCATCCTGGATTGCTTCTACCTTCTCGTTTTGCTCCCAGGCTCTGTCCACCAGCGTTGGAATTGAAAGTCACCGCCGCTTCCACTGGTGTTTTTATGTGGGACCTGGGTCTCGAACTCAGTACTTTCTGCTTGCGAGGCAGTCTTAACTACTAAGTTGTTTCTTCAGCTCAAAAGATACATTTATTTTAGTATTACAAACATATTGAATATTAATCCCTGCTTCCCTCTAGCCTCTCTTCTCGCTCCCTCCTTTACCCTCATCAATCCATTCCTCTTCTTCCTATCCTCATGCCTGTCTGCTTCTTTGGATCCCAGGGTTCCCTCTGGCTTATCTACTCTTGTGGGGTTCAGGCCTCTGTGGCAGTCCAAGTTGCCCCTCCTTGTGCCACTCCACTGATAGGGGCATTTTCCTTCACTTATCCATCTCTGGTTCCTAAGGTTTCCACTGTGTGTTTTTATCTCTCTTGAGTTCCTTGATAGTCTATGAAGACATTTTGATATGTCTGACATTATGCAAGTCTAGTAAGAACAAATCTCACTGCAGTGAATTCCTAGATGCAACAGTCTTGCCTGAATGGAATGTCTTGTCCATTGGTGAACCTGCTCATCTTTAGGTTCTTACTTTCACCACCCTCTTTTCAGTGAGATTTTCTTTTTTTTATTATTAATACATTTTTATTATTATTTCAGCTCATACAAACTTAATAGGTACACCAGTTCCCTCCCTCCCTCCTCCTCTCCCCCGTACCCCCTGCTCTCCCTCCCCACCCCCTCCCTCCCCATCCCCCAGTGCCTCCCGCCCCAATTCCCAGAGAGTCCTTTCTTGTGCATGCCTGATTTTCCTCTGGGCCCTCCTCTCCGATGACGTACAAGGACCCAGTGGCCTTTCCCTGAACCCTTTCCTGTGGTCCCCTTAAGTATAGGAACACTGCTGTGGCTGCCAATCCTTTGCCTCCAAGGATCTTGGTGCCTTTAGCAGATGCTAGACTTTGTGAGGTCAACAGTGTGTTGGACATGGCGCAGGGCATGCAAAGTCCAATTATGATTGCTTCAGCCCTAACTAGTATGGAGTATCTTACATATCATTGCTCCTCCCATCCTTTTGCTCTTACACTCTTACCGCCCCCTCTTCTGCAAATTTCCCTGAGCTTCAAGATGGGGAGAGATTAAGCTGGCCTAGTTCTAGGTGGTTGATATAAAGTCTCTGAAGTTCTGGATTGTGGTTTGTTGATTTTCTTTTGCAGTTTTTCTGCTCCTGCAATGCCCTTCACTCCATCCTGGTGGGCATTGTATGTTACCCCCTGGCCAGAGACAAAAAGTTGTTAAACTAGAGTCTTGTGATAAAAGCACATTCAAAGGTAGATGTAATAAAAGTGGGAAACCACAGTGAGGGAGGGATCTATCACCCATTTGCAAAATGGTTACTTTTTATCTGCCAGACTATATGGCCTCCTCTTCTGATGAGATCATACCCCCTTCAGTGAGATTTTCTAAGCCTTAGGATGGCCAGATTCTGGGTGAGCATTGCCAGGTCACCAGTATTGTGCATTATGGCTGGCCATCATTGTCCACTTCACTGCTCTCCAAATGACAAAAGATACATTCTTGATATTCTATCTGTCCCTGCCTCTTAGTGCTTGAAAACCACCAAACAGGCTTCACTTATAAGTGGAAGCAGATTAGCTGTCTGTTAACACATTGCCTTCTTCACCCTGCTCATCTAGACAGGCTGCATTTCTCAGCTTCTGTTGGTACTTGATGGCATCTTATGGTTAAGTTATTTACAGTGGAATGTTGAGTGATGCTCCTGCTTCTAAATCTGGCCTATAAAACCTTGCCACTGGATGCAAACCCTTAGTAGTTATTGTAGCACAAGAAACTCCAACACTTAGTCCCTTTAAACAGCAACCACCTGATTTTTTTTAACACTTGGTTGACTTGATGGTTCTTTGTAGTCTTGTCTTGCTTTCATCATGTGATTAAGAAGTAAAGCTGGCTTGGCTTAGACCAGCTTGAGATGGTCTCTCTTGTACAATGTTGTTTATACTGGTTACTAAGAGCTGGAGAACCAAGGTTCTCCCTTGTGGTATATCTTTCCATGTGACGTCTATCAT
Organism: Typhlomys cinereus; assembly: GCA_023101885.1. NCBI lineage: Eukaryota > Metazoa > Chordata > Mammalia > Rodentia > Platacanthomyidae > Typhlomys > Typhlomys cinereus. Next base: position 3,578,608 of record JALPQD010000057.1, on the reverse strand, counting down.
TTCTGATCTCTAGGTCACCTCTCTTGTAGGACTGCCTGAGTCATCATTACCTGATAGGGATAGAGGATGTCACAGCTGTCACTGAAAGAGTAGTTGCCAATTTTTTAAAAACAGCTAGTGTGCTTGGAGCAAGTTATCATTTGATGACTGTCAATTTTGGCATAGAAAACAGTCAATATCCAACATCCAGGACAATGACCACTGATGGTTAGATATCTGCAGCTACATTCTTCTAGGGAAGTCAATCATGGCAATAGTAAGACAGCTTTGGGGAAATTCAGTGTAGCGAAAGTCAGTGCAACAGCCCTGGGGGCAGAAGTCATAACCACCACAAACAGATGGAAGCTTCTAGATGTGGCAGACTGTCCTGCAGTAGGATGGCAGACCACCTTGCAGCAGCAGCCCACCACACCTGATTGAGGATGACCACATCTGGCAGAAGCCCCACTTTCCTTCTTGCCTCAGATGTGACTCTTTCACTTCTGATTGTGTCTCCATTATCCATCTCGTTGTATGTCACTTGGCAATCTGAAGCCCACCTGTATTTACAGAAAGAACGAGCCCCACCCCCTGGAGTCACTCTCCTTGGGTTGCAACAAATAAGAGTCTTCCCGCCCTCAAGACTCACTAGAGGCCTTGAATCCAGCCCAGGTGAGGGAGCTCAGGCCGGAAACCTGTGTCTCCAGACAGAAATGCTGACCGCTGCACCTCTCTTGGAGACTGCTTGCTTTGGAGGTCGATTGCTCTCAGTTGGCATCTGGAAGCCAAGCTGAGGACACAGAACTGCGACCTTTCTAGAGTCCAGAGCTGAAATATTCGTGACAAGCCCTTGGCTGGCATCCCACAACTGCCAAGAGTTCAAATCCCTCCGTTCCATGGTGAGGTGGCAACCTGCTTTCTGTGTGGTGACTGTTTCCCCATTCTTATCGTTCCTTCTGGCCATCATCCTGTGCTAATAAGGTTTCTTCACTTTTCTGTCTATCCACTTTACTCTTGGAGAGGAAAGACAAGAACCTAGTGGGAGATAAGAGAATTGACTTTATCATTTGAGGGCCATCAGGGAAAATGTAGATGCTCAGAAGTCCCATAGTGCTGTTGTCAACACATTCTGTGGGGCAATGTTAATCATACAGCTAACCCAGACACAAGGCGAGAGCCAGATTCTGCCTCTTCAAAGTTGTACTGCAAAGAAGTGTGGATAGGGAGAGACAGGGTCCATTGGGGGCTATTTGTTATTCATTTGGTAGTATGGGGGCTTGAACTTAGGGCCTTGTTCATGCTGAGCAAGTGCTATATCTCTGAATGATTGTTAACACTTTACAACATCTCATTCCTGCATGGGATCATTTCCCTCCTGAGTGACAAGTACACGTACATTCTTAGATTTATGACCTATAGTATGAAGACAGAGGCTTCTTTCTCAGAGTTCCTTCCCTCCCGTCATTGCTCTGTGGCGTTGAATGTGTAAGCAAGAAATAAATGTGGATTGTGTTAAGGCACTGCTATTTCAGGGTTGTGTATTAAAGTTAATCTCACCCTAAAAATAGTCATGGAAGCTAAATTATCAGCTGGAGGTTTCTCATGCCCTATGGGTGATGAATTGGATTGCAATCTGTGGAGGGGGTATTGTGTGAACACAGTCTCAAGGGATAATACTCTTTTCTTTCTCATTTAATGCCAAGGTCAGAAATGTCAACTTTCCTTTTGATCTAGGTAATGTGAAGCATAGGATGGCTTTCAGGGGGAGTCACTGGAGGCGCTTTTTGTCTTTCTTTTGTACATTCATACTCTGAGGAAAAAGCCTGCTGTGGAGACAATTTTATATGAGTGACTACTCATACTGTCTCCTGGTCCCCCAACCAGGACATGACAATCTTCGGGATTGCTTGGACTTGGTCAGTGCCTTTAGCCTGAAGCTGACTTTGACTTTCTGCCGCCTGTCGGAAGCTCCTCTTTTAATCAGAATCTGGCCTGGGAGAAGTCCACATATGCTTGCATTTCAAAATACATCATTTATATTTTGGTTAGCTGTTTGCAGTAGGAAGATCAGTTTGTTTTCTATTTTTTGATACTGCCAAGAAAGAATTTGGCATTTGTTTTTAAGCTATTAAAATATGTGAGGAGCTTTTGTTTCTCATGACTTTCTACAGGTTTACATATCTAAGTCTGCATTTGTGAGTTTTCCATAGACATTCCTTAAATATTTTTAAAATGTAATTCTACTTATATCATTACTATTATTTTCAGTGTGTGTGTCGGGGGCTGCATGGCATATGTGGAGATCAGAAGACAATGTTCAGAAGCTAAACTCTCTCTTTCCACCTTGAACTCAGAGAACAAAAACAGAATATAAGGGTTGCATAGCAAACACCTTCACCTTCTGAGCCTTCTCATTGGCCCTCCATTCACATTCTATGATGCTTTTCCTTCTTTCTCTTTCCTGTGAGATAGTAGCTCTAAGTGTACTTTGAGGAAAGTCCTGATGATGCTTCCATTCACTGTGGTCTTTTGTGGCCAAGTTTCCTTGTGGCCTCAGAACAGTGAGGTCATGAGTCTCACAACACATTGCCATATCTTCCTGTGTACAGAGATCGCTGCACAAACCCCTTCTTGCCTTTGGGCCCTGTGCCTCAGAGTACAATAGGATTTGTTTCATTTTACTATATTCCCTTCTATCTCCTGTGGAGTTTGCTATAAATTTGAGGTTGCCCTTCTATTTAACATTCTCAGCATTGAATGTATATTTCGATTTGAAATCTTTCAGAATTTATTGAGAAAATGGTTCCAAAAAGTTGGGACATCCATTAAAACAAACCATGGATAGATCACTTCTTCTATTTCTACTTTATACACAGAGACAGTAAAACATAGAAAGATTATTCAGCTTGTCACTCAGCTAATACAGAATAAACCTGAATCTAAGCACTCTAAGAAAAGGCCATACTCCTACATACTAGGCTACGTATCATCTCTCTAGTTATTCAGGAAATGTCTTGAATATAGAAAGTTAGGAAAATGTAGACAGGTATAAGGGAAAGAAATACATTTCAAGTAATCAAAAAATAGATTGTGAAACTATGAGATAAGAATTTCTTTTTTATAACTCTCTTTCTTTCTCTCTCTTCTCTCTCTCGCTGATAAATTGAGAAGACTACTCAATGATCAATAGAAGAAAAGAAAGAATGAAGAAAGAAAAATGAAGAAAGGAAAAAATGAATACAGAAAGGGAGGGAAGAAAGAAAGAACAAGGGAAAGAAAGAAGGTAAGAGGATAAGTGAATATTTTTCTCCATCCAAAGCACATCTTTCATAATTATAGTATTCCAGTTGACAACGATAATTTATTTTAGAAACCTATTATGAGATGTAAAGAATTCTATCAGAACATGTGGGTATATGCTTAATTGTAACAGCTCATACTTTAAGGAGTATTTATTTGAGAGAGAGGTTGAGAGAGAAAGAGAGATGGAGTGAGAGAGAGAATGAGAGAGAGTGAGAGAGAGAGAGAAGTAAAAAGTGCATGCACATCATGCATCATGACACATGAGTGGAGATCAGAGAACAGTTCTGTCTTTCCACCACATGGACACCTGAAGATCAAACTTGAGCTGTCAGGTGCTTGAGCGGTCACCTTCCCAGCAGAACTATATGGCAGACCCTTCTTATGATGTTTCCATCTGCACATGGAATGTGTAGACTTTTGTTCCACATCCCTTTGGAGAGCTTCCTAAATCTAGTAGTGACTTTATCATTGTATTTCAGCATCAGACGCTGATATGAGTATAAATTCTCCCATGGCCTTTTGGGAGTCTCCTGCTTGTGGAAGCTATTCCATATTTAAAACCGATTCAAAATAATACCAGGTCATTTTTCTTTCTAATGTGAATTAAGTCATCATGATAAAATGAGGGTAGATTATACAATTTTAAAAGGAAGCGATTTGCTTCTTTCATTGTAAGCACCAAAGGAGAAAGATGGGTGGAAGAAAAAAAATCATCTAAGGGAATTAAATTGGGGCTCAAGGAAGGAAAAGTGCATAACAAGCAGCTTAATTGCAATAATTTATAAAGCTCGTTATAGGATCTTTTTCAGATATCACCCACTGGATCTCAATAGATTTGACCAGGAATGTCTTAAGTAAGCCGCTTTGTTACCAACCAGTTTGAAATCATGAGGATTGCCAGGAGAGCAATCTGCAATCTGTTATTAGTGAGGGAAAATATAAATTATTTTGAGCCATGGAGTATGTGACTGTCACTGAGCAGTCCATGATTAGATATATTAGAGAGAATTGGACAAATGGCAAAATTATGAAGAGCCAAACCTTCTAATTTAAGAAAATCATGAGGTAGATTTTTTACTTTGTACATAGGGCAGTCTCTGGTAGTTGAGGTCTGAGAGTCCAAGTTTTAAGTAAACTCTCTAGGAGATTTTTCTGGTACAGTACGAGCTTAAGGTGTACGACATTAAAGGCTGGCCAGCAAATTTATTTTCTGAAAATTATTTAATGATACAAAATTTAGGCATTTTAGACCTCAAAGGGCCTTAAGTACTTTCTGTAGTATCATAGGAGCAAAATAACTAGCAACAAAAATATTAAATACAAAAACAGACTTGGAAACGTATTTGGTCCATGACATATTGTACCAACCTCTATGTTAGAGTATGAAGCTTCTGCTGTTCTCAAATTTGTTATAATGCCTGGAAGAGGGAGGTAGATGGGAAGATCCTCATTAGGAATCTAGTTTGTAAAGCATAGTCCATATTTACCACAACAACTTATTCACAGTCTTGGCAAGTCATGCACAGTATGCTGAAAAGCAACTAGTGGTAACACTGGAATAGCACAGTATGCAGGAAGTGATTATGTGGAGGTCCTGGGTTTGCATTATTTCCTTTACAGAATAAGAAACTAAGTAAGAGACAGGAGAATGAAAGAAATTGCCTAAAGACACTGCTAGGCAGTGTGCCGGCCACACTAAACTTGAATTGTCTAACCACAGAGTCTTTGCTTCCACACTCATTCTGCCAAAGATATTATCCATATTAATATCCACAAAGCTTCAAATATGTTGACCTCTGGATCATCCCAGCATCTCATAGATGAAGACCACTGACTGCTCACACTTCCTTCATCCCAACTCAGCAGGAAGTAGGCAGAGCGGTTATCACCCCTGAAGCCTTGAGCAGTCAAGTCCTCATAAAAATTAAGGGGGAATTAGGCATTTTTAGGGCAGCTATAATGGGACAGACTCTGAAGGTTTTGGAAAGCCATCCCCCACTGATGGGGTTACCCTGAAGGAACACACCCTTTGCTAACTTCCTCTATCCCTTTGCTTATGAAAAGATACGGAGATGAGTTCTCCTTTATAGATAGACCCTACCCTGAGGTGGGTTTAAGATCAACTGGGCTGGGCCCCAACCAATGAGGAATAGCCATTTTTCCCAGTCTTGCCTAAATGTATACCTAACCCTGGTAACCATCTTTGGCACCTGCCGCCCCTCATGGCCCTCTTGAGTCCATGAGGTTTTTTTGAGCTCCTTGCCCTACTGGATTCCATCATGCTTGGAGTCCATGAGTTCTCCAGGGAGCCCTTGCCCCTCTTGGCATTCCACGTCTGGAGTCCATGAGTTCCATTCTTTCTCTTCTCTAATAACTCTATCTTAATCCTCTTTTAAAAAAAACTTGCCCTGTCAGCAAAAGGACCAGAGTTTGGATACCCAGATCACCCATAAAATGTCAGGCAGAAGTCCCCTGGCCGCATGGGAGCTATTAATTTTCCAAAAACAGAAAAGGAAAAACTTGATGTTAGATCTTGAAAAGCTTAGAAAGAGAGAGAGGGGCTAGCAATATGCTCAGTGGGTAAAGCCACTTGCTGTGCAAATCTGACAACTTGAGTACAATCTCTGGAACAGACAAGGTGTAAAAAGAAAACTTATCCTCAGAAGTTGACTTCTGTCCTCCACATGCCCACTGAGGTACACACACACACACACACACACACACACACACACACACTCATACACACTAAATAACTTAATGAATATAAAATTTTTAAAAGGAAGACATGAATATCTCAAGAAAACATTTTTAGGGGCTGGAGAGGTGGCTCAGGGGTTAAGCCTCTGCCTTGCAGGCGGAAGATCCTGAGTTCAGATCCTAGACCCCATGTATAGATGCCAGGTGGAAGTGGGGGCGGCCTGCGTTTCTGGTCCTGGTAGGGCGGAGCCTGTGACTCCCAGGGCAGAGTAAATAAGGAGGAGATGGAGGCGGTCCATGGTGGTTCCCGAATTCGCCCATGGTTTTACCCACACACACATACATACACACACACATACATACACACACACACACACACACACACACGTACACACACACATACATATACACACACACACACAATTAAATTAAAAAATTAAAAAAAGAAAACATTTTTATTGTTTTATGTTTTCATTTTTATGTGAATGAATGTTTCATGCATGTGTATGAATGTTTATGTGTGGGTGAATGTACAATGTGCAGATACACGTGCTTGTGCACAAGTGCAGAGGCCTGAGGTAGATATTGAGAAATATCCTTGATCACTCTTTTGCCTTTATTGTTTTGAGGCTGGGCTTCTAATTAAAACTAGGGATGATTTGTAAGGCTAGACCTACTTACTAGTCAGTTTGTTCTGGAATTCACCAAGCTCTCTGTCTTCCAGGGATGGGACTACAGGTGGGACTCCACTTCTATCTGAGATTTTGTGATGTATCTGGGGATTCAAACTCTAGTCCTTTTGCTGACAGGGCAAGTTTACTTATTTATTTATTGGATTAAGGTAGAGTTTATTAGAGGAGAGAAGTCACAGACTCCATAGTGAGTACAGCTGTTCATGACTTGTGAGCAGATTCTAATCCCATCTCACCTTAGATTGTGTGCCATCACTGTGAACTGCAGGGACTGGCCTATATGAACCCCATAGCTAAGAAGAGATCTTAAGGACCTCATTGTGGGGCTACAGATTTGAGCACTTTTCACAGATTCACACAGAGTTTAAAACACTCCCTCCCCCATTTCAATGGTAACCTTCTCTTCCCCCCTCCCGGGAGAAGCCTCTTGGAGAGGTAAGCAGGGATAGATCAGGGTTTCTTTTACCTTAGCTGTTGGAATCTACTTCTCCTGTCTGTGCTTATTATATGTTGCATATCACTCTCTAGGAGTCTATATGTATCCAGGTACTTATGGTTGGAGTTGAAGATTGAAACCAGAACATGCATAGACTATTAAGGTAGAGTTTATTAGAGGAGAGAAAGAATGGAACTCATGGACTCCAGACGTGGAATCCCGAGGGCAAGAAACTAGAAAAGAAATCAGGGACTCAGATGTGGAGTGCAGGGCGAGATTTTTAACTGCTGAGCCATCTTCCCAGGCCTCAAAGAAACATATTTGAAAAAGTTTGAACAACTCCACGATTCCTTTGGATCCATTCAGAGATTGGCATGGCCATCTAGGAACAAGCTTCTGTCATGGTTTGACTGTGAATTGTCCCCCATGAGCTTATGTGTTTGAATACTCGGTGCCCAGCTGGTGACATTGTTCAGGAAGGTAATGGGTCCTTTAAGGTAGGTTCCACTTTGCTGACATCCTGAGGTTTTCTCCCTTTCATTGTTTCCCTAAGGTATCACATAGGTCAGAGAAAGGATATCTTAAAGCCAAGTTTCTGAGCCTTCATGAACCTAGTGAGACCACAGCTGAGCCCAGAACAAAAAGTATAAAGTATAAGACAAAACAGGAGCTTCAGGGATTATTTTATGGTACAAAATTGATGAAGATACCATGGCCATAAAGTGACCACCATTTGTCCTTTGAATGCAGAAGCTAGTAGCATCCAATCCTGAACTACAATTTAAACCTCATGTAGTTACTTAAATATCACTTGTGTTGTTCTTTAGCTGATCTGTGACTCCCATTGATCCAAAAAAACATCTCCAGGGGAGAAATGAGAAGTTGTTAAGACATAATTCTTCTCTGTGAGAAATTCATAGCCCTGTGGATGAAGCAGCTCTGGAAATAGATACCTGACAATCCAATGTGATATATGTTGACATAGACTTAAAAGAGCACAAAACTTTCAAAGAAAAAGATGTGATTTACTCTTCTGGGTGGTACTCCGGAGCTGTTTTCTGACCAGGAGGAATGAAATTTCAAACAGAGTAAAACCTTATATGCAATGAGGATTGGGCTCCTAAGCTGATGGGTTTAGGGAATAGCAAAGGCTGGAAGAAGGAAGGAGGGTTAGGAGCCTCTTCAATCTTCTTGGTTTGGGGATGATTGGTTCCTCTCTTTGTCTAAACTGTCAGGTATAGCTGAAACCCTCAGTTATTCTTTTCTTTCTACATTGACCTCATAGAGACAGTGTGCTCAATATGTTTAAACATCTGCTGAAAATCAGTGTCCCTTTTGGAGTCCTTTCCAAACTGACGGCTTTCCTTTGTTAAAGCCTCACTGACAATTACTTAGTGTGAATGCTTTTTTCCCCTTCCTAATTCGGTCTTGACTAATCTGGTTTCCAAGGGAAATAATGATGAAACCTATATAATTTTACAGAAGGACTGGGTAAGGAAGATGGAAGATTGAAAATAAAGGAAAATCAGAATTCTTCTATAATTTTGCCCAGGCTGGAGTCATAGAAAGCCTTACCTAAAGCAGGCATGTGGAAGAAGAATTAACTCAGTGAAGACATCATCCTAGATTCTCCTTTGTGTCTCTCTGCACACCCTCTGAGGTTCCCACAGAACAGCGTCATTAACAGGAACTCCCAGTTCTGCATGAACCAATGTTCTGTTGCAGCGTTTCTCATCTAAGCCAATCCCTTTCCTGCATTTGATGATGGGAATAGCTTATGAAAATTTCTGTCCTCACTTTTCCTCTTCATGTCAGCCCACTTGCAGACAGAGTTTTTCTTTAAAAAAAATAAAAGTAACTCACAGTTCAAAGGTTCCCCACTTAAAAGTACCAGATTTCCTGACAATAAGGAAAAAAAACTGAGGGTTCTCTGTGCAAGGATCCTGCCCCATCATCTGGCGCCATTCTCTCTCTCCCTCAGCCATTGTTGTCCACATTGGTTTTCCTGTTCTCTGAACACAGCCTGCCACGTCTTCCTTTGAGCTTTCTCCTCTGCCTACAGCTTCTGCTGAATACCCCGGGGACGGCTTTTGTCCCATCTGGTCTCAGTCCAGATATTTTCTATTCACAAAAGTTTTCCCTTTCCTTTCCTCTACCTTATCTCATCATGTTCTATCCCATCAAGGGTGAATTTCCATTGTGATGTATATCTGACTATATTTCATTTACTTCCCTCACTTTCTTCTCTTCCCTTCCTTTCTTTTCTTCCTTTCTTGTTTTCATTTCTTTCTCCCTGGGTGTCTCTCTCCTCTGTGTACTTGAGTATTTTCTGAATTCTTTGCTCTCATTCAATTTAGACATAAACACTAGAAGGGCAGGAACCCTATAGATAACTAAGTTCTAAAAGGATAGTTTCAAGAGGCAAATCGAAGGTTGTGACAACAGCTATTCAAAGTGTGGGAACAGGGAGAAAGAGGAACATAGTATTCCAGCAATGATCCAACTATTTACACATCCTTGGATATGTTATTATAGGCAATACACTTCAACATTGTCATTATAGGAGTAGATTTTTGGTCAGACTATTATGAAATTGACTCTGAGCTACTGGAATATGCTATGCCACAGGCTATGTATAGAGAAGTCTATTTCAGTAAAAAACTAAAACTCAGAGGAGAGAGAAGGACTGGAGGCAAAATGTATCATTGTCAGTGTAGGGAGATCAACATTTGCAGAAATCTTTGTGATCTGGAATTCATAACACTTGAATTTGTAAATATAAGTGTCTAAAGTATAAATAAACTTAAAGGTACAAAGATATATCTATCTGAAATGAAATGCTGTATATCATACATGCAACTGTAAAAGAATTTTACATTTGAGGACAAAAGCAAGTGGGTATAAATTAAGCACCTATTTAAAAAAGATGAATTTTTAATATATTTTTTTAATTTTTAAATTATTTATTCCATTGTGGGTGTATGCATGTGTGCGCGTGCGTGTATGTATGTGTGTGTGTGTGTAGAACCACGGACAAATTCAGGAACCACCATGGACGCCTCCACCTCCTCCGGGGATTCACAGGCTCCACTCCACCAGGACCAGAAACACAGGCTGCCCCTGCTTCCGCCCGGCGTCTATACGTGGGGTCTAGAATCCGAACTCAGGAGCTTCAGCCTGCAAGGCAGAGGCTTAATCCCTGAGCCACCTCTCCAGCCCTGAATTTTTTAATATTTGAAGAATTATAATTACTTAGAATCATTTTATAAGCACATGACTTTGAATACCAGTTCCGAAATATCTGTGTCAGACTTCTAATATTTGGTAGTAGAATAAGTGGTGTGCATATTTACTCATTTATTTAGTACTTTTAATTCTATGACCATTTCTTGGTCCTTCTGAGATTCTGTAGTTTTAAACCAAATCTGTAGTTTTAATTCAATGGTCTATTCTTCTTTACTGTTTTCCCAAACAACATTTCCCATGTGTAAATTCATAAAAAGCCTAATGAACTCTACATCTTCAAATTTAATGTTTTCACGGTGGACAAAATGGTTTCCTTCTAAACTTGACCATGATTATAACAGGAAGAGAGCATTCCTTGCTCACTGCTAGGAAATAACAACGTATTAAAAACTTCAAGCAGTATCTAAAGCACTATATCATGCAACTCTCTACTATTTTGGATATTCTCAGTACAACACATACTTCTTTCTAATAAACATGCCACAATGAGTTCCTACCTAATAGTATAATTGATCATATCAGAGATCTTTGGCATGTTCACGGTCTGTATGAAGGGAGTATTTTCTCAGAATTTGAAAGTGGTTATTTTTTTAAAACACATTGGCTAGTTCCTTTTATATTATACAAATCTTTATTTTCACTTGTACACAGTTCAGAGCTATCTAACGACATTTCCATGCAAGTGTGTAATGTATTTTTCCTTCTACTTTCTCCCCTCCCATTCCCATTAGTCCCATTAGTCTTTTAGACAGTTGCTCTTCTACTTTAATGTCATATATACATGGATGATTTTGTTACCTATATAAAATCTGGCAAACACAAATTAGAAGAATTTCTGGGACTGACTTAATTCACTTACTAGGATTAATTTCTTGTAGTATGCATTGTCCTGCAAATGACTAACTTCATTCTTTGTGATAAAAATCTTCCATCATGTACATACACCACAATTACTTTTTATACTCATTTGTTGATAAACACCTAGACTGGTTCTACAATTTAGCAATTGGGATAGCAATACAATGATATTTTTGTGAAAGTACCACTGTAATGTGTGGATTTGTCCTTTGAAAAACATGGGAAGGACTATGGCTGGGCCATATTGTAAAACTCTTTTTAGTTATTTGAGGAACCTCAATATTCATTTCCATTGTGGCCAATCTGGTTTATTCTGGAAATATATTTTATATAGTCATTTTTTAAAAAAAATCTTATTTTAGGCACTTAATTCAGCAAGTGTGTCTGCCTGTTTGTTAGACATCTACACAAAGTATGGCAGGGGAAGAAAGAGGAGTAAAACCAGACCACAGTCACTTACACATATTACAGAAATGTTCCAATATTCAAATTGCAAAATACCTTGTACTTTCAATAACCTCAGTGAACACTTCATTCATTCAAAAAACCTCTGAATGTATGGGTTTCACAACTGCATTCAACGTATACTGGATTAAAATTATTGAAAAATAAATTCTGATAAGTTTCAAAAAGCAAAATTGAAATTTCTGCATAATTTTACATCCTGTCTCATTTATGTAATATGTAGTTAGGCCTATGTTGATTATGTTAGTTCTGAATATGTTGAGGCTGCTTTCTTTGTCATTATTCTCTGAGCAATGAAGTATAACAGTCTTCTACACTGCATTTACATCTTGTTAAGCATTAAAAATTATCTAGAATTGATTTAAAGCATATGGATATGTGAATTGATTATAAATAAATATTGCTGAAGAGCTTATGTCCTTATAAATGAATCTCCCACAGAGTATGAGAAAGGGAGGAAAAGAACTAGGATTAGATCTAAAGACACAGACTGTACACATGAAGTTTGACAAATTAATCTAAGCAAATGATACTTACCAATGAAATTTCAGTAATTCAACAAGATATGACTTAACCTACATCCAGTGGTCTTGAATTGAGTGACAAGGTTGTCTGAGCTATCTCTTCAAGAAGTGACTTGGAGATCCAGGCTGTTTTCATGGAGTGACTGTACTCTTTGAAATGAATTATGTACTTTCAGCCACAGAGAGTAAGTACAGAAAGCTATGCCCTATAATGAGGGAGTCAAACCACATGACCCTGACCAGATCAGTCTATGGTCCTACTATTGTAGAGACCCACATAAAGGAAGTCTTCTTGTGGCACTGGCAAAATAATTAGTCAACTTAGCAAGTACAAAAAAGTCATCTTTGTTTTATTCCCAGCTCTGATACTGAGTAGTTTATAGAATATAAACCTTTATATGTATCAGGTTTCTCTTGTAAAATGGTTCAGAATAACGACAACCTCATAAGATTTGTTACAAGGAACAAATGTGTCCATATAGGTAAAGTACTTAGAAAAGTACCTGCCGAACACTGTGGAAGTGAACTTTGTGTGAGGCAAATAGCTATAAGGGAGGGTTACCATCAAGCTGTCAACTTGATACTTGGGAAGTGTGCCTGTGCATATCTGTGAGGTAGTGTCTAGAGGTGCCTGTAGAAGATTGCCTAATTGCATAACTGATGTGGGAAGACTCAACCCATAGAGGGCATTGGCATTCCTTGGGCAGGTGGATAGGATAGAGGGAGAACTAGTTGAAGTTTGGCAGACCAGCAAGCTAGAAAACAGCATTAGTTCTAACAACCCCCCCCCAAATCTTCCTGTGGTTATTTTGTGCCTAGTTCTCTTGGTTACTACTGCTAGTATCACATTCCTGCTACAATGGTCAACAATAACCTGTAATCATGAACATGAATGAAAACCTCTTGTTCCCTAAATTGCTTGGGCCAAGTATTATTTAGTGCAAAGGAATATGAAAATAAGACAGGGGGAAAGAGATCACAGTAGCTTGAATATCCTCTCAAGGGTGTCTATGCACTAAAAATTATAGCATAACACATGAATATGCTAAATAGCATGACAGAAGGGGGTTCATAGATGTTATTGACCTTGATGTACAAAGATTGACCAGAAATATTTAGATGGATTAAATCTGAGGTTATATGCCTTCAAAACAGTCCTAGATGAAGGTTAATGACATATAGTAGAAGAGAAGGTCTCAGATCTGAATCTTGAGAAGGTCTGGCTTTCAAGATTCAGAGGTCAGATACTGACTCCTCAGTACTATGAGCACAAGGAAGTGATTTCTGCAAGCATCACACAGAGTATTAAAGTTAGTTTTTGCCCAAAAGCCTCCAGATAAGAAATTACCTGGGCAGCACCTCAAATTGAACCTTGTGAGAACCTAAGTAAATGACACAGTCAAGCCTGTATAGGCACAAAATCTACAGAATCACAAGATAACAAATGTAGGCTGTTTTTGGCACTAACTTTGTTGTAGATTGTAATGATAGTAATAGGAAACTCACAAGAGGAAGCCTCAGAAAAGATATTTGAGGAGGACTAGATTTACAGGAAGGATTTTGTTACTGAATATGAGAGGACATTTTATACCAAAAAGAAAGGAAGCTGAGAGAGTAGGTGGGGTGGTAAAGTTAGATGAATCTAGCTATATCCATTATTGGGAATTTACCAGCAGCAGCTGAAGATTGATAGATTGGAATCACAGTTAGAGGGCTTTAGAACACGTGGCTCTGAAATTTGTCCTTAATTCCACAACAAGCACAGACCTTTTGTTGTATTTTGATTGGAGAAAATGATGTGGCTAATGGTGTCCATGAAGAGTTCACGCAGTGGAATCCATGGGAAACATTACAAGGGCCACTGGAATTGTTCTGGCTGTGAACAAAAGTAGTGGTTCAGGAAATGGACTGGTGAGCAGTCAGATCAGATTATCTTAGATTGTGTTTTCTAGAAGTTGTCCCTGAACAAGGAAACCTAAACAAAGAATTTTTCAAGGAATAGCTGCCAGGTAGAAGCATTAAAAGGTAGCGGTAAGCAAAACAAGGAAGATGAGATGAACTTTAGGCTTCACCTGATCCTGCAGAGTACTCTGGACCCTGAGATGAATCATTTGCATGTAGGAGACTTGATCTTTCATGATTCTGTGCCTGTCAGTGGATAAGTCCGAGTCTCATAAGCTTTAAAAGCTGGGAAGAAAGAGTGTTGATGATCCCAGGCAAATCTGTGAAGAAGGACTGAGATGAAAACTTTGGAGATCAAAACAGCAGAATTAGGAGGATGGTCATAGAACACTAAAGTGAGTTAAGGGTCTGAGATCGCCAACAGCATGGACTGCAGAAGTAGATCTTGCCAGTTGACATAAGGTAGAAGAGATAGACTGGAAGTTAAAGGGCTCCTCACTTCTCAAGCCTTTTGCAACAGGACTCTGATGTTGGCATGAATAAAAATAGGAACAATGAGAAGGAAATGAGGTCAAGCAAAAAAAAAAAAACAAACAAGGCAGAGAAAATTATTTTGGGGGGGCTATTTTGAGTAAAGAATATATATTTTCCGTAAACTCATTGTTTCAAACATTGGAGCCCAGCTCAATTTCCAAGCCATGCAGACAAAGATTGTGTCAATTGAACAAATTTGAAGTTCTTGTCATGAGGAGGTTGAATTTTCCACCTCAGCGCATTGAATTTCTCTCATTTTCAAGAAAAAAAAATCTCAGTAATTTTCACACACGTTTGATCCAAATGAAGCATTATTAGATAGTCCAATTACTCGGAGGAAACATCATCGAATGACAATGTTTTATTGCAGCTAACAATAAGAGTTCAACTAGATATTGATCACATTCTTATAGTGTTCAAGTTAAACAAGAATGAACAAGAAACCATTATGCATTTTTCCCCCTCTGGCCTCCAGGGCTAATCTAAATGAAAAGCTGCTTCCTATTAAAATAAACACAAGAGCAATCTGTAGCAACAAACTGAATTGTGACAAATGAGGGAAAAGAGCAGGCACTCAAAGAAAACAACAAACACATATTTCCTAATCTAAAATAATTACTTCAATCTTAGCTCTCAAGCCAACTCCGGCTCAGCTTACAAGTTTTCTGGGTACTTTTTATATTTAGAATAAATTCTAGATCATGTGGTGGTAAAGATACTACCTTCACAAGTTTTTTCTCTCAAATGACAAGCCACTCATCTAAAGTATTTCAGTGCCACTAAGAGACACAATCTTAGGTGAGTCATTGCTTTTCATGCAAAATCCATTGATTGATAGTTACCATGTGTTGTGATATACTGTGCAGGTAGTGTAATCTTTAGGGCAAGCTTTCAAAGTGGGGGAGGTGGTGGATCTTACTTCTGTGATTGTACTTGTATTCTTTAGACTTCATATCAGCAAAACATGGTTGCTGGCTGGAAGTGTAGACTACTGGCTACATCCCAGAACCAAGAATCAATCAAAAAGTTCAGGAAGTAGTCTTAAGTTTGAAAAGTACTGAGTGAAGCGAGAAGGCTTCTTAGATACTGTGTAGGATGATGACTAGGGACAACAGTGATAGGGTCCTCCATGTGCAGCTGTCCTATCTTGGGACATTTCCTGACCCTCTATGTCTATTTCCTTATCTCAGATTAAATAGTAAAATAGAATGTAAATGACCATGTAACAGTGTTCAGTCTGTCCCTCATGCTGCAGAAAAATGTTATTATTATTTAAGAACTTATTATTGTGAATATTGAACTTTTTTCTGATTGGTAGTGATGCCAGATAAAAGGTGTTAAGATATTGGGTTAGAATACAGATTTCAATCTATGTTGGCACTAACATTCAAGGCAAAATATCCAAGTGCTCTGAAAAAGACTGGTTGTGACAACCATCCCCTGAGGCTGTTCTGAGATCATACAGGGATTACCATGGTGCCCAGGGCACAAGCATACGATCAGAGAAGCCTTTATGTTTGCAGCAGAAGGAAGTTATTTCTCTCTACTTTTCTGAATTCTTAGGTAGGGATCCTCGAGAAACAAAACCAGTTTTTTAATATGTGTTTTTCATATATACATGATAGGGACCCAGGAAATGAGTAACTTTCAAAGATGTGGCTTAGAACTCTAACACATCTAGCATCTTCAACGCAGAACAAATTGTTAGGGATATGGGTAAGGGAAATTAATACCCATCAATCAATTATTAAGTGTGGCAGAATGTGGATGCTAATACATGATAAAGCATGCTCAATAGATATCTTTGGAGCATCTCTGGTTTGATAAAGCTCTAAAGTTAATTTTGATGATTAAGTTACTTTATTTCTCCCTGTGGAAGGGAAAGAGAAACACTTTGGTTTATGTCTCACCTTTGAGCAAATCAGAAGAGAAGTGAAAGTTTTCTCTGCCTCTGTTTCTTCCTCATTGCTTTCTTGCCAAAATAATCTTATGTCAAAGTGGTATACTCTACAGTGGACATCATGGCTCATTGTCTACAAAATAACATAAAATAACTTATTGCATTAAGTTGGATTGTCTAGAGGAGTAGAACTTACAGAGTGTACATACACATTATAAAAGTGATGTTTTTATATTATTTTACATGGTAGAATGATCTACATGCTATAGAATCAGAGATCCAGGTAACTGCCCAAACCAGTAAGTTCAACTGTTAAAGACTGGAGGTTTTTCACCTAGAACTAGGCCAGCTTAGTCTCTCCCCATCTTGAAGCTCAGGGAAATTTGCAGAAGAGGGGGCGGTAAGAGTGTAAGAGCAAAAGGATGGTAGGAGCAATGATATGTAAGATACTCCATACTAGTTAGGGCTAAAGCAATCATAATTGGACTTTGCATGCCCTGCGCATTGTCCAACACACTGTTGACCTCACAAAGTCTAGCATCTGCTAAAGGCACCAAGATCCTTGGAGGCAAAGGATTGGCAGCCACAGCAGTGTTCCTATACCTAAGGGGACCACGGGAAAGGGTTCAGGGAAATGCCACTGGGTCCTTGTACGTCATCGGAGAGGAGGGCCCAGAGGAAAATCAGACATGCACAAGAAAGGACTCTCTGGGAATTGGGGCGGGAGGCACTGGGGGATGGGGAGGGAGAGGGGTGGGGAGGGGGAGCAGGGGGTACGGGGGGAGGAGGAGGAAGGGAGGGAACTGGTGTACCTAATAAGTTTGTATGAGCTGAAAAAAAAAAGACGAGGTTTTTGAAAATTGTGGATACTGATTCTACCTTGAAATGCTTAAGAGGTTCTCTCTCCTTTTTCTCCTTTTCTTCTTCTCACTCTTTCCTTCTTTCCATCCTTATACTTTAAAATAAAAAAAAAAACTAATGGCATTCCAAGAATTGTACCTGACAGGGAATTCATTTATGAAAAAACTAAAACACGTTTCTTGACTTTATGGTGTTCATGTCAGTAATACTGACATCTATCCATTCACCCCCCACCCATCCACTCACTCATTCATTCATCCTCCTCCCATACATCCATCTAATAAAAATATTTATTGAATATCTCTTATGTGATAGACATTGTTCTTAACATGTACAAGGATGACAAGCAAATGAATATGAAATTTAGACTGGAAAAATGTAAAAGGGGCAGATTAATTTAGGAATGATTATAGGACATATTAAAGACAAGAAAGTGCTTACAATGTCTTTTACTTTCTTTTTGTTGTGTTATCTCTTGAATTTTCTAGTGAAGGATTCACAAAACATGAGCACAGATTATGCTACCAACACCCAGATCAGAAAGCAGAGCATTCCCTCCATCACAGAAGCTCCATTATATCCCAACCAAGTCACCACTTGCCAATAGCAACTAATGCTTTACATCTATTTTCATAGGTTAGTTTTAAGTATTCAAACTTAATACAAATGAATTCAGAAGTTCCAACCTGGTTTGTGTATCTCCCCCTCAGTATCACATTTGTGATAATGAATTATATTTTTCATGCTGTAGAGTATCATTGTCATTGCTAGATAGTGCTGTGTACTGTGATACATCAGCATTTAATTTTTCCACTCTACTGCTGTGAAACTGAGGTAGTTTCCAATTTGGAACTATTATACCCAGTGCTGCTACATGTATCTGATTACCTGTATTTTGGTAAAGGAATCCATAAATTTCTACTAAACCTCACACTTCAGTGTAAGATGATAGTTAACTGTTGTCCAAAATATAGTGCCAATTTTCTAAAATGGTTGTATTAAATTCCACACCCATCATTTGTACAGGAGCGTTCTAATCAGTAATGGTTTCTTTTTTTAATTTTTATTATTTATTATTTGTTCAATTGTGCATGTATGCATGTGTGCACATGTGTACGTATATGTGTGTATGTATATGTAGAACTATGGATGAACTCGGGAACCACCATGGACCTACTCCACCTCCTTCACCTCCTCCTTGTTTACTCTGCCTGGGGATTTACAGGCTCTGCTCTACCAGGACCAGAAACGCAGGCCGCCCCTGCTTCCGCCTGGCATCTATACATGGGGCTTAGGATCTGAACTCAGGACTTTCCACCTGCAAGACAGAGTTGCTTAACCCCTGAGCTACCTCTCCAGCCCCCAATCAGTAATGGTTTCTAACCAGGAATATCCCTCCCTTTTCTCTGACTTTCTCTTTAGTCCTAGTGACCACCAGATAACCTTGCATCTGACTCTTTCTTGAGCATGGAATACTGACCTAGGCAAACTCAAGAAAGGACAAGTTCTTTTCCTTCAGCTGGAAATATTCTAAATTTAAGGCACATGGAGAAGAGTCAAAACAACCTTTCTGAAGCAATAATGATATTTCACATTCAGAAGCAACAATAATTTTCAATTCGGTAAAATCCAATCTTATCCTGAGATCCTAGAATATCATGGGGGTATTCTATTCTAAGATCCAAAATCCAGAAAAAAAGAACAATAAATCAGAAAGAAACAGCCAAATGATCATATTATAGATGCCCACTTTCTATGGATTAGAGGCTACAGGCTATGGATTAGAGGCCACGAAGATTGTTAGATGGCTGGTTTACCAATTGTCACAGACCAGGCTATTCATTTGCAGTAAGTTTGAATACTTAAAACTAATCTATGAAATTAGATGTCACAGATCCTTTTCTCAGTGGTTTCTATCAGTAAGTTTCCTTTAGTATGTTGTGCCCTTAGTGTGCAGGCTGTAGTATCTGTCCCAAGGCTCAATTTGTATACTCATTCTTCCCCAGTTAATGCTGTAAACTAAGCCAAAATTTTATCAGCCCTTGACTCTAAATACATTTTTCTTTACTAAGTCTGTATGCCAGCCGGTGGATGTGCTGATCCGGTTTGGTTCACTCACTATTGAGTCTTAACTGACAGCAGACTGGTCAGAGAGAGTTATCACAATTAGATAATTTTGTCAACTTGATAACTGAGGGCTTGGTCTCTGGGCACAGTTGAGAAGAATTGAGTTGAGCTCTGGGCAAACTTTCAGGAGACTCTACTTAGTTGATGGGGAGGGCTTAGGCCATGCTTAGCGAGACTAAACCCTTGACATGTGATTAAAATGGGAGGAACTTGTTAAGAAGGTTGGTATCCTTTGATACACTTGGCCCAGAATGCTGGCCTGGCAAGTAAGGATTTCAGTCCTGTATATACATATGGACATGGCATGGCCTATTCCCTCTGCCACTGGTATTGGTGTAAACTGCCCTGATAATATAGATTAAGAACTGCAACCCGAATACGGTAAAAGAAAATAAAACCCCTTTGATTCTTTAAGCTGTGTTTTTTCATGAATTTATTAGCAATAACGTAGGTTAAACTGTGACAGTAACCTTAGTTTAAACTATGTATCCTTGGTCCATTGAAGTTTCATTTTTTTAATAAGCTAGCTCAGGATTGTTCCCAGTTCAGATCAGAATTCTGAAACAGTGAGTGCAGGACTACAGTCCCTCCAACAAATTATATTATGAGAAGACACAACATTGCGTCTACCAAATCATACCACAGTCCAGCTTGATTCTTGGAAACTCTGATGGGACTTGCTCCAAAATTATGTCATAAAAAATAAATATTTTCACTAAACGCTGGTTGTGGCATTACATGACAGTAATCACGACATTCAGGAAGCAAAGGTAAGGGGCAAAGTCACCATCGATCAAGTTTGAGACTAGCCTTAGCTATGTGAACTGCTATCTCAAAAATGACACAATAGAAAAATGTTGAACTGGCCTATTTCCTAGAATATCATCATGATGGCAGGGAAAAGAAAGCATATTAATCTTTTTATCTTTGTCAGTCAGAGTAAACCATATGGACAAGTCATGGTCAATGGGGCAGAGAAACAGAATACTTTTTCATAGATGGGCAATGAAGTTTTTTTTAATTTATTATTTTTATTCAATTGTGCGTGTATGCGTGTGTGCACATGTGTGTATGTATGTGTGTGTGTGTGTGTGTGTGTGTGTGTGTGTGTGTGTGTGTGTAGAACCATGGACGAATTCGGGAACCACCATGGACCGCCTCCACCTCCTCCTTGTTTACTCTGCCCGGGGATTCACAGGCTCCGCCCCACCAGGACCAGAAACACAGGCTGCCCCTGCTTCCACGTGGCGTCTATACGTAGAGTCTAGGATCCAAACTCAGGAGCTTCTGCCTGCAAGGCAGAGGCTTAATCCCTGAGCCATCTCTCCAGCCCCTGATGTTTTTTTATTTTTAAGATAATAGTGAAGTTGTACACAAAAGTTGAGTGAAGGTAAGACATAGGTGTCTTCAAGTGTATTGTTACCTGACAATGATCCAGTTCTGAAATGCTCACAAGATATTAGACAAGACACAAAAAGGATGATAAAACACACAATTCCAAAAGTTGGTAGCTTAAATATTTATGGAGCATTTAGAGACCTCTCCTTTTCCTAACCATTATCTCAATTCGTGTGCCCCCTGACATAGCAATCTTACTCTGTGTGTCTGATACAGAAAAATGATAAAATGAATCTCAAAAGAGCACTTAAATATATGCTGTGTCTTTTAAATCATGGGTTCCCTGACAGCCAAAGTATAGCAAGTACCAATGCACATTCACAAACTCAGATGTGCAGGAAGTTCACCTGCCTTTATTTTCTACTAGTTCACTTCCATAATGAGACTCTATAGCCCAATAAGATATTCTCTTTGATTCTGTTACTCAGACTTTTCACAGGTTTGCTAGGGCCGGAGGTTAAGCTCAGAAGGTTTCTCTATCTTGGCTTGCATGGTGTGCGATCAGAGATGAAGTCAACTGTCGCATTGCTATTTTCTATTCATTTTGATTCTTGGTCTTTAGTGCAAGTACTGGTATGTTAGGTCTTAACTGCAGAACTCTTTGTACCACATTAGACAAGGATGGAGACATGCACTTCTGTGTCACCTGCACCCACAGTGAGCATCCTGGAGGAGACACTTTAATTCTCTGCTGTCATTCTATCTTAGATCTGTACAAGGCATTCTAATAACTTCATCATAGTGGGGTTAAAGCCATGTAAGGCTGGTCAGGATTGCCTAGAGATAGTCAGCTTTGTGGCAATGCTAGGTCTCTCCTTTATATCCAAGATTTCATCCAAGGAGGCAGAATTCCCGCCTCACCTCATGCCTCTAAACATGTCCTGGATTCTAAACACAAGCATTATGGCCTTCAATCTCATAGATTTCCTCTACCAAGAAAGTACTCCTAATATTTCCTCCCCTGCATAACTTCACTGGTTTGCTAAAAGAAGGCATGAACTGATGACATTCTATCTATCTATCTATCTATCTATCTATCTATCTATCTATCTATCTATCTATCTATCTATCTCCGTAATTGTGTATAGAAGAAGGTATTTGAGTATGTGTTCCTGTGGAGGTCCAAGAGTGATTGCTCTACTTCCTTACTGCTTTGCTCTGGGGAGTCCCAGATTCTGCCTTCAAGGGCCAGAATTGCAGGCTGCTGTCATACCTAACCTGTCTTTTCATGTGGGATCTGGGATTTGAACTCTAATTCCTTGTAAATGCTTGTAAAGCAAAGCTTTAACCCCTGAGCCATCTCTCCAATCCTGACTTTGTTTTTATGACTCTTTCTTTCTCCCAATTTTGTTTTGTTTCCTGTATGCATGGAATCTTTTCCTCTACAGAGTTTAACGTCTTAGAACTCAAGCCTGGGAAGCAATTGCCATTTCTTCCCTTTTATTTGTCTTCCAATTCCTGAAGCAATGAACGTAAACAAAAGACTTATAATGGGCAAGAGGAGGAAGAAGTCAATGGGAAATAGCAGAAGTGAAAATAACTGGTGAGTGTTGGTAAATGTTTAACAACCTGCTGCCAGAAAAAAAAAAAAAGAGAAATCCTGATGTGTAGAGTTGCTGGCTTCTACGGTGTAAATACTCCTGCTAGCCTACTGTGGCTGATTTAAAGTTTCCAGTATGGCACCACTGAACTCTAAGTTTAGAAGAAATAGACAGAGCTGAGCAATTATGAGGATTTTCATATATAGATACAAAAGTCATGTATAATCCCATAACATATATGAAAGAAAATAATGTCACAGATTTAGGAAATGACAAATTGTGCCTCCTTGATTACTCTGCTCCATTTTGTGATGCTAGGGGTTGATCTCAACTTAATATGTGTATATACTAAGCACACAATTGGCAACTAAGCTATACCTCTAGTACAATACTTTCTAAAATATAACCCACTTAACACTAAGTTCATGAAGTATATTTTTAATAACCATTCAGTTGGTACACAGATGCCTGAAAATGTAACACTAGGCTCTCAGCATACCTCAGTGACGTTTTTGAACTCGATTATGAATTTTTGGCATTTTAAAGTATTTTATCAACACAGTGGAAAGTGGAAATTTGTTATTCAGTATATTGTACAGGTCATTAGCATGATCAGTATTTGATATATCGAAATTACTCACTATATTATTTCAAACTCACCTGTGAAGCAATTTGCTCATATCAAGCTCATTTTGTTGTTCTGTTTTTTAATTTAAATGCAAATTTTGTTTGGTCTATGCTGCAAGGGTGGGGCTGTCTATATCCATTGGTGTAACTCTCAGCCAAAGAGGACAGAAAGTATCTGATTGCATTGATTCTTGGCTACAATAAGACCCATATTATACAGATGTGGCCAGATCTATGCTGCACAGTAGGATTGAGTCATCTCTATTCCTTTTGGATTTTCTGTGGCTGCTTTCTCAGAGACCTTCCCATAAATTCATTGTATCCAAACGCTGTCTTGGCTTCTGCTTCCCAGAGGCTCTTGATTAACAACCTATACACACACATTTGTAAGATAGTATAGCTTACTTGAAAACATTAAGCTAGGACCAGTGCAAATAGCTCAGTGGATAAGGCACTTGCTTGAAAACTTGGAGGCTTAATTCTGATCCCTAGAAGTCCACATGGTAGAAGGAGAAAGCTGATTTCCGAAAGTTGTCCTCTGACATATACCTATGCACAGTGGAATGTATGTATATGTGTGTCTCTTAATCTGCAATTGGGTCAAATTATTGAAGACGAGACCAGGTTTATAATGATGTGCTGAATGTAAACTACAATATTTAGTGGAAAGTTAAAAAAAAACTAGGAACACATGGGATAGGACAGGAACACAAGAAACATTTTGTCCCAAATACCCAACACAGTACACTAAAGACTGCCTCCTAATTACCCTCACAATTATGTGGCTGCTGCCCCGCATCATAAGAGAGTGTGGTGCTATGTGTGGCTATCCTGGGAAAAGATTAAAATTCTAAGTATTGCAACCTGATAGCACAGAGATTCTAAAAGAATGCTTGCACCTTGTTCCCCTCTCTCCTCTGTATCAGACTGTCAAAACAATGGACCTTAAGAAACTGAACTTTCCCCTAAGAGTTTCAAATTGGCAACATAAAAGAGGAACTTCACAAAGTACTGAAAATTTGCCAGATCTGGTGCCAGCTAGAGGAAGAATTTGCCTCTTAAGAGAGAGCTTGGACAACTTGACAGACCATTTGCAGGATAGGCTTGGAGCTGAGGCAGAGATGAGACAATAGTGGATGGTACCATATCTGGACCACAGCTATGTAACTCTTGCCTCTACTTAAATCCAAATACCCCATCAAATCCTTGATGATGGATCTTTAAGCAACTCCCTTTTCATTATGACCATATGGAATAAAATTCCCTTTTCTCTCTTTTTTTCTATTAACTTGAACTTTGTATTGATTTACTGTAGGTAGGCAGATAGGCTGAGGCATGAACCTCAATACAGGTCTAGTAGTGGTATGATTTCTATTGAATGCATATCATTTTACAAACATTACAAAGCTAAAATATCACTTACGAGCATCATAAAAGATTGCCTGCATATTTTATATATAAACAGAAATAAATAGATACAGAGCAAATGTATGTGTGTACATATGTTCTTGTATATAAATTACATATAGAGTCATGTGTATATATCTATATACACATTTTGTATATATATGAAAAACTGACCCCCACTGCTTGCAGATTCCACATTTTCAAGGTCACTGTCTCAGTAAGATGAATTTGTAACATCTAATTCATACTTAAAGCACTTTCTCAGCTATGTGTGGCACACACAGAGCAGCAGACTATTGAGACACATCCAGTGGGTGGAGCAAGGTTCTGCTGTTTGTTTCAACTGTTATATTACAAACAAGGGATATTTTTATGGTGCATTATTTTGCACATTTTGTGCTTTTCCTTGGTGATTTCACTTTTTTTAAAATTTATTTATTATTTATTATTTATTCAATTGTGTATGAATGTGTGTAAGCATGTGTATATGTGTGTGAGTGTGTGTGTGTAGAACCAAGGGCGAATTTGGAAACCACCAGGGACGCCTCCACCTCCTCCTTGTTTACTCTGCCCTGGGATTCACAGGCTCCGCCCTACCAGGACCAGAAATGTAGGCCACCCCACTTCTGCCTGGCGTCTATACGTGGGGTCTAGGATCCGAACTCAAGACCTTCCGTCTGTAAGGCAGAGGCTTAACCCTTGAGCCACCTCTTCAGCCCTGTGATTTCACTTTTTGAAGCAGATCCCAGGCACATTATTGAAGAGCTTCCTAGTGTTCCTAGTTGCAAGGAGGCTCTGCTTTGCCTCTTAGAGAACATATGTGTGTGATATAGCATTCAAGCACGTTGATAGTACAACACAATGTCAATGAATGTATGGTATGTATGAAGACAGAGTAGGGGGCTCAGTGGTGACTGGCAGATGAGAATGTTCTAGTCTGAGGAGGAGAATTTGAGATAGCAGAAACTTTCTAGAATTGCTATTCCCAGAAGACACAGATAATCACACAGATCCCCAGTACCAACTCCTGCTTTTGTAGAAGCTGTGGGTTATACAGGTCCCAGATAGTACCAAAACAATACAGGCTGTTGCCACAGCTCTTGGTTACTCACTATAACCTGATAGTAAGAACCTATTGCTGAGGACAACATACACTTGAGTCACAGAACAAGAAGAAATCAAGCTGGCAGTGATATGAAAATTTATTCCTTACAGGCTAGCTGCTATAGCAAAAAAAATGTAGATTATGAAGGGAGAAAAATATGTAGACTATCAAGGGGGCAGTCTTACTTAGTTAGGAATTCTGTGAGTTTCAACATGACAACATGCACATTTCAGTGTGGCAGTGGCATGAATTTATGGAAACAACCAACTCTATGACTGATTTAAAGTCCACTTATCAGGAGGAAACATATACCTGATTACTATAAACCTGACTGAACCCTTCGATAGGAAAGGCCCAGCCTCTAGAAGAGAATTCACACTATTGTTTTGCCAAGTGAATATAACAGCATGCTACCTTTCAAACATATTAGTGCACAAGCCATTAGTGCACTTCTCAATTTGTATCAAAAAGGTGTCTCATAGTAGAAATTGGTCAATAAAGGTAGCCCCACTGTATAAAGTAAGCAATTATGGTGTATTCCACCCTAAGCAGGACATTTGAAGCTCCCCTGTCTCCCCAACCTGAAAATCTTGGGTACAACACAGAGAACCTGATTAAGGAAAAGAGCATCACCAAACAGACCCAGTAGAAATAAAATCACTTGTAATTATTAGCACACTATGATTGAAGTATAACTGTATGAGAATTATACAAGATAAGTTGTGCAGCTTCATTGCACAACGAATGAGAGAGAAATTCAGGTGCCTCACCCATCTATACTGATCACTGATGGTCAAAACTGGCCAAAGGAAGTGGTTCTTTATGTATCAGTAATACTCTCACAGAAGTACTGCCAATGCTGTAATGGATACCCAATTACATGCAAGAACAGGCAGCCTATTGGACTCAATGGAAAACATACACAAGCAAGGACATTGATGTAGGAGGGACGCTTACTGGGATAAAGGCTCTCATTGGGAAGAGAGGGAACAAGGCAGTAATAGAGTGAAGAAAACAACAAAAGTGCATTGTGATTTAAAGCAATTTAAATAAAAATATTTAGAGAGACAGAGACAAAGAGAAAGTGAGAGAGAGATATGCTTTGTTTCAGAAAATGATCCTATACATAGTTTTCATGGGAGCAATGAGTCACTTAATTCAGTTTTCACCATGACTTTATAGACTATAGACACTGTGAGAAATGAGAAACAGCTGTATATATGCTGCAAAATCAAGAAAGAAAAACAGAGAAAGGAGAAAGCAGAAAGTTACCTTAGAACCTTGGTTACTCTGTCAAGAAACCTCAAAGCTATAGCAGTTATGTATGAAGTTCAGTTGTCTCCAAAGGCTATGTGAGGGGATCACAATTGCCTCGTTTGTAGACCAGAAGAAGCTGTCACTGGAATGAGTCATTTTTTATGTGGGATATTGTGCCAAAGAGAAAGTTCCCCCTTTAGAGACTGGGGGAGAGAGATTTTCTTGTTTGATGGATATGTCATTTCTACAGAAGCATCCTCTCTCTCTCTCTCTCTCTCTCTCTCTCTCTCTCTCTCTCTCTCTCTCTCTCTCTCTCTCTCTCTCTCTCTCTCTCTCTCTCTCTCTCTCTCCCCTCTCTCTCTTTCTCTGTTTCTCCCTGTCTCTCTGTACCTCTCCTGTTATACCTGGTCTTGAACACAAGGTTGTGCCAATCCAAGGCAAACATTTTGGCACTGAACTATTTCTCCAGCCTTTGGTTTTTAAAAAGAAAATATTCCTGTGCAGCCTATGGAGGGTTCAAATCCATGATTTTCCTACTTTCACATTCTAAAGTGGATGGTATAAGAAAAGCTATCTTTTCTTTTTCTATATACCATATACTTATAAACCTATATCCCTAAAATCTATATACCTATGTACCTACATACCTATATGTCCTGTCAATAGAGATAGATGATTGTTACCGATATTTGAATTTATTCATTTAAATACTTTTATACTTTGCACATTTGTGACTAAAAATTTTCAAGCACAGGAGCAACACATCAATTAGATAATGAATAACTAATCCTGTCCATATGTTAGGTTTCAAAATATGATTTGTGATCAATGCAACTCCAATTATTTTGTTGAGTGAATTGAATATCTTTTTTCCATCTTGATTTTATCCATCAATAAATACTAAATTATAACACAATTGTGTACAAGACAATCTATTGATTTTTCTTTAAGAAGAGGTCCTTATGCACAGAGTTATTGGCATTATTAAGTAGTTAATGACCTGTCTCCATGAAGGCAGTCACAATCAATATTCTACTTCCCAACCTCCTTAAAAAGCAGTGTTCTTCTTCAGTTAGAATATTGAATTCTTTAGAAAAAGATGTAAAAGAAATTTTCAACATATGGTTTAGTAGTAAACTTAGTAAGAGAGTGCCAAAGACATTTAAAAAACAAGCTCGCATTCTAAGATATTTTTCAGTATTAATAACACTTATAATATAATAAAAGGCTAAGGTATGAAATCTTGATGTGACAGTGAGCAGTGTCCTCACATAATTGATGTCACATAGTTAAGATCAAGAAGGTTTGCAAAACCCTATACATACAGTTTATACCATAAGAAGTATTTTAAGCCAAGCCATGTGTCACAAAGCAAGAGACTTTGATTCCCTTTCATGTCACTGAATGAAACTGCCCACTAAGCAAGAGTGAATTGCAAGGAAGGAGAAAGAGGAATTGAAAGGTTACCAAAGCAATAACTCTTCAAGGCACCTCAAAACACAATACTATTGGGTAACCCTCAGTAGTAGCCTTTCAGGTCATTGGCAGGGCAATGGCTTCCATTGTACACAGTCAGTCATTGACAGCTCAGGACCATGGAATCAAAGTTTTTTTTTTTTTTTAATTCTGGTGGTAGTACTTTTGTTCTTATAAGTCTGCAGATAGTAAGGAAAAATGTTTTTAAATAATGCAAATAAGTTGTAAAAACTAAAGGGTTAAGACAGTTTGAGAACCATAAGACTATGATATTGAGCCTTGAATCTTCCCTGTGACATTCTCTGACAGTGTCAGCTTCTAAAAAGTTGCATGCACTCAAACCTCTCTCTCTCTCTGTCTTTCTCTCTCTCTCTCTCATGTATATACACATACATACTCTCTTCTCACTGATAGCTATATAATTAGCATAATTATTCTCCTTCCGATCCTTATAAAATTTTGTTTGGACCCTTATTTTAAGCCAATACTCACATATTGCAAAGTGTATTATGACATAAATCTGTTTGGCTGAATGAAAATACGTGCAGAAAGTATATGTTCCTCTTACATGTGAGATGGAAACAAACATGTGGCACTGACACCTCGCTGATCTGCAGCAGAAGTTCACTTGGAATTCCTGTTCTTGCACTGCATTGGAAGTGCATCCCCCAGTATCTTGTGATGTCCAACCAAGTTACATCTCCCAAACCTCCCCAATCTTCTTTAGAACCTCATGAGAGGAAAGCAAGTACCAAATTTGAAGAAGGTAGGTATGTCCATGAGGACTGCAGTGATTAAATAGATAGCAGTGATTAAATATAGCAGTCATAAGAGTAATACTGCCAATAACTATTACATCTTTTCAATCAGAAAACCTTTTTGCATCACGCCCATCCCATTAACTACTCTTTTTCCATTTAAATTTAGGAGATGGCTAATATTAGCCACAATACATGCATACAATGGAATCAATAGTCCTAAAAGGCCAACTCATTTTTGCCACTGCTTCAATTAAAGTACAGCAGTAAAAAGGAGAACTGACATTGATTTTTCTTTTTCTTTTTTAGAGAATAGTTTTTTTTCCTCTTGATAAGTAATGGGGAAAAGTGCTTTCCTTTGTCCCCTGCAAGGTGGTTCCTAATGTAGCCCTCATCTACTTGACCATGAGGGAAGTTTAGTATCAATTAGTCTACCACTATGATATTTCTCTGGACTTACCTATATTCACCTTATTTTAAAATATCAAGGAGAAAGAATAAAGAATGTTCAAAGGCAGGAATCTGGGCTTGGAAACAGTGGAGAAATTGTCAGTCAGAGGCTGAATGAATAGTACTATTTCGATATGGCCTAAGTCCAAAATGATATTTTTTCTAATAGTTGAAATCTATTAGGTCATTAAAGATTTTGAAAGAAGATGCAAATTACAAAAGAGAAGCATAAATGATT
Source organism: Typhlomys cinereus (assembly GCA_023101885.1). NCBI lineage: Eukaryota > Metazoa > Chordata > Mammalia > Rodentia > Platacanthomyidae > Typhlomys > Typhlomys cinereus. The sequence continues at coordinate 3,548,827 of JALPQD010000057.1, read as the reverse complement.
ATTTGCATACCAAATGAAAATTTGAAAATGAAAATGTAAGCTTGACACTGGGGTCCTCGTTTTCAAGAGTTATATATAACTGTTTTTATTTATAGTATGGATGCTTACAGGAGGTGGGGGAGGAAGTGTCTCATCATAGATGCTTTGATTCCTGGACTGAAATTCAACCAGAAACTTATCTCTCTACTGCACATATGCACCATGTGAGTACATACTTCAAACGCTAGTTCCTGTTATTCTTTACTCCTGAAAAGCAAATGGCCAGACAAGGAAGGGTAGTGTGCATAAAAAGTGTGTCTCTTGGTAGGGTATAACAAAAAATCTTTAAAGCCATTTATCCTGCTTCACGAATAACCATTTGCATACATGTCAGAATTTCACATGTGTTGAAGTGCAAGAGATTGTTTGTATCATCGAGTACTAATGGCTCACTTGGTATCCTCTCCTGAAGTAGGTCCCTTTCCTTCTTTTTGAATGCATGGGTTTGAGGGAAGGCCTCTGTCTGTGGCCTACCTTCATCTTGTCCTGCTCTGGGTCTATTTGCCTCTTCAACTGTTCTTGGGAAACTCCCTCCTGTAATTGCCTGAGGTTCCAGTCATAACATCTAATTGATGAATATCTTTATGACAAGAATTTAGAATGATCCCAAACTACCGTCGAGGCTTACAGGACACATAATTTCCCAAATAAGCACATTTATCTATGGCAAGGCAGCACCCATGGGAACTGGATTGTTTTGTCCAGTAGACCAGGTTGTAAAGCAGAGCTGAGACAATGGTCAACCAGAGAACACCCTGGCAAGTCCAATTGAATTGTCCACACTACTTATTGCTGGCCTTGATCCTCCCTTTGTTCAACCTCAAAGGCATGTCTACATTGGAAAAAAAAACAACAACACTGGGTCTCTGGACCCTTTATCTGTTCTTTTCCAGATATACCACATTGATTTGATTTCTTTCTCTGCTTCTCACCATTGCTCTTATTTTTAATTGGTGTATTTAGCTAGGCAGCTGAGTCTCATTCTCTATCAGAGCTGTCCAAGAAAACTGGGATTTTATTCTGGAATTCCAGTGGCAGGTTTAGGGTAAGGAGAAGGACTCATTGTTTCATGCAAAAATGTAACAATGTATGTTGAAAAGAGCTGGGAATTTCATTAAACAACACACCACTCATTTCTATAAAATCCTTACATAAGTAAAGATGATAGCAACTCTTGTGGAACTGGGATACAGTGCAAGAAAGGGTCAGTAAGGCTCTGCCCCTGGCATTGAGTTACTTACATGGGTGAGCTTTCTGAAGACTGGCAAGCTTTATACTTTGTGCACTTTTGGAGTCAGCCATTGTTCTAGAGTTTACTCTTGGATAGCCCCAAATGAGGAAACGTATTCTTTTCTACTGTGTTGAATAGTAATCCACATACACAACATCATTGCTACTAGGCAGATGGCTTTTGTAGACAGGGGATTTTGAAGATCCAGGGTAGGAGCACACATGGATGAAAGCCATGAAGTCAATGTATTCTTGGCAAAACTAAGAGACCAGTAAGATTGGAGAAAACCAGTAAGAGTAAGAATGATGAGTTCACTTAGGAAAGCAAGTATCTCTCCCCTTCCCTAGTTGGGGAGTGAGGATGAAAGTGAGGACAACTGGGTCACATTGAACAAAATCTTTATTATTTTATCTTATAATCTTTTTATCAGTGTTAACCTCTATATGGATCTGAAAAGTTGTACTACTGCACAGTTGGCACTTTAATGCTGCAATATGCATAATCAAACTGTTGCAGTTACTCCTCTGCATTGTTGTTGATAAAGTCATGACAAAACAGCTTAAAAGAGCAAGCAGTTTTATTCAGGCTTATGATTGCTTGGTTAACAGTTCCTAAGCCAGCTTGGCAGAAGAGCTCACAAGAGGATCACACCATATCCATAGATACATAGGATTGCTGAGAAAGGGACGATCCCAACTTGTCAGACCAGCACGTCTGGCCAAGCATACCAAAAGATATCAACTTTTTCAATCAGTTCCCTCCACTTATTCACTTGCTCAGGGACTAGTCCCACCCACTGTGGACCCAGTCTTCCTTATCAATTAGATAAGGATTCTGCAGGCTTGCTGGAGGCTTAATTCAACTGCTAATTCTCTGCAATGTTCCCAGAGCTTGAACCCTCAACCGTCAAGTTGACACCTGTGTGTACCTGTGACACAAATTAATTAGGGAGCATTATCTTTTGGAGAAGAGACCTCACTGTATATCTCAGGTTAGCCAAAAACTCACCGTGTAGCTGTGTAGCTAAAGCTAATATCACATTAACAGTTCTCCAATATCAGCATATCCTGAGTGCTGATATTACAGGTGTGGTCCATCACACCTGGCTAAAAATAGAACCCTTACCTAAATAGGAAAGTAGACACGTGGTCCTCAATTTTTGATAAGCAGATAGAAAGGCAGCATATAATACTGTTATATTAGAAAGTATGGAGAGGTCAGAATGACAGGCTGTGAACTGGTTATAGGTGCAACATGTTCTCAAACTGAGCTGTACTGTTACTACATTAGGGGTAGCTCCCCAAAATGCTATGTCGTCATGCTGTTAATGTATGAGATGAATCAACTTAAAGCTATCATAATTCCTTCCAAAAAACAGCAGATAAAAGAATTCACCCCATCCAGGTATATCTGGGACTAGAGGCCATGAACTTTTTCTGTAGAGTTGAAAAACAGATTTCATTCTTGAGCTGAGATATTGCCATCCATCTCAAAACTGATCAGTCTGTGAGAGGCAGAAGCTCTGAGGGGGAGGGCATCTCCTAGAGACCTACTTGGGAGCCTTCCAATCCACTTTGTCGAAATGGTTTTGATTGAAGGTAGATTTCTGGGGTGTAAGTTATGCTGTGAGCAGGAAGAAGACATATATCCAGCTAGTTCACCTTAGCCTCTTCCTTATGGTGTTTTGGGGAGAAAGTCACTTAAAGAAGAATCATTGGCTTATGTTAGGTACCTGTCTTTGCATTATGCACCTTCACTTTGTGCCGTATTATGTCTGATTAATGAATTGTCTTGTGCCTGGAATGATGAAAGAAAAGATATTTTTGTTCAAAAATCATTTTGAGTAGGACTTAATAGGCAAAGGTCCAACTAATTCACTTAGCTTCTGCTGTATAAAAGAGATATGAGCTAGTGCTCTTGAGAACATGAGATATCTGGTGGTTGATGATGTGAATATTTTTTTTTTTTGTCTAGGGCATGTGGACTGGGGCTCCTCAGTACAATTCTCTGTCTCAGTGGGAGATCTCTGTGTGGCTGTCCTTATAGAACCACTGCAATATAGCTGCACCACACTGTGTACCTGATGGTTCAGGGAGAGTCCAGACAAAGCCATACTACTCTTCACCTCAGAAATCAGACAATGCTCAGTCTGCCATGGTTGATTGGCCAAGACAGATACATGACCATATCCACATTACATGGGGGAAGCCAATAATTTGACTGTCAATGGAAAGATTATCAGGGAAGACCCAGTAACAGGTATGATTTCCAGCAAAGTGAACACTGTTGGCAAATAGAATATGATCTTACTGGGGATCTCTTGAGAACTGTAACACCTGCTACAGTTTGTATGTCAAATGTCCTCAAAATCTTACATTATACGTTTGGTTCCTCAACACAGTATTATTAGAAGGTGGTTGTCCTGGCTTGAAATGTGAGTTCAGGCTCATATATTTTTAATTTTTAGTTGTTCAGGAAGGAGATGACACTTTTAGAAGGTAGAATCTTGCTGGAGAAAGGCAGTCACAAGGAGTGGGTCTTGAGGATGGTTAGTCCTGCACTGTTTTGATTAGTTAGTATGCTCTTGAGTTTGCAGCAGCTCTTGGCCTCAGTGATATCTTCAGTGACTTAGGGTTCCTCCAACTTCTGCTACCCAGTTATGCTTTTACCACCACAATGGACTACCTCTCCCTTCTGGAACTGTAAGCTGAATAAATCCCCCTTTCTCTCTTTAATTTACTTGAGTTTGAGTCTTGTCTCACAGCAACAAATAAGAGTAACTGGTACAGATATTGGTAACAAAAAGTGGGGTGTTACTGTGCAATTAAGAGCATCTGGTACCAGAACATGAAGTGTTTTGAAGTTGAGAGAAATTTGCATCAGAGAAATGGGTATTGTTGTATGAGACTGAGAATCTGGTACCAAAAAAATGAAGTTGGTGTTTGTGAAGCTGAGAGAAATTGGTACCATCATGGCTAATGTGTCTTTGGAACTTTTTGGGGGGAAATATGGAGAATTTTAGGACTTTGCACTGGAAAAGCCTTGTCATTTAGGAGACAGGGCCAAAAGAGCCATTATCATGAGAGTTTCAAAGAGGGTACTGCTGCTAGAAATGTGGACAGTGGAAGTCCAGCTTGTGATGGTCCAGAGGGAACAGAGTGTGCTGGGAACTGGATGAAGGGCAATGGAGTGATATTTTCTCAGAGTGTTGATCAAGTTTTCCCCTTATCCTGAAAACTTGCCCGAAGTTAAATTTGAGTGCTTGGATGAAGAAATTTCAAGGCAAGGCAGTGATATTCAGTGATATGAGGAAGAAGAGCAAGAAATCTGACAGAAAAAATCTGACAGTTTGCTGGAGGAAAATGCGAAGGTAAGCCTACAGACAAGTATACAGCAAAATGGTGGCTATTGATAAAGAGATGAGCATCATTAGTGAATCAAAGCCTGCTCTCAATTTTGATCAGGCTGCATCCTTGAAATCAAGATCTTTAGGGAGTTCTCCCACCAAAGAATACAAATTCTTTTGGTAGGGAGGACCTGAAAGTCAGAGTTCCAAGGGAACTATCTGCTTCTCCAAAGCAAAGACCCAAGCAAGATTTGCCCAGAGTCAGCACAGAGAAGCTGAATTAGCTGTGATTCCAGGGGCGCTAGTCTCCAAATAAAGTTATAATAGAACCTGGCATCATCTTTCTGATTTTGGAGGCATCAAAGACACAAGAGGGAGGAGGTCCTGGATCCCTCCTCCAAGGTTTCAGAGAATGACTGAAGTCAGGCAGTTTAGAGGCTCAGAAAGGGGATTTTGTGCCTTGGAGTTAAAATATACCTTGCCATTGAAAATTGAAGATGTTAGAGATGCTAAAATCAATGTGGGATATCTGCTTAAGAGAGTTGCATACCATGGGAGGACCAGCCTGAGAGAGTGATGTATTTTATGGACAGCTATGCTGGAGGAGTAGAACCAAAGTCCTTTGGAACTGAAATTATTTCATTTAGAGGTTCATCTGTTGGACATGTTGGAATGTTGGGACATGGAGCATTTGGACTTTGTCTTGCTGGTTTTCAGTCTTGTTAAGGACCATTCTTTCCTGGAAATGCCCCCATTCCTCCCTTTTGAAATGGGAATGTTTTTTTCATGACAATTTATATTGGAAATATGTAGCTTGTGTTGTGATTTTACAGGAGACCTTGGGCTTTGGACTTTTGGACTGTGTTGAGATTATTGATGTTATCTATGTGATATTAAAATAAATATTAAAATAAATACAGAGCTTCTCTATTGTTTGCATAATCAGATGATGATGAGCTTGTGGGGTTCAGGGGTGAAGTGTCATGGTTTGAAATGTGAATTGTCCCCCACAGGTTTATGTGTTTGAATTTTTAGTTGTTTGGGAAGGTCATGGCACCTTTACAGGTGGAGTTTTTGTGAAGGAAGGTAGTCACAGGGGATGTGCCTTGAGGTTGGTTAGCCCAGCCCTACTTCAGTTAGTTAGTATGATCTTGAGCTTGAAACAGCTCTCAGTCTCCATGATATCTGCAGTGAGTTAGGGCTCCTCCAGCTTTTGACAGCCAGCAATGCCTTTCCCACTATAATGGACTGTATTTCCCCTCTGGAACTGTAAGCTGAATAAATCTCCCTTAAATTTATTTGAATTTAAGTCTTGTCTCATAGCAACAGATAAGAGTAACTGGTATAATGATAGAACCCTTTGGAAACAGAACCAAATAACTGATGTAAGGTTTTTATGGGGCATACCCTCAAAGGTGATAATGGAATCCCTGTGCTACAAAAAGTTTTGCCCTGCCACCTGTTCCTACCATTATATGGTGTCTAGTCACAAAATGGAATCTCCAAACTTTGAATCAAAGTAAACTTTTTCTTATTTAAGTTAATCATCTCAGGTACTTTGTCACAGTGATGAAAAAAAAAAAAACTCCTTCAATATCTGGTAGTGATGGAGCTCAGCTGACTGCTTACATTGCCAGAAGCACCCAGTAGGGCTGCTCAAAGTGAAGAGCTCACACAAATTTCTGCTCCTCCATAAAAATTGGGTAATGAAATTACAGAAAGCTCTTAAGAAGCATTGTGTGTGGTAATTTATGTACTACCATTGCCAGAGACATGGAAAGATGAAGGATGTCTTTATTTTTCCTGTAATAGATTAACACAAAGCCAGTGACTTTGGCTCACTGTTGTGGAGATCTGAAGCAATTGAATTATGAAGCCCAAATAGGACCATACTCCCTCTGAAACTTGTGGAGGCATCCTTCCTGGACTTGTCTTATCTTTAGCTGGTTTGCTAGCAGTCCAACATTTCTTGTCCTGTGTGTGTGTGGATTTTGCTAAATCTCCATGTATGTGTGGCGTTCTGCCTCTGTCTTTGCTTCTCTCTTTATTAAATCTCATTCCTTTGGTATCCTCATTTATCACTGCAATTTTGTTCAATTGCCTCTGAAAGGATCCTATTTCCTATAAGGCAACATTCTGAGGTTCTGAGCCTTAATACTTGAACTTTTTTCAGAGACAGAATTAAATGAGTTCAGAGGACAAATGTGGGAAATACTGGAATCATGGATACAGTCTCTATTTCAAAGAATGTATACTTTAACCATGAAAAGTAGCTTAAGAAAAATGGATACAAGGCATGCTATACATGAATACACTGCAGAGAAGAGTAAAGTAGGGTGCTTTCGTATACTCCTTCAAGGCCTCAATACAACCTTACATATAAAGTTTATAGATGTAATGACATATATGTAGACCAAGTGCATTGTTGTTCACCAAATCAATTGCTAGATATTTGATATTCATTAGTGATGACCCAATTAGCGATTAGGGCTTGCTGGTTTACTTGTGTCTTTATTTTAATGGTTTGCTTATTTACTGCTTGAGCACCTTTCACAACTTCATATGTGAGATACTGAGCTTGGAAAAATAATTAAATGATATATAGCTCCTCATGGTTTTATCTCTATATCTCTATATCTCTATACCTCTATACCTCTATATCTCTATATCTCTATATCCATCTATCTATCTATCTATCTAGAGAGAGATTCATTTGCCCCTTAGGGTCCCCAGGAGATTGATTTTGGACCCTCCCAATAGGGCATCAAAACTCATGAAACTTAAAATCCTTTTCATAAAATGGTAGTGTATTTGTATGCCACCTATGGGCTTTGTATACTTCAAACCATCATTAAATGACTCATATATTCTATGCAACCTAAATGTTGTCTAATAATTATTATGTTATATTATTTACATAACAATGATAAAGAGAAAATTCTGAATATGTTCAATAGTTATGAAAATTTTATCTTTTTTAGTTTTCATTTTTAAGACAGGGTCTATTTGTAAGATCAGACTGACCTCAAACTTAATATTTTTTATCTCTGACACTTCAGTGCTGGAATTACAGGCACCACATCTAGCTTAGATGCAACTTTTTCTTTCCTTTACAGTCTGGTGTTGGTTAAATCCATTGATATGAAACCCATGGATTTAGAGCCCTGAATTTATCTATGTATAAATATATATATATGTATATATATATATATGTATGTATATATATATATGTATGTATGCTCTCATCCCAGTGCTTCTATAAAAACTAATTTCATAAAACACCAACTGGAAAGTAGAATGTCAACACAGAGAAAAAAATCCTTGTTTATTTAAAGTAGGCAGTGATATGTTTCCTTACCCATAATGTGGGTCTCAGTTTTAGAAATTTGCTTTTATTTTTTCATGCAAAATATCTTTTCAGCAACTTGGGATTGGATGTTCTAAGCATTATAGGTATAATTATATAAAAAATATGCTGCCTTTGTTTCAACTTCATGGAGACAGAAATTATAGCAATGCATACCTTCTCACAGGGTATATTAAGGGAAGAAAAATGACATTAATCCAAAACAATGGGCAATAATTGAAAGGTGTTGTCAAGCAGGACAGTTGGAGAAAAATTCCCTGGCTAATCTCCTTTGTTGCTTTGAATAATTACCAGTTGTAAAAAAGGAGCAGTTCTGTGATATAATCCCCTTTTGTTAATTAGAAGAGAGACTGTTTTAATCTTATTTTGACACTTCCTTCCCTAAACTGCTAGCAATTTCTCTGCTCTGCATTATTAGGCTAAGTCATCAATTGTGGACACCAATGACTGGTCATCTCTGCTCTTTCAGTTCTGGCTCCCTGGGCTCTGTGCCCTGAGACCCAGGGGGTTCCACTCAATAATGAGTTTAAATAGAGAGGGTTTTCCCCCCTCTTAAAGCTACTGAGCACAGTTTGAATACCAGTGCTTTCAATTAAAACTTCCAGGTTTTGTGTTGGTGTTAAATAGGCCACCATTGGGGTTGGCGACTTCCGATAAATGTAGAGAACTGAGGAGAACTGTAGAATATAAAGACAGACAGTCCTTTCAACCAAAATAATGGAGACAAAAGATGAAATAGACTGTTCTTTTTCTTACTTGACTTAGAATAGAAACATTGTAAATGATACCATTAAACAACAGAATCACAGTAAAAATACCCACTGACAAAGGGAAAAGAAAAGAC